>JAVRKA010000029.1:0-600000 GCA_034508555.1 Venustoraphidia nigricollis | reverse complement strand
ATACTAAGGCTACTTTAGGGCCGTTTTCTTATATTGTGTCAACAATATTATTTTAAACTGTAAAACATCATTACTTACGGCGCTCTTAAAACTCGCGTTATATGCAATTTACATTACAATAATGTTTTTTGTAATACTGCACAACAGGTCGTTTTTATATTTATTCAATTTTGTTTTATTTATTTATTATTTTTTTTTGCATTTACGTACTTTTTATGTATTTTACTATATAGTAAGGTTATAACCTTAGATGTTGAACGTTTATAATGTATACACTCTCTCTCTCTGTATATTATTTAATTCGTTACATTTAATTTTACATTTGACACACTTGCGAGATCGTCAACGGTTTTCACGGGGAGCCAATTGTCATCGGGTATAAAAGCACAGTATTTATTACATACTACTTTACATTAATTGGCTATTAATTAATAGTGCTATTAAAGACAAATAAATCTGAAAACACATTCTACCATCTAGGTACCTTTTGAAATATTCCACAAACACTCACGAAAACGAATGAATTCGTCACAATTGTTGTCATGTGTATTGGTTTTAAACTTACATATATTTTTCTGCAAATCACCTAATAAAACTCGTTTTTCTGAGTAGATATAAGTTTATTGTTAATACTTTTTCTGTTTAAGCGTAACAAGCGTCAAAAAAAGTTAAAAGCTCCAGTGTAGTTCGCTACCCATCCTAATACAGTAAACGTCGATTATTGCGCTCATGGCTTGCAGTTCAATTTTACAAAAAATTTAGCTATTTTTCCGGTATGGGCAAATTAAAACTATACAATTTTACGATTTATTTAATTCAAATAGTTTTTTTTCAAATAATTATGAGTTCATGTGTACAGCTGTATCTTTTCTGATTTCGAAGTTATGAATTTTAAAGTTTTTCTTTTTCCCAAAATAAAAAGGGTTTTTGAATATTATGGCATTGTTGTTATTGTGGCAGACATAGTTTAGAAACTAGAAGGCTGTGACAGACAGACAGAACATTGTGAGAACAACTGGGCTCTGTTTGGATCCTTTGGACACAGAATATAGGTAATAATGATTGCAGTTGTATGAAACATTTGATGAAATAAGAGCGATTTCAAACTTTAAAAAATCTCGTTAAATACGAGATGCGTATTTTGGCTTGTGTGTCCAGTAGAACGCACTACTGCCTCCAAACAAACACGGTTTTGTAATGCAACATTAACTTACCAAAGCATGTTGAATGAACGTCATTCTTGAATCGCGCACGGAATCGCAATGATATGTTCATTTTGTGGCCATAATATTTTTAAAGAATTGCGACGAAAAAGAAACTCTGCCTCTGCAAGAAACAAAAATCGTATGTAACCACCAACCTGTACAACATTACCATCGCCTCGATATAGTAAAGGTATGATTCCGAATGCGACCGCAGACTGCAAACCGCAGACCGCAGACTGCAGACAGCAGCGGCAGACCGCAGGCGACAGTACTGGTATCCATATTTTTCTATTAAATGCATTCGGAGCGCGGCGGCACTGTCGCCTGCCGTCGTAGCTTGCCGCGACTGCGGACCGCACCACTGCTCCTGAACCAGTAGTGTCGCCGACTGCATACGTGAAAAATGAGTTTTTCGGGCGCCGACGAGGAAATACTGATTAATTTGGTGGATTTTTTTTCGTCACTTAACAAATGTTTTTTAATCAACATTGAATAATTTCCTTCATCTGGTCTATTTCTGAATAAAGGCATCGTAAGCTTTCTTCTTTTTCTGGTATACAGTAACAAAAAGTCATCGTCATCTTCCTCTTCCAACAAAAGCCTCAAAATAGTACCGGGAAGCAAATTTCCGTTCCCTGTACATACTGATGGCCGAAGTCACGAATTCGTATAGGAAACGAAAATTGTTGCGACGCTACAAAGCCTATAACGATAGGCTGGAAGATATTGAAACTCCATCACAATTATTAGCCTTTTTCGGATCTTACTTGGCGAGTAAACATGGTAATGGAAAACAAATTAAAGTGCAACCAACGACAATTGCACGAAGAAGAGGTAATTACAAGGAATCAACATCATTACAGGCTGGTCGCATAAAGAAAACAAGGAAAAAGAAGAGACAAAGGAAATTAATCGAGAATATCTTAGCAAATAAACCTATACGATTTCGTGACTTCGGTCACTAGTATGTATAGGGAATGGAAATTTGCTACCAGGAACGTCAAAATCGTCCGTCATCATTCACGGAACGCTTAAAAACCGACTGCCGCCGAAATCTGTCGCTGCATTCTACATTGGTCCAACCGCAGGCAACAGCACGTTTGCGGTTGCCGTCTGCAGCCTGCAGTTGCAGTCGGTTGCTGCAGCCGCCTTCGGAATCATACCTTAAGTATTATTCCGGTCTTTCTTTCGAAAGGACAAAGACAGTGGCGTAACAATATGGTGGCAGGACGGGCCAAATACCACGAGCCTCCGGCTGATCCTAACATTTATTATTGCAACATTTAGTAAAATTTATTAGTTAGTCTATTTGCCATAATATGGCAACATACACTATTGGCATCGGTCGGATGGCAACACCTAGGGGTCGCACCAAAATTTCTCGACGTTTTATATGCCATTCTAAGCAACTTGGCACCATTTTTGAAAATGTTTAAATATATATGTATATATATATATATATATATATATGTGTGTGTGTGCGGGCAATAACTTTCGAAAGAGTTAATTGATTTTAACGAAATTTGGCACACATGTTGGAATCCATCACCGCACGAAGCCTATTTAAAATGGGCCCAATCGGGTCATTTTAAGGGTGGTTTTTAGGGGTTGAAAAAAGTTTTTGGGCCCAAAAATACCTAAAATATTCTCAGAATCGTTTCAAAATGGAAATTTAACCCTTTAATAGCAATTAAAAAGTGCTCCTAAAATTTTAATAAAATCGGCCCGACAGGACCGGATTTACAAATTTTCTGAAAACACTAGTTTGCAGATAGTGAGTTATTTACTGAAAGGTGTTTTTAATTTTGGTGTAGACGTTCGATCGACAATAATAATGTAGTTAAGAAAAAAATGTAATTTTAAGTGGTGTATTAGGGAGTTAATTTTATATTTTGCCCAACAATCACCTTAAGTTCACATAATAAAGCCACAAGGCCTGTATTAGCAAATACACTATATTCGCGGCAGGGTTTTGGCATTGCGACCCGGGTTTTTTCTTTGTATTCAATTAATTTAAGTTACCTACTAAAGTACATATACAAATTAAACAAAAAAAAAATGATCAAGATTTGAACGCATTTGTAAGAAAAAGATACCAGAAAATTTTAGAACGCATCTGGTACACGCGTGTAATAAATTTTTAGCTGCTTGTAGATGCAGCGCTGTTGCTGGAAGAAATGAAATCTCAGTTTTCGATCCACTTTTCTTTCATAGGAGAACTTGCTGATTTATTAATTATAAAGAATAATTTTATTTTTTTAAGTTTTCCTAAAGTGTGCACTACATTTCTGTTATTTGTAACCATTCCTGTGATTACGACTAGTGCCGAGCGATAATTTTCAAATTTAAAATTGATAAAAAACGTATTTAAGAAATTCTATGAGACGAAAAAGTTTACGTAGCTTAGCTATTCTATCCATCGAACATTCCATGCCCCGAAATTTGAACATTGATGATGTCACTAACAGAAAGCCCGAAAAAGTATTTTTAATAATTAAAATTTTGTACTAAAATTGAGATTTCAGTCCAATACGCTCTTTAAATTAAAAGTTGCTAGAAAATCAATTAATTATCATAACATTGATACATACTTCACGGCGTGATTTATTAAAGGCAAAAAAATATAACGTTGGCTGAGCTTCTTTGCATTGAGGGAGGGACCCATCCGATGAATTTGCCATGAGCCTCAATCAGTATAGTTACGCCACTGCACAAAGATGTTTGAAAAATAGGCTATCAGTACTGTATTGATGACGTCCCGGTCCGCATGTTGTCATTTCAGAGTCAACAACGCGTAAAGTGGTGTCCTCTTTGATAAAGTATGAAGTATGTACTCAATTTAATTTGCACAATACCTTTATTTAAATACTGCTACTTATTTGGCGAAACTTTTCGTATGCTATCCAATATGGATTCGTATTACGTATACACTTAGCAAAACCGTGCGCGGTTCAAGGATAACTTATGTTAATTCAATACGGTTTTGTGAGTTGGATTACAAAATCGTGTTTGTTTGGAGGCAGTACTTCCTTCTATTGAATACGCAATACTGTAGCAGACTGTCATATTAATCCAGACTTGCTTATTTGTATATCGACTCATCGAGTCTACAAAACGACTCGTTCTAATAATCAAAGATAACAATAATATGGCGTCTGCTGTATTTCATTGTTATCGACCTGTAGCGCCCTCTCTCGCTGTGTTAACTCTCGTTGGGACCGAAGGAACGCTCCCATTGGCTATCTACTCAGCAGGGCACTCGATCACGTGCACGGTCGTAGGTTAGTTCGTACCGTTATACCTACGATGTTTGCCATTGCATGAATTTGAAACTTGGTTATATAACATTCAAGCGGTCCGTTCACTAACTTTAGATCTCTATACGGTTTTCGCTTCTATAGTATAAGAAGTCTTATTTACTTCTTACATAAGAAAAATACGTGAGCCAGACAGAGAGAAGAGAGATGCTCACTAAAATTATGGGAATGTGTACTAGCAGAAAAATGGAAGAAAGAAAGGTTTAGCCCGTATATTTAGTGCGATGATACATTAGAAACAATGGCAGACAAAAGCTCTGAAACTGGAGAATTTTGTTCCATCACTTATTTGCGCCTAGAACTAATTCATATTCTATTCAATTTGTTAATAAACTAGCCGCTATCCGCGGCTTCGCACGCGATTGAAACGAAACTCGGCATCGACAACAGTAGTGGAGCCTTCAGCTCCACCGTATTATCTCGTGGGGCTGTGATCCCACTCGATATCAACAGCAGTAGTGTGTTAAACTTGGCAGCGATAACTGTAGTGGAGTCCAAAACTATCCTAAGATTAGCCAGTGTTACTCGCTGATAATAAAGCTTTCTATTGGTGAAAGAATTTTTAAAATCGGTTCAGTAGTTTTTGAGTCTATACGGAACAATTATCTTTATAATATTAGTATAGATAATTTGAAAATAGATTGTATACTTTCAACAGCTTTCTAAACTCATGGTTTATCGACGAGGCGAGGTTTGGAAAAAGAGAAAAAATTGGAACTTGAGAACTAGAATATGGTTTCCAACCGTGATAAAAATGTCAACTGCATTTTAAATTTATTATTAGAAGATAATAGTCATGAGTTAATGATGAATTTGGGAAAGATATTTTAGGTATAGTTTGAAATTTTAAAAAAACAGTACTATATCGAAATATTTAGAATCATTTAAATTTTAAAAGCATCCATCGATTTGAAATGGCTTAAAAATTCGTTGTCAATTTTCGAAAAAGTCACTGTTCTTTAAATTAAATAAAATTAAAATATTTTAGATTATTTTATTTTAAACATGGATTATACATCACATCGAACCATAATATTTCGTGGGTACTAACTAAACTGTTATATCGACGATTTAGCTCAACGTCAGGATGGCCGAGCGGTCTAAGGCGCTGCGTTCAGGTCGCAGTCCACTACTGTGGGCGTGGGTTCGAATCCCACTTCTGACAAATTAACCTTTTGCTCGTTTTTCCATTTAAAAATGCTTATCTTCACATTTTGTTATTTTATTTTTTTTTTAAATAAGTTAAAAGTGTCAATAAAAATATTTTTTATTGTTTTACGATATAGTTTGTTCGAATTAGAAATGAATATTAAAAAATTTTTTTAGCACGACCCCATATTAAATAGCTGCTCTTCATGCCTGTAGAGTGGTTGTAAAATGGCTCATTTCGCACTAGTGCGTAAAATCAACCAAAAGAAATGTGTCGTCGTAGTACAATATCCATAGTAAAAGTATGAAAATTAAAGTCAGCCTACAATTAGAAGTAAATTTGCTCAAAATTAAAATATTTTTTTTAAAATGATGTAAAAATCAACTATTTTATTGAGTAGGTACGTGTAAAAAATAATGTCTCTCGTGCGTATCCCCTATCAAATAGCCGATTTTCACATAATTTTCAAAATTTCTGACAGTTCCATTTTGAGCAAGTTCAACTCTAATTTGTAAGTTGCAAAATACTAGTTTATGTTAAAGACGAGTATCAGCGAGTTTTAATAGTTACACGAATCACAATATCTGTACTAAATGGATCATTTTACAATCATGAAAACCAGGTATTTTATAGCGGATGTGGAACATCTTTAACATTTATGCATAGTTGATTTTGATCTTCGTTTATTTCTCTCAATTGTCATTTGTAATCCATGCTGATTATCACAGTTGGCACCACAATAGCTAGTATAAAATTTGACACTTCTCGGCAACGGTCAGCGTTTTTACCGCTGCCTAGAAAATTTCCTAGTCTATTTTATGTTTATAAAAAAATTACGATATATTGCAATATATTGTTTTTGGAGGGGGCGCGCGTAAAGATGCTTTCAAATCAACAATATTTCGTTACCTGTTTTTCACATAATTTTGAAAAAATTGACAGCTCAATTTTGAGCAGGCTCACTTTGTAGGCTGCTTGTTTTTTATACTTTTATTATGGAAATGGTAGCGTACGACTATGTTTTGCGTCTTTTTTTTGTTTTACTTTATTGACTAGTGCGAAATGGGTCATTTTACCACCGCTGCAAAGACATGAGTAGTGCATTACAAATTCTTTTTGGTTTTTTTATTTTTTCATTTGTATGTAATATGGTGCGTAGAAGTTTAATTTTTTTAATGTACATTTTTATTTTTTGTATCTAGTAGGTAATTAAAATAAATGGGAATTAATTTTTTTACATTATAGGATCACTCGCATGTCTGTCCGTCCGTCTGTCACAGCCAATTTGCTCTGAAACTACTGCACCGATTGAGTTGAAATTTGGTAGATATATGAATTTCTGTGACCCAAATACATACATAACGTAAATGAATGAATTTTGAACATGGGTGTCACTTTGGGGGGGGGGGAATTAGGAAATAAAAAAAAAGTTTTGCAAACTGTATCGTGTGACATATTAAATGAAAAGGCTTGTAGTAAGGGTCTCAAATATATTTTTTTCTTATAATTTTAAAATTAATAATTTTAAAGTTGTTTAAGAAAATAGATGAAAATTGACCATCCCTCCTTATCTCCGAAATTACTGAACCTAAATTTTTGAAAAAAATAGGGAATGTCGGGTCTCACCCATGTTTACAGGAAAACCTAAAGAAAATTTTAAGTCTTAAAGTACTCACGAAAAACGGAACAGTACGGAACCACCTTCTAGCGAGTTCGACTCGCACTTGAACGTTTTTTTTTTATTTTTTCGACGGCTCCATAAGGTAATGGGATTTGTTTGATAACCCACAGGTTTTAACTGGTCCTGTTATGAATTTAAAATCTACGAAGAAAATTTAGATATGATCGAAGAAAAAAAATCAAATGTTCGGTTTTATTCTATCGTTAGTGAAAAGGTTCATTTTTTCAGTAAACAAACACATTTCCCAAGTCCCTGATGTGTGTACTTCAGCGCAGGCTCAGTTTTTCCAATATACGTTTTGTGAGTATACACATATAAGAATAAAAGCTGAAACACAATACTAAATAGCAGACGAAGATAGTCGTACATTACGTTTACACGTGTCTAACGGAGATGAAGGGATGAAAATGTTGTGTAGATTTTGTTGGTGTGGGACAGATTGCTTTTTCTGTCTTCTGACAGATTGAATATTTTAGCTGGCGCCTGATTTGTATTCCCATCGCATTCTTTTCTCTGATAGCTGGCGCCGCCGCACGGGATGCTGGGAAACTAACAGTATGCAGCCTTTGTTTATTTAGTAGTATAGGTACCATATAAAATTTGTTTCTGTGGAAATTTGTATATGTAGGTACCTAGCTATGTATAAAAAAACACCGAAATAATAAGAATAAAACTGCCTTTTATTACAATTGTGTTATTTCAAAAGACATCTAGGATTTAAATTCTTTAATTAAAAAAAAAAAAAAAACTTTGGTAAATTTTTAATACTTATCGCGATTTTAGACATCTTGATGAATTTAATGAAATATAGTAATATGTATTTATACATAACACAAGGCAAAATGAATGTTCAATACAGTAAGCAATCGTTCGCTATAATTGATAAGACACATTCATTGTTGCAAAGCTATATTTGAAAAAAATATTTTCATTCCACTGTCACCGTCGGGACTCAAACCCGAATCTTTCCACTTTCGCGGCGGAATGAGTTATCAATTCACACACCGATCTTATTATCTAACGGTATGCAGGTCTCCCAAAATACGTTTTAATTTATTATTGACAAAGTGTCTTAACAGAACAATATAGCCTTATACAGCTTCTAGCGAAGTTTCGCCATACGTTAAACTCAAATTAAAATCTTCACACTACTACCCTGAATGGTTGCTAATTTTACAAGTTACCAGTTGCTTTATCAGTTTGAGATTAAACTTCGGACTGAACGCATAAAATTTACAATTAATTCTAATTTATCTTTAATTATTGAGTTATTAACGGATTTATAAAGTATTTGAGTGAAACTTTTACAAATACCGTATTCAAATTCTTTTTCCACGACCCCCTATAAAATAACTGCTTTTCATCTCTGTATAACGATACTTTATGGAATTGATGAGAAACCAATTCAGGAACTTCTGGATTATTCAAGCTACTTGATTTTTGACATATAACTACTTGACTACTTGATTTTCGGATTTTTATACTTGATTTGAGGTTGGACTGATTTCAAATCTCGAAAATCATGTCAAGCCGTGAATTTCTATATATCGTTTTTTTGCAAAATACAATAGAAATAAACTGAATAAAAAATAACTTGTCAGGTTAACTGACAGTAAACAATATAGCATCACTATACGATTTCATTCATAGAATCATAAAGAGACTGATTCCATGAGATTCGAGTTCTTATAGGCTACAGCGCCTCGCGTAAAGCTTTTAGGAACACGTACTGTCATCGATTTTCGCGACACGCGATTGGCACCGCGGCCTACCGAGATCGGTCTCCTTTCTCTCTGTCTTCCATGGCTCATATAATCACATGATCACGTTGACAGAACAGTAGCAAAGTACCGACGTGAAATCGTATAATAAAATCTTCCAGAATTTCTTTTATTCTAAGAAGAAACTAAGAAATGGACAACTAAATGTCCTTAAAAATATTTTTATCATGACAACTTTGATAACACCATAAAAACATTTAATACTAAAGTTTTTTTGATAGAAAAACTGTTTTGGCCTATAAATATTAAAAATAGATTATGGATCGTCAAGATTTTTAAAGTTCGTAGTATTAAATTGAGTGAAAAAAATTGATCAACTGCGAGTCGGACTCGCACACGAAGGGTTCCGTACCACCGCGGACAATATTTATTTAAATTATTTTATTTTTATTATTTGTTGTTATAGCGGTCACAGTAATACACACTCTGTGGAAATTGAAGTGTCTGCCTATTACGGTTCGCAAGATACAGCCCTGTGACAGACAGACAGCGAAACCTTAGTAATGAAATAAAATATCCAAAGAACAAACATTACATTGTAGTTAGAAAAAAAAAACATGTTCTCCCATACATCCAAATTGCAAAAGTGAATTCGTACGCACAATATTAAAAGATTTGTCATGTTATGTTCAGATCATAGACTTCTAGTAGGTTTTCCTGTAATCTATAAGTACAGAACTATTTTCTGTATTTTTTTCAAAATTTTAGGCTCAGTAGTTTTGAAGATAAGAGGGAATGGTCAATTTTCATCTGTTTTCTTAAATAACTTTAAAACTATTTATTTTAAAATTATAAAAAAAAAAATATATATTTGAGAGCCTTACTACAAGCCCTTTCATTTGATATGTCACGCGATACAGTTTGCAAAACTTTTTTTTTTTAATTTCCTAATTTGCGCCCCAAAAATTACCGCCATGTTCAAAATTCGTTTATTTACGTTATGCGACTGCGACAGACCGCCAGACAGACACACGAGTGTTCCTATAAGGGTTCCGATTTTTTCAACATACGGTACCCTAAAAATGGCTGGCGTATAATGATGATGCAAAATTATTATTGCATTTTTTGGGCAATAAATTATTTTGATTCAAAGATAAATACTATAACTATTTCAATTACATAAATACTTGGTTTTTGACGTTTATGTAGATATGAAAACACGGTCACGAAAATATTTGTTAAGGCGCTATATAAATGAAATTTTTCGTTTTTCATAAATAACTTGAACAAATGATTGAATATTTGTCTGAAATTTTGCACATATACGCTTCATGATACGACAAGTTGCGCTACAAAGCCAGATTTTTGAAATTAAAAAAAAAATAAAAAATATCATTATTTACTTTTTTTTTTACTTTTTTGAGCTTGTAGCGCACATTCTAAAACAAAAATAGACGACTTCTTTCATTAACATTGTGGCGTCAATTGAAAAGGTGGTTTTTTATTTATGAAAAACGAATTAAAAATAATTTCATATTATTACAATCGTCCGGTGCTGCCTCAAATGGCAATTTGAGTTAATAACGTAGCTAGATGGCGAACATTTAAATTAGGGAGATTAGAATTTTAGAAGGAGATAACGTAATGTAACCTCCTAGTTTGACCTTATTTTGCTGTTTTTTAGCAAATATGTGTTTTCAGAATTTATTTTCATTCATTGTGATTTGTAGTTATAGTAACTAATAATAATACGAGTGTTAAATAATATAATTATAGTATGTTATGAAGACAGCAGAATAATAGAATTCCAATTCTGTAGTGTAATAGTGTTTTTGCCGTTTATGCAACATAAGTGAATTCAAAATGAAAATAAGCAAGAGAACATATTATGGTCGTAAAAAGAGCGCAAAGCAGAGAGTCAAGTTGTAAGTAGAATATGTGATTCATTTTTCTTTCTAATAACAATTTATATATCATTCAAGTTGTTTTGTCAGTATATTCAATAAAATTATACAAAATCCATGTTATAAAAAGTCCGGGTCATGTATTAGGACTCAACAAGTCCGATCATTATATATATAATTTTTTTTTTTCAATAATGGAAATAAGTAAGTACTAAATTCAATTTTTCATTTTATTAAATAGATAATAATTTTTTTTATAAAGAAAATATTTTTAACGTAAATAAAGTATTTTTGTGGCGTAATCATGGAAACGACCTTTTAAGCCTCCTGTAAAATCCGCTTTTTGCGTTTCTTTTATAAAAAATTGACCTTATTTTGATAAAATTTCTTTCAGACTATATTTACGTCGTTACGCTTCGATTCGAACCCTAACGAAGTCATCATTTTTTTCGAGAAACAAAAACAACTTGTTACAATAATTTTTATTTATTTTAGCGTAAGACAAAGTAGATCAATGTTTTCGCCTAGTACTTCCTCTGAAATTTTGCCTAATGTCGATATGGGTAATGGGAATCAAAGGTTATCTGATACACTAGTCCCTGAAGATTTGACAAATAGAAACGAGCTTGTTGAATACATAGATGATACAAATAGCTTAGACATGCTTGATATATCTTCCACTTCAGAAAAAAATGATCTTACAAACAGTTCATATACCGATAGGGACCCATTTAGAACTGACATGGAGGATTCATATTATGAATTGGGAGACCAATTACCTACTGGAAGAAGGGTGATCAATATCCACTATTTTTTTAAACAAATCTTTGAAATGAAATTACATCAGCCGTTTTCTTGTGGTCTACAGGACATGTATGTAATATCTGAAAAGAGAAGTGGATTAAAAAGTATATTTACATTGCAATGTAAAATGTGTAATTTAAAAGATACTCTTAGCACCGACGACGATGATCCATCTGCCAACATAACAGTGAATGATGCAGCCGTTCTTGGTTGTATAACTACGGGTATAGGCCATACCCAGTTAGTTGAACAACATGCTGCACTTAATCAGCCAAGTTTATCAGTCTATCATTATACAGCTAGTCACAATAAAATGGCTAATGTTATTCGTAATACTGCATGGCAGTCGATGGAAGAAGCGGGCAAAGAAGAAGCTCGATTGGCTAAAGAAGTTGGGGACATTACAGACGACGGCATTCCGATGATTACAGTTATAGCTGATGGGGCATGGTGTAAACGATCGTACAAAACAAATTATAACGCGCTATCGGGAGTGGGGTGCATAATAGGTCAAAGAACCGGGAAAATGCTGTTTTTGGGGGTCAAAAATAAATATTGCACCAATTGTACAAGAGCTGATTCTCTTGGGTTGATAGCCGATCAACATATTTGCTACAAGAATTGGAATGGAACCTCAACAGCTATGGAAGCCAGTATTATAGTCGAAGGATTTCGGTCTTCTATATTACATCATGGTCTTGTTTATAAAAAATTAGTCGGTGACGGGGATAGCAGTGTCATGAAAAATTTGAAACTGGCAAAACCGTACGGTAATAATTTAGTTGAAAAAATAGAATGCCGTAACCACCTGTTACGAAATTATTGCAACAAATTAAAAGAACTAACTAAAAAGAGGAACAGTTCCAAAAATCTAGCAGTTCCACCTATTTTGCGTAAATGTTTGGAATCAAATATTACTCGATTGCGGATTGCGGTGTCTAAGGCAATTGCGTTTCGAAAAAAATGTTCTGCAAGTTTGGAAACCAAAATTAACAGTCTTAAAAATGACTTGATCAATTCACCAAGTCATGTATTTGGAGAGCATTTGAAATGTAATAACTTAGGTTATTTCTGTTCTAAGACTGTACCTGATGATGACAACAAGGTTGAAGGTTCGTAATATGTACTTAGTTTACATACACTTATGCTAATTTCTAAACCGAAATAACTGGGTGTTTTATACTTTATTTTATACTTTTTTGATTGCAGATTTAAAATTTTGCGGGTTATATGAAGATATAATGTGCTGCGTATACCGCTTAGTTCAGCACGCATCAAGTTTGTTGATGGACATGGACAACAATGCCGCTGAATTGTACAATTCAATTTTGTGTAAATTCGTTGGTGGAAAGCGAATAAATTTTTCACTAAAAGGAGCATATCAAACAAGATGCGAAGCAGCAGCGTTGTCATATAATTGTTCTTCAGACCTGTATTCTAAGATAAATAAATCTGTAACGCAAAGAAGTCCAGGAATGTACACCAAATTTTTCATCGCGTCAAAAACCCAACAGAAAAATTACAACGCTAGGCTACGATTGAATTTTAATGCAGTAAGCAGAAAACCTCATGTGAAAAACCTAGGAAACAATGCAGATCAGGATTATGGATCTACAGAAGACATGCCTGAAAATGTGTGTTTGCAAAAGCAAGAGGAGTTTCTCAAGTCACTGGAAATTGACGAAACGCAGAGATCGGAACTTGAAATAATAACAAGAGGACAAAATTCCAACCCTTTATGGAAACAAGAAAGAGCTATTCGGATTACAGCTTCAGTGTTTGGCAAAATTTGTAAGCTCCAGAAGAAAACATCGTGTGTAAAAACGGTGGAATTATTGCTTTATAAAGACTTTTTTGGAAATGCTGCTACGCGATATGGCAACGAACATGAACCAATAGCTCTCTCAAAATTTTCGCATATTTCAGGCTTAGAAGTTCAAGGTTGCGGTCTCTTCATACACAGAGATTACCCATTTTTAGGAGCTAGTCCAGATGGCCTAGTTGGCGAATATGGCATTCTTGAAATAAAATGTCCGTGGTCTGCTTCAAAGTTAACCATTCAAGAGGCAATTGAGCAAAAAAAAAATAAAGTTTTTAAATCTAAATGCTGACGGGAACATTAATTTAAAACCGGAAGATCTTTACATGTATCAAGTGCAGGGACAAATGGAAGTTTGCAATAAAGAGTATTGTTACTTTGTTGTCTGGACCCCCCTTGATACTAAAATACTGAAGGTATAATATCTTAGATATTACAATATAATTTAGATACCCTTCCTAATTCTAACTGTGTTTGAAAATTATGTATATATTATTGTTTTTGTTTTTTTTTCCAGATCAATCGCGATAATTCCTTTTGGGAAGAAAAAATGAAGGACAAGCTAATACATTTTTACAAATTATGTATACTCCCAGAAATTATAGACCCTAGACTGCCTCGAAATTTTCCAATAAGAAATCCAGATAGACCTGCCTAATTTTAATTCTTTGCTATTTACATTTCTGAACGTTCGAGATCATTAGCGGAATATTTTCATATGCATGGAACACGAATTTACGAGCAGTAAAAATTGTGAATAAAAAGCCTATATCACTCGGGGATAGTATAGCTTTCTATTAGTGAGATAATTTTTAGAATCAGTTCAGTAGTTCTAGAAATAATAATTTATGATTTATCCCCCCCGTGAGAATCAAAATAAAATATAGCCGATATCACTCAGGGATAGTCTAGCTTTCAATTATTGAAAGAATTTTTAGAATCGATTTAGAGGTTCCAGAGATAAGAATTTATGCTTTATTACCACCACTCCCCCGCGAGAAATTCTCCCCCTGCGAAGCGAAGTTGCCTCTCGTTTTATAATATTAGTATAGATTTTCAATAGTGAGAAGTTAAAAATTAAATACTTACCTAAAAACCGTACAGTAAATTAATATAAGATAAATAAAATATATATAATTATAAAATAATACTTTGTAAACTGTACGATGATGTTAATTTATAAGATTTATAAAATATAGAAAACTGATAATTAATGATTTATTTTTCTTTTATAAAATAAAAAATATTTATTATTATTATTAAACAGTCTGATACTAAATTGTTTTCCTGAATTCTAACATCTAGCATTATTCTTTACAAAAATCAAAAACCATCCCGTCTAAAACCATAAAATATGGCCAATAAACAATAATTATGTTATTTTCAATAGAAAATATATTTTACATATGTGCATATAAAGCAACTATTTTTATGAACACGATGTCATGTGAATATAATTTTAATATTATAACTCTTCAGCTCTAGCTAGTAAGTAGGTGTAGAAATTTGAACCATGGAACATTTTATAAGCTCTATGGTGTCAACGATGTAAACAGCGCCAATGCAGGCCAGTGTTGCATTTGCTTAACTATGAATATTGTCATCTCTATTCCTATTGGCGGACCGAATTCTCACTGATTTTACCGTCCCTGCACCCCTTTACCTCAGCGAAAACTCAAAAGATTGTAACATAGCGCCTTAAGTGATTAATTCAAATTTTAGCACTTTGGCGCTATCTGCATTTCTTTATTAATATTAACCATTTATTTATTTATTTACGGTGTCGTGACGTTTTGTTCTGTTTAATAATTTTTATTTATTCGTCATAGAAACGTAATTAAACGGAATTAAATATTTATCAATATTAACTGGCTCGTCAAAAAGCTTCTAGTAACTATACAGTATGTAAACGCATAAGGTGCACATAGGGAAATTAGCATTGGGAAAAAACGAATGGATTAGAGTTAGCCTTGACTGCATTAATTGCTATTTCTATTGCGTTACTATAGTAATCTTGAAAAACTTGAAATATTGTTATTCATTTTGACAGATAATATTCTTTTGCAAAATGAATGTGTATACGACCGAAGAAAAAATTTAAATAATTACGTGGAATTTAAGTGGAAATAGTCTCAGATGTACGTTAGAAGTATTTAGTGTATTATATCCTGATAGACCGATTCCCACTATTACCACTATAAAAAATATATTAAAGAAGTTTAAGCGGACAGGCTGTGTGAACAGTACCTGCAAAAGAAAAAAAGTTGCCAGAAATTAGATTCAACGGGACAGGAACAAGGAGATTGACATCATAGCCGCAGTTGAAACAAATCCCTCCTCAAGTACACGACAGATTGCTAAAGATTATGGCACGAGTCATACGTTTGTGCATCGTGTTTAAAAAAAAAACAAATATTTTTCCTACAAGTATCGAAAAATACAAGAAATATTTCCGGAAGATGTTGCAAATAGAAATACGTTTTGTAAACTAATATTGGAAAAATGCAACGAGAACCCTAATTTTGTAAAGAACATTTGTTTCACCGATGAGTCGACATTTACAATAAATGGTGCTCCAAATAAATAAACACGTCGTAGTTGGTGCGATCCCACTTCATACACAGTACCCTCAGAAGGTGAATGTTTGGGTTGGTATGTTGGGTAACAATATAATTGGACCTTTTTTTATAAATGGGACATTAAATTCCCAAAAATATTTAACTATGTTGCGAGATCAAATATCTCCGGCTATTCGTGCTGTAGCTGAAGATTTTGGGTTGGTGATTTACCAACATGACGGAGCACCAGCGCATATTAACGCCATGGTAGTCAGACAATGTTTGAATGAAATGTTTCCAAACAGATGGATAGGACGTGGTGAAGCAATTCATTGGCCAGCGCGCTCCCCTGACTTGTCACCTAACGATTTTTATCTGTGGGGCTACTTAAAATCAAAAGTTTTTACTGAGCAAAGACATCTTAATTTAGATTCTATGCGAGATAAAATAGTGGAAATGTTTTTCAATATTTCACCACAAACTTTGCAAAACGTACAACGCCAATTTTATGAACGTTTAGGACATTGTTTGGCCGTAGGCGGAACAAATTTTGAACATTAATTATAAGTATATTGTTTAAGTTACTTTTTTTGTTCTATTTTTGTAAAAAAAATAAAAATAATGATTTTTAAAAGCATTTTAATATTAAAAAAGTCAAGTAAAATAAAAATAAATCAAATCTTTGATTAACGTCTGATTAGTACTCTTCAATAAATTGAAAAATAAATCAAAATAAAATAGAAATCCTCAAGATTACCATAGTAACGCAATAGAAATAACAATTAATGCATAATAATTTTTTTTAAACAATAATTGTAATTTAATTTTAGTTTTGAAAATTGAAAAGGACTAAAACTGTTAGTCGAAACGTCTTTATATAAATAAAAAATCAATTGAACAGTATATTGCAAGTAATTAGTGTATTTGCCATATGGCAACATACACTATTGGCGTTGGTCGGATGGCGGGACCTAGGGGTCGGACAAAAATTTCTCGACGTTTCATAACCTCCTAAACACATTGGCACCATTTTTAAAAATGTTTATATATATATGTATATATATATGTATATATATATATATATATATATATATATATATATATATATATATATATATATATATATATATATATATATATATTTTTGTGAAAAAAAACCTTTTTTTAGGTAGCATAGGGCTGACGGGTATTCCTTTGTTTCTCGTGATTTTAAACCACTGAATTAACGCTTTATCAACATTTTCTTGCGCGATTTTCGAAGCCTCTTCGGTTTCAAAACATTTGAATTGAACGATAACTTAATCCGGTTCTTGTTTTTGAAAATCATTGAGATTGTCGAATAACCCACGCCCAATTCCTTTACGAGAGATGAATTTGATTCTCCATTTTCTAATCTGCATATTATTCACCTTTCTCCTTAATCGTAAATGCTTTACGACGTTGAGATGACATTTTTTTACATAGGATATCACTCAAAACAATGCGTGACGTTCAACTATTAATTACTCACTGAGATTCAAAACAAAAACAAGCCACGTGCCGAACGTCGTCGGGAATCAACGAACATTGCCGAAGGTGTAAAGAATCATGTCGGTCACTATAAACGGACAAAATTTATTAAAAATGGGTCATAATAAGCGACATGTCACTGTAAGCGAAGTCATTATATCCGACTTTGTTACAAAGAATTTTATATGAAAACCAAACCTCGTTGTGTAATTACGTCATAATAGGCGGTTGGTCAATATAGGCGGAGTCATAATAAACGGATTCTACTGTATATATATATATATATATATATATATATATATATATATATATATATATATATATATATATATATATATGTGTGTGTGTGTGTGTGTGTGTGTGTGTGTGTACGCGCAATAGCTTTCGAAAGAGTTAATTGATTTCAACGAAATTTGGTCCACGTGTTGAAATCCATCACCGCAAGAAGCCTATTTAAAATGGGCGTAATTGGGCCATTTTAAGGGTAGTTTTTAGGGGTTGAAAGATGTTTTTGGGCCCCAAAATACCGAAAAAATTCTCAGAATCGTTTCAAAATTGACATTTAACCCGTTAATAGCAATTAAAAAGTGCCCCTAAAATTTTAATAAAATCGGCTCAACAGGACCGGACTTACAAATTTTTTGAAAACACTAATTCGCAGATAGTGACTTATTTATTGAAGGGTGTATTTAATTCGGTGTAGACGTTAGATTGATAATAATATTACAATTAAGAAAAAAAATGTTATTTTAAGGGGTGTATTAAGGGTTTAAATTTTTTATTTTGCCCAAAAACAAACTTAATTTCACATAATGAAAGTATAAAACCTCACGGCCCTATACAAGCAAATACACTATATTGTCGGCAGGGTTTTGGCACTGCGACCCGGGTTTTTTTTTTATTTTGTTAACAATTAATGCAGTCAAGACTAACTCTGATCCATTCGTTTTTTCCCAATGCTAATTTCCCTATGTGCACCTTACGCGTTTACATACTGTATGTGAATACCCAGTATGTTTTTTTTTTTCAAAAATCACCGACCGACAGTAATTTTGAATTTTATAATACTAAAATTAAAAATTATTATTATTGTTTAGAGATCGTTACCTATTATTATTATGCTTCTAGAAAATCTTTTTATAACGTCTGTTTATGTTGGGACAGATCAGTAATGTGTACCTTGATCGGTACGTTAATAATTTTATTATTATTAGTATCAATTCATATTGATATACTAATTTTCGTATCTAGGTGTTATATATAAAAAAACCCAAAAATATAAAAATGTGACTATACTTTTACGGAAAGTATTGCGTACTGTGAATGATTTAAGCCGGGATTACATTTATTTTCATACAGTAAGACCTCGCTTAACGCTGCTCCGCTTAAATAAATTACTCAAATGTAAAAAAGTATTTAACAATAAATGTTACAAAATTAAGCAAAAAAACTAACAAATATTTTTATTCTCGGTTCTGTTTTACTTATGCCTATTATTTACGTATTAAGATGTTTCGTATAGCGGAGGAATTTATTGGTACGTATCTCCCGCGTTAAGCGGGGTCTTACTGTATATTCAAATAGCAGCACCTTTGGAATAATGAAGCTTTAATACACAAGTCATTAGTCAATCAAATTACCATGTGATCAAACTCAGTGGGGTGACAACTTATTGCTACGATATGCGTTGCGTACGTAACGTTCATGGGGGCTGGGTAAATATATTATCAGCGCACAGTAGTCTATCATTAAGTCAGTTTCAACGGACATGCTGGGAAAGAAAACACTGACGGGGAACTTCTTCTCGTTAAATTTTCTTTGTTCAAAATAAACCTACGGCAATCTTATCACTTATCATAGAATCTTCTAATATGAAAAGTACTTGAATAAAAAGATATTACCTAAATTCTAAAGTTTTACTGTAGCTAGATGACACTAAAATTAACTGATTTAATTTTCACTCGGGAGTTTTTAGTAATCGAAGTTTTACGTTTAGGGGCGGTTCTAGGGTCCTTCTGGGGTAGGATTTTAAGTCCTTATAATATATTTTTTTTGTTTGTTTAGCCATAACTTTTCGAGAGGTTAGCGGCACCATTTTGTTCAAAATATTTACGGATTGGTCTCATACAGTTTTGTTTTAAATTGATTCCATCGTTTTTAGCACACTCCAAAAAATATTTTTATAGTATATCTCCAGCATTTGTGAACCGATTCTGATGATTCTTTTTCTATTAGATGGAGAACCGAGCGGGGTTGAGTAGTGGAAATTTGAATATAAGGAAAGTTAATTTATTAAATAAATATATAATTATATAATCATCCATGTTTATATAACGTTTCCATCGTATGTCTGTTACGGACCCGCAATTTTCAGATTCTAATAATATAATAATATTCGTGAAAATATCAATTGTTGTCTACATTGTAATTTCAAATTTGTAATGAAGAAATGAATGTTGCTATTTCTTCATTACTAATGTATCAATTCCACATATGTATCATAATTATACGTGTTTGGAAAGAATGCAAATAAATATAATAACCATGTGGTGGCGGCCACATTTGATCTACCATAATATTCAACGTACTATACTGTATTGTCTTCAGAACCAAAGGTGTGTGCAAAATTTCAGCTCAATTGGAAACTGAGAAGTGGGTCAAATTTAACTTGCAAGATTCGATTACAGACAGACATGACTATGAATGTGAATTTTATTGTCAATGGAGCTGTACAATATACAGTAATTTGACTAGTCACATTAAGGTACAAACATATTATTTAAAATAAGAATAAAATGCATCGAGCGAATAAAATGCATTGTTAACAAGCAGCGTTTTAACTGTGGACTTACATTTTGTGAAGGAAGCTAAATTTCTGTATTCTGCAGGTAATATATTGTATACTAAATAAAAGCTTGTAAAATATTGTAAAATTTTGAAAAGTACCTACATACGCAACTTTCTGTGCCCATACTTCATAACATACTGTGCAACAGAGACAACTAAGTCAAGTGCGCGATTTATTAAGTTTTGTATCGTTTTTATTGTTTTTATATGTACAAAAAAAAATTCGACGCATTCTGTTATACGAAATCTATGTAAAATTTCCTGCTCTTTTGTTAAGACAGGTTTCGAATCGATCTGATTTAAATTGAACGAATTATAAGAAAAAAACTTGGAACGTGTCGCGGGACACGCGTTTGAAACTAAGTCCTGCAGGGTTGGCATAATTAATACACATACATAATATACACACATATACAAACACACATATCTAAAACGCGTTACGAAAAACGCTTTTTCGTGACGCTTTTCCGTGACGCATCACATTTGTTCTCGGCTAGGTCCCCTCGCTAACCCGCGATAAGGAACTTCGTTCTAAAACACCCGGTATAATCTAAAAACACCCGGTATAATCTAAAAACACCCGGTAAATCTAAAAGCACCCGGTATTATCTAAAAACACCCGGTATAATCTAAAAACACTCGGTATAATCTAAAAACACCCGGTATAATCTAAAAACACCATGGTAGGTACCAATTTGTTGACAGTAGATGCCTCACATTTTCTGTCAAGTCTCAATACCAATTCTGTAATGACTGTGTGACTGCTGCTCAGCCTACTTAATTGGAAGTGAAGTTTGCTTAAAAGTAAACTATAAAAAATTTGAATATATAGTGAAACTCACATGAAAAGCAGCAATTTTGTAGAGTATACGTAAAATAAAAACATTTCTCGGACGAAGTGATATTATCATTCGTGTGACTGCTAAAAATTTTAACGTTCGTTTTTAAGATAAAGTCACATAGTCGTGAGTAATATAATTCATTTCACCCTAAATACATAAACTACTATTCCTCCCCGTATTTGTTTGTATAGACATTTACGGAAGCTCACTATTGAACCCTAAAGTAACTTGTTTATGTGTATGTGTGTTTTAATTTGTCACTTTGAATGCGTGTCTACGTACGGATTCTTCTTTGTCTACTTGCTCAGGAGTTGCTTGACGCTATCTACATAGCTAAATAAATGACAATTACAATTAACTTTCATTTATCTTTACTTAACTTGATAGCATTTTGAGTCGAATCACCGCACGTTAAGAACAATGTTGACGGATATCGGTTAATACTCCATTAATTCCAAAATTTTAAAGGAATTTATAGTTGAGTTACTATGTAAAACAAACTTAAATTCTCATATTTTTTGTGAACAGGAACTGTTTCATTATATTTACTGAATTTGTTTGGTATTAAACTAGCAAAGACATATCAACTACATTTAAGCTTTTAAAGAAAGAGACATATTTCATTAACATTCAGCTTTATTGTAAATTAATAAGCATTCTTACAAAAATAATAAGTAAAGTATATCTTTTGTTTATTTAATTAAAAAAACTCTGCCAATTGGCCGTGGGACCAATCCAATTCCAAAACTACTGACACTAATAGACAATTGCAATACGATGAAGCCGAAGGCACCACTAAATGTTATCGCTGCCGTTTATAAATATAACAAGACTGCAAGACGAAATAATTAATAGTTTGTTGCAGTGCTGAGCAAAAGCAAAACTAAGACCACTAATAGTGATGGGTGTTAATTCAACGAACTAGTTAAAATAACTCTTAATCGTTCATCAACGAATCAGTAGTTTCTGTTTTGAGTAGTGATGAGAAAAATTGGTCTTGGTCTTGTAGTCTTGGTCTTGCGAAAAAGTAAAACCAAGATCAAGACCAAGACTCTGTTTACACTAGCAAGACCAAGACCGAGTATGCAAGACCAAGATCAAAAGCAAGACCGAGTTTGCAAGACCAAGACCAAGAGTATGCAAGACCAACACCAAATATAGAAGACTATTGCTAAATAATATAGATTCCAAAAATTTTGCTTGTTTTACGTCTTCTTACTGACTTTTGGGCGTAAATTAAATTGTATTTCGGTTAGTGTAAGTGTAGTTACTTCTCTGTTTGAACAAGAAAAATTGGCAATTAACTACATCGTCTCTAAAAAAAATTCCAGTCATCTAAGATGATTATAGAGTGCAAAAATAGGTTATTTAAGGTGGGGGAAAAGATTTCTTAGTCATATTAAAAAAACGCATTTTTGAAATGAACAAAAATATACCTATAGACAATAGATTTTTTATATTTTAATGATTGCAATAAAATAAATTGATTTATTAATTAATTATTAATTGTGAGTTATTTAACATTTATACTTTTTTTTATTTTAAAATAAGGGTTTTTATAATGATAGTGTTTAAAAAAATTATTAAAAAAACGTAAGTAAGTACCAGGTCAGATGAGCAAGACCAAGACATAACACGCAAGACCAAGACTTAACACGCAAGACCAAGAACAAGACCGAGATTATATAAGCAAGACCAAGACTATATAAGCAAGAACAAGACCAAGACCGAACTATATATGCAAGACCAAGACCAAGACTATATAAGCAAGACCAAAACTAGAAGTATTTGAGCAAGACCAATACCGAATAAGCAAGACCAAGGCTGACCCAGTCTTGGTTTTGGTCTTGCTTTGCTCATCACTTTTTTTTTAGAATTAATTCGTTGACGATTCAACTAAATCATCTATCATTAACAAAACTTGAAGAACTTCTCTAACCATTAGATCTATTTTCCATGCCTTGAAATAACGAAACGAAATCGAAACCATACACGAACTAGACGTTGACATACAGGCGCGGTTACGTCGTTGCGTATTATATAAACTTCATAGCAAACTATTATACAAACATTGTTCGTATTTGAAATGTGCTTCATCACTTGGAAATATATTTTATCTTACGTAAAATACATTGTTAAAACAGCATTATAACCCGCCAACATACACAGTTTGAAATTGAGTCCATATGCTATTAATAATGTTTACAGCGATATATAATTAAAGATGTGCAAAAGCACGCTGCAAATGAATGTACCGTCGGTAAAAGAGAACACACCTCTTTAATAAACAGTTCCATGATGCTGAAGCAAATCATCATATTGGTGAAATGATGAGGGGTAAGTCGGGGCAGGGAACGTTCCGTCTGCTTCATCGTCAACCGCTCAGGACGGAGCAGATTTCCTCATCAATTCCCCTAATCTGGGCGCCGCGACGCTTGGTTGAGCATCGGCTGTCGCTTGCGAGGGACGTAGATTGAAATCGTCGCCGCGCGTTCTACAGCCATACAGCCATCATCTAGTCAGCAGCTTGGCGACGGCGTCAAGGTTATAACGTATAGTCTAGGTATGTTCGTATGGATTGACGATATAGTATGTACACAACTCAAAGCCTTGTGTTGGTTGGCTTTGCTTATGACCCGATAGCGTATGCGCTCTTTTAGAACCAAATAATAAATTGTTTTGTCCAGCCCGGATGGAGTTTAGAATGCTCATTCTAAATACTGACGGTATATCGAAAATCCACCTGTTCAGGTAATTTTTGCAAAAAAAACTTGTGATTATGTATTTATTGATTTTTCAAGTAGCGTATATTTCCCAAGTTTCACGTTTTTATAGCTCAAACGATTTAATTGTTTCAAAGATATTAGAGCAAAATCATCGAAAATTCGTCGAACGTATGTACCTATCTTTTCAATTTTAACAAACAAGCACACATTTACAATTTCATTTTTTTAATCCAGCTTGTTTCAAAGTAATACCAAAACACCCTTCATTCAAACGAGCCTTTTTAAAACATTTATGGACTTATCCCATTTTGCTTCTATTTTTGCTTTTAGTGACCAAATATGTGTTTAGCTTCGCTTTGTAGACTTTCTTGACATTTTACCAAAGACAGTAATAGATGGCGTAGCCATAGTCGTTTTACGCTTGCGGGTTATCCTTAGAAAATGTGGACCATGGAGGCGTCGTTGAGTGAGATGTGATTGAGTTGATGTCGGTTCACAATTCACATAGAAGCAAAAAGAGAGAGGAGAGAGAAAAGATGGAGAAAGCGTCGTGGTGGTTGGCGTCTGCATTCCTCAGTGTACATACATGAAGGATAATATACAGGGTGTACACATTTGATTTTTAGACTGCTTTCACATTTAGGCACCGCGGTTAATCGCGGTGATTTAGCCGCTAGTTTTCTTGCACATTGAGTGACTTTAGTTTAGTTTAGTTTAGTTTTATTGGCATCTCTCATGTTGTAGAATATACAAATGAGAATTGTCAATACATAAATACATATTAAATTACACAAAATCACTTACATCATATAAACATTTTAAAATTAAAAACGATTTCAGATGTTTCTTAAATATCATAAAATTTCTCTCCTCTCTCAGAGTAACTGGTAGCCTGTTAAAAAAATTGCCCCAGAACACTAGGAAGTATATTTGAAAAAGCTGCATCGATGTTTATCTATGCGGAGCATCGAGGTTTCGCGCGTATTGTAGTTGTGAATGTCTAAATTCACTGTGTATCTATGGCTATTTTTCTTAACATCTACCAGTAACTTATATAAGTACACTCTTGGTACCGTTAAAATGTTATCTATAAAAATATTTCTACACGATTGTCTGAAATCTAAATTAAAATTAGTCTAATAATTCTTTTCTGCAAAATTAAAACTCTCTTGGCATGACGGGAACGGCCCCATAATACAATGTCATAGCTAATATGAGAGTACACTGTTGCATAATATATGTTCAGCAACTGTTTGGTTGTTAAATTTTCTTGACATATTTTAAAACATGATATGCACTGTTGAATTTATTGCAAAGCTGGTTTATATGAAGTTCAAATGATAGTTGCTGGTCTAGTAATAAGCCCAGAAACTTGCAATCTGTCACAGTAGTGATCAGTGAGCCATTTAAAGAAATCTTAATTGGAGGCATAACTTTTCTCTTATGAAATTGTATGCAGGTTGTTTTTTCACAATTTAGTACCAGACCATTTTTACAACACCAGTTTGAAAATGGTACTAGCACTTGGTCAATCTTGACTTTAAGTTCTAATTCTGACACTGCACGTATAACAATAGATGAGTCATCTGCGAATAATATTAATTTACCTATTTTGCCTCATGACCAGATGATTAGTTATGCTTCTATCCCCTCATCGTGTCATGTTCTGCCATATTGGTTTGACTCCCTTCCCTACGCATGACGTAAAACATGAAGGACGCCTTAGAGACGTTCTGAAATAATTAAAAACCGTCTTTAGAAATTGCAAGAAAAAGTCCATGTGTTTCCCATGCTGTTAGCGAACGATGAATCCAATATTTCCGTTGTCATCAGTAAATATATTTTCTTTTCACAAATAAAGTTAAAATCAAAGCTTCTTTCTGAAATCGTGAGACCATGGCTTTCCACCATATAATTTTTAGCGTAAGACTGTTTTCAATTCCAGTCGCGTTACAAGTGATTTAGTAGCGTAAACGAATCACGCACCAAAATTGCCAATGGCCAATTGTTTATAAGATAATTTACAACACTTTTTTTAAAATAATTTGTAGCTTTTAATGCTTACAATTTCTTCAGGTAAATTGTCAAATAACTTCACAGCAGAGTAGCGGGGTCCCTTTGTATATAAAGCGAGGTGATGATCGGGAGTGCCGTCAAACTTCTAGAGCATATTTTTACAAGTACATATTAAATAAAGTGAATTCTGAAGTGTTAACTATTATTTTTAATTTGGGTGGTAATAAGGGGGTGACATTCATATTTTTTGACGCCGAAAAAAATAGGGAGCAACATTATTTTCGTCAGAACTCAGTTAGTTTTGATGCTAGGGACTTTTGTAAAAAATAAAATTAAGGTTCTTTCAAGCACTTTAAAAATGATCCATGAGTTTCCCCTGAAAAATGCATTGTTTTTTGGTAACTTCACGTTGAAACTTTCAATTTTGGCTTTTGACGAATAAGAACCAACCTTCAACAAGGTGGTACTCTGTTTGTATTGGGTCTAAAGACACTATAAACTCACTATTATTTTTGTTTTTTTATAAGCTACATTATTACTAAGAATGATTTTTTCGATAAAATACTTACATTTTTGTCAGTTATTCGGGAAGAACCATCTGAAAACGTGGGTTTAATGGTTGAAAAATTGACACACTCGCGAATAAGTTGAAAATTATGGACTTTCAGAAAAAACTTTATATAACAAATGTTGCTTAGAATTAGTCAACCTATCCATTTCCGTGCTTATTTTCAATGAAACATTTTTCACCCCCGAGAAGGGGTGGCATCCACCTCGCAATCGAGAGCGGCAAATTTTTTTTTTAACTTTTTTATTTGAGCTTTTAACAATGCAGTCCAACAGTTTTTATGAAGATTCATTGACTGGCCCTAAATTCCGAGGTTTTACAATTTTTACGTCTAACGGCACTCCACTATAATGCGTCTGTCGGTATTTTTTTTCGACTGCAGGTTTTTTGTATTCTGGGTACTTCGAATTATACCTAGAAGGAAAAACGGGTTGGCAGAAGTTTTATTGGATCGATTTTGATAAAACTTGGTATACTAACCAGTAACCACTAGTTACTACTGGCATCTAAAGGTGACTACGACTACGATCGTGTTAAGATAAGATTTCTGTCAAAACAGACATTGACGCGATTGAAGCTGTGAGAAAATTATACCTGGCATATAGTAGCCGTTGACTAATAATAATAATAATAAATATAATAATAATATAGTAGCTGCTATAACGTTTATATATTAATATACTACTTAAAAAGGTCGTTTGCTAAAATCATCGCTACAAGCAGATAAAATAAGGTTTCTGATAAATACGAAATGAGTGTGATCGATGCAGCGGGTTAAGGCCAGTTATAAATAATAAATAAAATATTATTACGTATGCATGCGCTATGAACAATTTGCAAGTGTCAAATGAATTCATGGCACACAATCATTTACTATGCGTCATAATATTTAAGTAATATATCGTAATTTAAACGTCTGGACCACTGGCGGCGGAAGTAGCGTCAAGACCTTCCCAAACTGTAAACTAGCACCTAAATAGTCTTCACCCATTCAGTTGTCATACTCAGTTTTGCTCTGACAGTGATGAAAATATTTTAAATTTAAAGACAATTCCGAAGTTAATAGCTTCATGTTAAATTTTCATTTCATTTTGTATGGTCCCAATAGTTTTCCTAACCTGTTCAATCTATTTTTTGAGGGTTCAAAATTGAAGGTTTACATTTTTTTATCATCCGATCAAGCGGGGAAGCATTTGAAAGAGCACGGTTGCTATTACTTTTGGAACGAAGTTCCTTATCGCTGGTTGGCGAGGGGACCTAGCCGAGAAAAAATGTAACGTGTCACGAAAAACCGTAACACAAAAAATGTAACGTGTTACGAAAAACCGTAAGACGTATAATGTATACTGGTATACGGTGATACCGGGTGTTTTTAGATTATACCGAGTATTTTTAGATTATGCCGGGTGTTTTTAGATTATACCGGGTGTTTTTAGATTATACCGGGTGTTTTTAGATTATACCGGGTGTTTTTAGATTATAACGGGTGCTTTTAGATTATAGCGGGTGTTTTTAGATTATACCGGGTGTTTTTAGATTATGATGGTTGTTTTGGAACGAAATTCCTTATTGCGGATTGGCGAGGGGACCTAGTCGAGTACAAATGTAACGCGTCACGAAAAAGCGTAAGACGTTTTTCATAACGCGTTTTATATATGTATATTATGTATGTGTATTAATTATGCCAACCCTGCATATACGAAAGGGACTTCGTTCCAAACGCGTGTCCCGCGACACGTTCCAAGTTTTTTTTTATTCTAGGTTGTGTAGTTGTGTAGTATTCCCCTCTTATTTCCGAACTTTTTAAAGCAAAAATTTCGAAATATTCTCACCGATAAAGGATTGAGTAACAATTATAGGAAAAAATAGTATTATCCCTAACGCTTCCATTTTTCCAGAAAAAAAACAAATAGTACCCTATTGTCAGCAAATGAACAGGCAAAATTTGTTTTATTATATGGAAAAGATTTATGAATTGTAATTTAATGTAATACGTCACTAGAGACCATCCATAAAATACATTCGCAAACAGAGGGGGGGGGGAGGGTATTACTTAGAGTGACAAGATGTGATAAAGTTCAGGGGGAGTCTAAGGAAATGTAACATTCACAGTTCGTCAGTTATATTTAAATTTTTTTTAACTTGTCAGTCTATCGAAACTAGTGGTCTGGTGCATCACAATTGGTGCCTTCAATATCAGAGAAAATAGTGTTTTAAGTATTCTTAAAGGAGAGGAGTTTAGCTTTGGTGACGTAATATTTGTTAGGGGGTTGCAGAAAATATGACGCAGCGTGACAATGGGAGCGAAGGGTCAAAATCCGGGCATTTTGCGTGACTTATTTTATGGATGGCCCCCTTTATTCGTTTGTACAGAACCTTTGGTGCAAAAAAAGAGTATAAAAATGTACTAAATTATAATCTGTCAAACAATAATTGTTATCTGTCAAACGATTGCAATCAATTTTTTTTTAATTCGCATTGGGGGGGGGGGGGCACTAACTCTACACCGGTCAATTGTAGTGTATGTGCCATCTTTTAGAATTTGCACTAATAAATGAACCAGACAGAATCGGACTAAGTTGTCGAAAATAATGCAGAAGATTAATGGCTGTTACAGCTTTTCTATTGCAGCAGTTATGCAACATTTATTTTTACTGATTATAATTTGTGCAATACGTCTGGCAATTCGTTATGCCGTATGCTTATTGTGTAGCTGTTGAAATAGAAAATTTCCTACAGCCATTAATCATCTGCATTATTTTCGACAATTTAGTTCGATTTTATATCAGGTGTATTTATCGATACCAAACACACCTAATGGTAAACAGTGTTATCACTTTTGGCACTATTGCCTTTTGTGGACTATAGACGCTTAACAACTGCGTTTATGTGTGTTATAGAGAATCTACCAGCTAATATATACACCCGACTGATGCTAGTCGGAGGACCGGGATCGTTTATTATACAAAAGTGTAAAATACACTAAGTTTGTCAGTATGGGACTAAAATTGTAAACACTAGCATTGAAAATGTGTTATCTATTGAGCGAAATACAATAGCAATACAATATAGAGACAGAGCACGTACTAGGGTTTTAGACGAGAGGGGAAAGCCAATTAAGGGACGCGACGAGGTGAGTGGTGTCCACATGTCATTGGCCGGCACACTGCACGTGTCTAGTGGCATGAAATTTATGTTGGTAGTGTGGTGTAAAGAGAAAATTACTTTTGTATGCAGCACAATGCGCCAGCCAATCAAAAATCGACACCATTTTTACTTTGGACCCGTTTCTCAATGGATTACCCCCCCTCCGTAGATGTATACTCCATTCCTATGATTACTAGATCCATGCTACTACCTCTAAACGAAATACGGATCACGTTAATATATTTTTATTAGGTAATTAATTAGTGTTTTATGATGTGCCACATATAAACATGGCGAAACTTAGAGGTCGAACCAAAATTTTCGACGTTTCAAATACCGTTTTTGAAAATGTTTGTTTTACCGTAAGTAACGCTAAACATGAACCCTCACAGTGGGGTTCAACAATGGCTAACTTTGCCTCAGGTAAAAATTAGCTGTCGCATGATATGGAAACAGTAAAACAAATAAATTATGTTCTAATATGAGAAATATTGGTAGTTTGAATATGTCCCTTTAAAGTAAATGATAACTCATCCGCCGCGATTATGATAACTAAGTACTAATAATTGTAAATTGACTCTAATATATTATTGATTCTCGATTATTGAACATAATATATAAAAATTGCTTACTAATATAATTAGCAGTTACTAATTTCTGTATACCTATTGTTTGTTACCAATAGTCAACACTATAAAAAACATTGAGCGTAGCAGAGAACTGAATCTGCTTCGCAGTGACGTGCATGCGTAGATGCGTTTGTACTCAAAACTCAGCATACTGGTATTTGTGTATCCTAATGAAAACTGATCCATTTCAATAAAATAAAAGACCTTTTTTTAATGTTGTGACCTTAACAAGGACGCAAATGTACAATTAAATAATGCAGTTAAATAATAATTTAACAACGTTAAATAATAACAGAGATTCTAGAAATAAAAGTGATTTCAAATAATAAGTTCTAATGGACCTGTGCGAATACTTCGCACCGTTAATGGTCAGTCTCGTAACATAAGAAGGTGAAAATAAATAAATAAATGTACATTTTTATCAAATCAAAATATTTTATCATAAAAAATAGATAGTAATAAAATAAGTTTGATTGTAAATTTACATTTTGCCATATTACCGACAACTGTTAAAATAAACAGATTGGCACCAGATGGCTAAATTTTAAACTGTAATTTTTTGATGAAAACATAAATTTTAAGATATTAACTTATTACAGATTGCCATATTACCGACAACAGTTGCAATAAACAGATTACCACCAGGTGACTAAATTTTAAATTGTAATTTGTTAATAAAAACATTAATTTTAAGATATTAAGATATTCTTTATTAGACAGAAAACTAATCTCCAAAATGGCGTATCAAACATTAATTTTGATACCAACAATTTTCTACCGACAAAAACACCTTTGGGAAATGATATATACCGAAAATGTCAGCAAAACACTTACTAACCTATATGTCTACATAGGTATACATAAAACTGGATGTTGATATATCTGAGATTAATAGACTTCGACACCGTTTGACCGATTACGATAAAATTTTGGCGAGTTGTTGTGGGCTTCACTTCTGCTGGCGCTGCCGAGTGGGACGCAGATTGTAATTAATACGGTGAAGCCGAATGCGCTCCATTGCTGTTGTCGCTGCCGCGTTTCATCTCAATCGGGTGCGGGTGGCGGCTAGTTAGTTGTGGAGACAATATGACTTAGGCGGCCGTTACACCAGATGCAAATTCATGCGAATTAGTAGTTACATTAGATGCGTTTTCTAAAATAATGGAATTCACTATTCAGCGCATATTTGAAAATTTTGTAACAAAAATCGATAGAGAAATGACGTCAGCTGTAATATGATTTTACTTTTTCGAAATATCGACTATTCTATAAAAAAAATTTAATTTAACTGAAAAACGTACATTGTTGATTATTTCTTATCGAGAAAGAGTATGGAGAGTTTGGACGAGCGTTTCAAGAAAAAGAAAACGACCAAAAATATTTAAGTACGAAAATGTCAAAAGTTACATTCAGTTGTATTCTAGAATCTGGAGGCTATTAAAAACGAACTTCAAAAATATTTTGAAAATGTATATCACGCTCGTACGAATTCTGACAAAAAAACGTAATAGAGAAAGGCGTATTCGTAAACACTATAGAATCATCCCCATATAAATGTATTTTCTTTATATTCGGTCGAAAGTACGTACTTCCGGCTTTGATTTTAAGGCAGAAAGCCAAACATTTATGCACTGCTGGAATTATTCGCACGCCATCTGTAAAAGCCAATTCAGACTAGCCGTTCTCGGTTACGATTCACCGGTCCGGTTCGGTTTTCGATTGATCTAGGCTGCTCACACTATCCCGATTCGGTTCTACGATTATTCTCGGTGCGCATGCGCAATTTCGAAATATGATTTGACATTTGATGTGTAGATAAACGTCAACAAAAACAGCTGGCTAGTCACATGACTCCAGCAAGCGTTCTCATTGGCTACGGTTGCGAACGGTCCGGTTGAAATTAGAGCTGAACCTAAATGCTCGAACCGAACCGCAATCGGGGACGACTACGCCCTGATTGGTCGAGCTCCCAACCGAACCGGTGAATCGTAACCGAGAACGGCTAGTCTGAATTGGCTTTAACAGCGGGCCGAAACAGTTTTCTCGTGCACACTGATACGAAAGTACGTACTTTCGACCGGGTATAAAGAAAAATAGTCTACACCACACGGCCATAAAATTGCCGAGGGCATTATGTGTCACGCAGTGCAGATGTTTCAACTTTCTGCCCTTGCCCGTAATATACTATTCTTTGTTTACTTACGTACAAGTTCACATGCATTGATGGACGATGGTACAAATAAAAATTCGTACGAAATCGCATTCACTATCCGATGTAACCGCCGCCTAAGGTAAAATGTTTATTATATACTGGACTGACCCAATACAATCACGTACAATACATTGGATTACTATAAGATAAAATGCGGTAATATTAACAACAGAATTTATTAATGTCGTATGACGTTTTGTTAGGCTTATAATCAAAGTGGTAAATGAATAAGAAAACAGCACAATGTAAATAGTACACAAATTGCTTATAAACTTATACACTTTGGTTATTATACAGACTAGCCCTGGTTTCCTAGGATAGCAGTACCGCGGTATAGCGGCCGTAATATTATGATAACAAAACACGTGTACAAAGAAATAAATGAATGTTGTTTTCTCAGTTGCAGAGACACCACCATTCTGTAAAAAGGAGGTATCCATTTATTTCTATGCATACGTTTTTTATTACGTCATTCACCATTATAAAATTACAGCTGCTATATTAGGGTACCGCTATCTTAGGATACTAAGCCTTAGGATTTAACACAGTTTCAGCTGAATAAATCTGTGTTTCTTAGTTTTGATAGAAACAAAATCATAGATTGATAATAATTAATGTTTCAGACGAAATGCGTTTGACAAAAACTTAGTCCATAATATAAAAAACTAGCGGCCCGGATCGGCTTCGCCCGGATTAAGACGTATTATGCTGCAGTGGTGTTTCTTATAGAATAGTTTTCCCGTTTTTGCAACATTTTTAATTGATGGTCCGGCTCCTATTAGTCGTAGCGTGAAATTATATAGCCTATAGCCTTCCTCGATAAATGGACTATCCAACGAAAAAATAATTTTGCAATTCGAATCAGTAGTTCCTGAGATTAGCGCGTTCAACCGAACAAACAAACAAACTCTTCACGTTTATAATATTAGTATAGATATAGGTGACGCTTTTCCCCTCTCATTTGGGAATCGCCTATGGTAGTTACGACCTTGAATACCCTTCTTTGAAAGCTCAGGGCTGTTCGGGGACTTACTCCAACAATAATAGACAACGAGATGCTATACAAGCACCTCAGAGTCCAAATCTTGCAAACCAAGCAAAACTGTGTGATGAATGTACTGAGTGCCTTCTTACGAGGACCGGGGGGCTCAGAACTGTTCGTGACCTGGTTTATGTGTCGGGAATACACAAATGGACCTTGCAGGCCTGATGAATTCTTCTTATCTATCTTGCTAAGGTCAGACCAGATTTTCTAAGAGTCTATTGTGGAATTCAGCATAATTCAAATAGACAGACGTCAGGTATAAAAACTTGAATTTTGATTCTGGAGATTAATTGTAGGAGGTAAATTGGAAAATGAAAGAAAAAAATTATATAGAGTGAATCGTGTAGGGTGTCAAAAGTATACAAACTTATCGAAACACGAATTCAACAATATTATTTGATGTATTTTAGTTTTCATTTTTTTTACATATTTTTCGGGAAAAACTTTAAAAATTGCCGTATATCATTAAAGGAACTGCTCAGAAAAATCCGAAAAAAATCATAACCATTGAGAATTAGGTGTAGATTGAACGAAAATTATCAAGGTTGATAAATTTTAGCGCAATTAATTGTTATAAACATTTTGACATTTCAAATTAATGAATAAACGTCAAGCTGGTATATAGTAATATCGAGCGCTAGGTCATACTTCACAGTCGAAGAGTCTTGGATTCGAGTCCCACGTTGGACGATAATGCCCGTTTTTACCATTCCAACCCATAAGTGGGGAATGGTCCAGGTCAAGATTCACTTTTCATAATTTTAGAATTTTTTTTCGATTTGAGGTCCCCTGAGCCCAAAAAACATATTTTTGAAAAGTGTCTGTGCGTTTGTTTGTCAGTGAACATTATACAGGTCAAACGGATGAGCGGATTGAAACCAAATTTTGGAAGGATATTATAATCACTTTTTACGTCGGTTCTTAAAACGACCACCCGGTATATTTTAAGAAATCTCAGCAATTGTTAACATCAAATGACATTTTAAATTAGAACGTAGTTTATAAAATCAGACATTTGGCCGCGTGGATCAATCAGTACAACAAGTGGACTATGATTCTAAAAATTACGTGCGTTTCTGGGAGAACACTTCAATATGTAGCTGGCGTAATTTGTAAGTAAACTTTTTTTCTTCTAAAACTTCCATTTCATTATTTTTAAATCTTTTGCGAATTAAAAAAGAAATATTGTGTATTTAAGAAATTTTGATTTTGATTCTAATTTTCGGTAAGAATATAAAAATAAAATTTTGGTCATATTTTTGGAAAAAGTACTTTAGATTTTTTTAAAAATTAATTAAAACATTTCCTTTATCACGCGATATTTTAAGTGAATAGTTCACCAGCTGAGAATTTATGTGTGTGCAAGTTAAATATACATGAAAAACATTTCCGGAAATCTCTAATTTCTATCAAAAACTTTATTCAGCCTTTGATGGTAATACTTCAGGAAAAACTAGAAGTTACTTTGGGACAGATTTTTATATATTATTTAATTTAAATAAATAATTTAAAATCAGGTAAAAATGATAAAAGTTGTATAAACTTAATACAAATTCATATACAGCAAAAAAATTAATTTCTCAGTATTTTTAATTTACATTTGTAAAGAAAAAAATTTAAATAGATTTCCCATTATTAGAAATCTTGCTGTAAAGAAATATTGGCAAATATCACGTCTTTTTGGTAACATTTTTAAGATAAAAAATATATTTTTTGAGATTTTTAAGAAACAACCCAAATTTTGCGAAGTTTAAAATCATAGCTAATAAAAATAATAGTAAAATAGTTCGAAATTTTTACAGTCACCAAAATAAGTAACGTTGTGTTTTCTTGTATATGAAAAGTTACAAGTTTAAAAATTTGAGGATGCCTCTACAAAATGTTTTTACAATGCAGAAAAAGAATAATAATAATTGAATAATTCCCAATCGACATGCAGGTTCGAATTTAGTGAAAATAATTTAATGTAATAAATGAAAAGTAGCATTAACCTTCCGTTACTATAAAAACGTGGAAATATTACTTTAATATTTTTCTTTATGTTTAAATTTTCTGATATTTTTGAAAGCTTGCTGTATCCAAGAAACAGCAAGTACAATGAAATATTTGCTTTTATTCAGGATTGGAAATAATGTATTAGGTACAGTAAAACCTCGCTTAACGCTATTCCGCTTAACGTTGTTTCATTATTACGCGGTTTCTAAAACAAAAGTTTAGCCACTATAAGGTAAACTATGGATCAGTTTATACAAAATGATTTAAATGTTGATAGAAGTTCAAAGGCAAAACGAAGTGTGATTGATGCAATACCTTGCTATTGACAACAGCTTGCTGAACGAAACAGAAAAAAACAAACATTAGATGACTTCTTCACTAAAAACAAAATATGTCAAATGAGGAACCTTCTCATCACAAACGTAACTTCTTACTCGAACTTTTATTTGATTTTCATAAATGTTTTATGAACAAAAATCGATATTAGCAATAAATAAATCTATATTTAATGTTATAAAAAGTATTTAACAATAAATCTTACAAAATTAAACAAAACCTATTATCTACGTATTAAGATGACGTCGTTTAGCGCTGTTTGGTATTGCGCAGGAACTTATTGGAACGTATCTCCCGCGTTAAGCGGGATCTTACTGTATTTCAGGATTATACATATATATATTTTTCAATTTAATAATGCTGAAATCTTTACTACGTATTATTTTTAAAAATTAATAGTTTCAAAATTTGGATTACGGATTACTTAAAAAAAATCCCATTATTTGCATTAAAAATTAAATTTGTACTGAATCAAATATTTTACGTATAACCAATAATTTATAGTATGTTCAGGTAGCAAATAATGCATTACTTTTAATAATTCATTCCTTGCGGATTATAATTTTTTTTTCTATTTAATAGTTTTCAAGACTGCACTACGAATTATTTTCAAATAATAATAATCCCGAAACTAGCTTTGAAGATAATTTTCTTAATGATTATTCCCATATACAGAATGATTTTTAAATTGATTATTTTTTTAACAGTGTGTATAAATCAAATAGACCATCGTTTATCAACCGGGGAGTCGCGACCCTTGGGGGGGGGGGGGTCGCGTTTGTTATTAAAGGGGGTCGCAGTCTTTTGAAAAATAATACTCGAAACATACAAACTATGCAAAAGATTCGTTTATCAAAGGAATTAATTTTAGTGTAGTGTTATAAAATTAAATATAACAATGTAATAACAATATGAAAAAATAAACTTATAGCTTACTTTATTTAATTAAAATGATTAATCATGAACATTACTTAATTAATGCGATATTTGGCATTGTTTCTCACTTAAAAGTATTTCTATACGTGGATCATGCAATGGTCAATATTATGATGTCTGGAAAAAGCTAAAAATTTAAAAACTATACCCCTTTCAAATGATACGATATCGAGACGTAATAAAATAAAATAATAAAAATGTAAATAAACTGTTAATTAAAATATTATTATAATTTTATAGTGACGGGGTCGCAAGACTTTTTACTTAACTTTTTGGCTTTTTCGTGGGTCGCGAAATAAAAATGGTTGAGAAACTATGAAATAGACGAACAAATATTCCAAATAACTTTTATATCAAAGCACAAAAATAAGAAAAACATTTTTTCAAAGTTTAATTACATTTTTTTAATTTTATTTAATTTTCAGGTCGGTCCTGTCGTTATGTTATGTCACTACGGAAATATGTTATGTCATTATCACATATCTTGGTGCTAATTTGAAACTATTTGAACCAATTTCTGTTAATACTGGATAATGACAACATATTTCCATAGTGACATAACATAACGACAGAACCGACCTCAAAATTTAATAAAATTTTATTAAACTTTGAAAGCCTGTTCCTCTTTTATTTGTGAGTTTTGTTAAAAAAATACTTGAACTATTTGTTCGTTTATTTGATTTTTACATGCTGTTGAAAACAAGAATCAACTTAAAAATCACCTGTATTCGTCTACAAACTATTTTTTTCTTCATACCATGCACTTTCGATTTTAAAGCCGAAAGTATAACATTTATGCACTGTTGTAAGTCACAGCTGGAATTACATGCATATCGTCTGTATAGGCGGGCCTAAACAGTTTTGTCATGCACACTGATACGTGAGACTGGCGTTTGTCAGGTCACATGTTCGCCAGTAGGTAGCCATCTGCTGTTAATTACATGGACATTATTAGATCCATGTGTAATTACGTATAACCTCAACATTGCTCACTTGAAAGTAATTAGTCTTTTTATATATTGGTGAAAGCGCGTATTTTTGGCATGGTATGAAGAAAAATAGTATACACCACAAGAGCCGAAAGTTGAATTTTCTGCACTGCGTGACATATGATGCTCTCGACGTCGCCTCGGGCATTATGTGGCGAAGTGCAGGAAATTCAACTTTCGGCTCTTGTGGTGTAATATACTATTTTTTTTTATTAATAAATAATAGTTTTTGATGGTGAATTGTTGTCTCAATTTAATAATTCAACTAATTTAAGGTTATCCATTAAAAAAATAATGTATTATTTTTGGATTATTATTTTTGCAACTCTGCTTTCATTTAAAAATAATAAAATAATGTCTTAAAAAACTTACTCAAAGAAAAATTGTATACATCTTTTTAGCTACGCTTTGCTTGTTCACTGATGGAATCCATAATAGCTGGCCAAGCGGATCACTTCCAAAATTGTATTCCAATAGTACAGGGGTACCAACAAGCCATACAGACGGTAGCTGGATAGTGTCTACTATGATGATCGGTGGATCAATTGGACCCTTTTTATTTGCTTATGGCTCTAAATATTTTGGAAGAAAATCTGCAATCTTGCTGACTGCCACATTGCAGTTGCTATCGTGGATTATTATAGCATTCGCTAATAACGTAGCCGCTTTTATTGTAGCTAGATTTATTGCTGGCCTTGCGGACGGTTTGGGCGTTGCGTCAGTTCCGGTATATATAGCCGAAATATCCGAACCCAAAATGCGCGGAAAATTGGGCAGTTTAAGTAAAATCTTAATGTTTTCTGGAGAATTCTTTGCATATTGCGTTACACCGTATATTACTATATTTTATATGGGTACGTTATGTGCATTGATCAGTTTATTAAATATTTTTTTATGTCTTTTGATACCAGAATCACCGTACTATGCACTTACAAAAAGTAACAAAGATAAATCTGAAAACTTGTTACAAATGTTACGTGGTAAAAATTACACAAGTGAAGAACTGAAAAAGATAAGTGATGAAATTGAGGAAAGAATGGCTTTAAGTTCAAGTTGGAAAGAGTTATTTACCGTCAAATCAAATTTAAAATCTTTATTTGTCGTTTTTATACTGTATTCGAGTATGGAATACAGTGGAATATTAGTGATAGCTTCTTTCTCAGAGATAATTTTTGATAAAGCTAGAAGCGCTTTGTCATCAAGCGTATCGACAATAATTATCGGGTTTCTTGGATTGGCCGGGTGTGTTTTGTCTTCACTGGTAGTTGATAAACTTGGACGGAAGCCAATACTGATAATTTCTTGTCTGGGTTCTGCTTCAGCTTTGGGTGCTAAATCAATATATAGTTATTTGCTGGAGTTCAGTGATTTAAACATGACCAGTATGGGATGGTTTCCAATTGTAACACTGTCGTTTTATATGATTTTCTACGGTTTTGCTTTAAGTCCAGTACCGATTTTGATGGCCGGCGAAGTATTTGCAACAAATATCAAAGCGAAAGGAACATGTTTAGGAGCTTTGTACTTGGGCTTCTGTCATTTTGTTATCACTCAATTTTTCCAAACTTTGGTTGAAAATCATGGAAGTTTTGCACCATTTGCTGGATTTGCAAGTGCTTGCATTGTTGGTGCAATTTTTATAATTATTTTTGTACCAGAAACGAAAGGTAAAAGTTTAGTTGAAATTCAGGAAATGTTAAGAGGTAAAGAAAATATTGAGTTAAAATAACATAAAATAGATATAACAAACAACTAGTGAGGTGAGTTCTCAGTATGATGAACAATAAATATTATGGATGAATTAATAATGACAATAACACAAAAGTAAGCATTTTAACCACCTGTAACAATTAATATTATATTTATTCCATTATACAGTATGTAAATATCATATAATAAATGTTCATGAGGGTATAGTGCGTAAGATTAAATTAATAACAGTAGTTCGCTACAATAGGGAATATGCATTTGAATTAAATTGAATTAATTTTTTTTCCCTGAATCCATATTGTCCTGAAATTAGATCTGAATCATTATTTCCTTATTTAGTTTGTTTTGAATTGCATAAAATATTAATTAAAAAATGCAAAATATGCGACGGAAATTCGAATTTACGAAACGCATCACCATTGGTCGTGACGTCAAATTCCACATCGGATTTATAGGCGTCGCTGTTTATATGGTTACTGAATGAAAAATTGTTTTATTTGTGCTTCTGTAGTGTTTTTCATTAGTGTGCAATTTTTAGTAGCATTAAATCATTTAGAACGATGACTGAAAGTGGCTTTGTCAAAGCACAATCTGATAATTTACCAAAAATAGATGCATATTTTGCATCATCATCTATAAAATGGTTTTTTAGCTTTATCCATGGCGTGAATAGCTTTTAAAACTGAAAATTTCTATAAAAGAACCAAAAGTATCTGCCAATCTGTCAAACTTATAGTCAACAAAACTGGTCGTGGATTTTGACGTCACTCAAGGCCCGCGAAAAATGGCGGCGTTCAAACAGATCAAATTTAAGCGATGTTTTAAATAAGTATTATTTAAAAAAATTATTCGAGCATTTCCAACAGTATTTATATTTTTTACTATTTTATGACGATATAAAAAGTGAATTAAAAATATAAAAAAAATACATGCATATTCCCTATTGCTAAGAAACACCTGTTGTTACAATGCTATATTAGAAAAAAATATATTCAAACACTGTAACCGTCGGGACTCAAACCCGAAACTTTCCACCGGCTGGACTCCTGACGATGACAGTGTTTGAAAATAAATCTTTCTACTATAGCATGAGTGATTCTTAACTATAGTAGCAAATTATAGCTGTACTATTGTTAATATATCATATATTCTATTGTACTATTTTTGTAGCGATAGTGGCCACAGATGCCAGATCGTATTTGTTTTTCCGTTAATAAAATAATGTTATTGCTATTATTAAACTATGAAAATATCCGATATCTAAAGGTATCGATTGCCAACACTACAAATTAGATCCGATAATATGAATTTTTCAATTAATTTTAAAAACCACTGTTTTGCAGTCTTTTTGTTTCAACAAAAAATGATTGGATTGACTTTAAAATTTCTGTGGATGATATTGACGTTAATACGTTTCAATTGGCACCATAACAAAGTCGATACAGTTTTTTATTTGCGAGGGTTCGTGTCATAGAGAAATGACCACATATCATATGTACAAATGTAAATACATACAACCACGGTTGCCAGACACCGTAAAGAAAAGTACCGGACACCACGGTCATATTGTGAAATTTAATTATAATTTATTTTAGAGAGAAGAGAAATGGTTTTCTGCTTATTTATTTTTAATGAACATAAAATAGTTGCTTGAATTTTTCAATAAAAAAAAATAATCAACGGAAAAAGAGCGTTAATCGTTTTATTCAAACGTAAACACTCTCTTGTATGTTAAATTTGTTATTTTACCACAGCTACACAGGCAGCTATTTTATGGAAAAAAGAGGGGGGGGGTGCAAAAAGCAATTACTATCAACAAATTTTACAAATTTACTCAAAATTTAAACAGCTATAAGATAATACGTGCATCAGTAAGACCATGACGTATTGCAATGCACTTTTTCTAAATACTATACTTATTATTATTACTATATTCTAACATTTTATTACACTTTTTATATATTCTATTTTGTTATGTTTACATTTTGTTACATATATATTATATTCTATTATGTTTGCATTTGTTAAGTTTATATTGTTGTGCTGTATGTGTAATAATTGTTATGTTATTTATATGTTAATGTCGAAATTTGTAATTCCCTGTAATTGGATGTATGTATATTTGTTGGGAATAAATTAAATTAAAATATATTTATTTTGATTTTATATATTGAAACATTTCTATTAAGTTTCTTTTCTTACCTATCATGAAAGTTTTAGAATACGATTTAAAATGTATAATATTATTTTCTAATATTATAATAATAAATACGGATATTATATTTTTAAGTACATATTATGTAATGTCCTTTGTTAAGATTCAATTTTGTTACTTAGTTATTATTGAAACATGCAAAGTATCGAATATAGTCAACATGCAAAATAAATAACTTGAAATACTCTTATCTTATTACTTTAGAATAAATAGAATAGATAAAATTTTGTTATCTGAAACAGCTAACAAACCGGATTCGTCAATTAAATACAATTTAAAAATACATCATAAAATTCATTAGCGGAATATAAGCAAGCTTCCATTAATACTGACTTAAGCACTGTTTTAAATATAGAAAATGGTAATATCTTCATGTCAGTAGGGAGACAGTTATAGTATTTTAAAGCCGAATATTCAGGGCTATTACGAAAACGACTTATAGTACGGGAGACGTCACTGGTGGCGACCTGGACCGATCGACTAACCGAATGAAATGTATTTTTTATAAAATAAAATATGTTAACAAAAGTAACGTTAATAGGTTGCCTAAAGAAATCCTGTCAAGGTTATGTTTAATTAAAAATTCAAAAATTATTTTTTTCCATACCTGAACCGATCGCCTAACCAAAAAAATTTAACACTAATCGAAAGTATAAAGCCTATAGAATATGGAAACATACGGTTGCCTACCTTTTTCCGGTCAAGACTTAACGGTTGCCAGGTTTAAAAAGGTGAATCTAAAGTGGTACCGGGACCGATCGACTAACCATTTAAATTAAACATCAAAATAAAGCTTATATTTTTTGTGAAACGATAGTATACGGTTGCCTGCGAGAGAGTCATGGTTGCAAGGCTTTGAAGTTTAAAAATTAAATTCTTTTTTATTTATTTTTTAATATGATAATCTCGTTGCACAACTCCAATTTATTTTTTTTTTAGTTTTTTTACATAGCTCTGTGTAACATATTATTTTTAAATCAATCGCACGTTTGCGCCATAGTGAAAAAAAATAGAAACCTTTAAAAACTTTAATTTTTCGAGATAACTCGAAATTTTTCGATCTTGCATAAAAAAATCAATGACGCCATTTTGTGGAACACTAAATTCTCTACAAAAAAGTTTCTAGCCATATTTTTCAAATCGTGATTTGATATACACAAAATGGTACTTTTGAATGTAGATACTTCATATAGTGGAGTGCCGTAAGGTTTATACCTCGGAATCCAGGGCCAGTCAATGAATCTTCATAAAAACTGTTGGACTGCATTGTTAAAAGCTCAAATAAAAAAGTCAAAAAAAAATTTTTTGCCGCTCTCGATTGCGGGGTGGATGCCATCCTTTCTCGGGGGTGAAAAATGTTTCGTTGAAAATAAGCACGGAAGTGGATAGGTTGACTAATTCTAAGCAACTTTTGTTCTATAAAGTTTTTTCTGAAAGTCCATACTTTTCGACTTATTCGCGAGTGTAAGTGTCAATTTTTCAACCAATGAACTCACGTTTTCAGATGGTTTTTCCCGAATAACTGAAAAAGTAAGTATTTTATCGAAAAAATCATTCTTAGTAAAAATGTAGACCCAATACAAACGGAGAACTACCTTGTTGAAGGTTGGTTCTTATTCGTCAAAAACCAAAATTGAAAGTTTCAACGTGAAGTTACCAAAATACAATGCATTTTTCGGGGGCAACTCATGAAACATTTTTTGAAGTGCTTGGAAGAACCTTTATTTTTATTTATTATAAAAGTCCCTAGCATCAAAACTAACTGAGCTCTGACGAAAATAATGTTGGTCCCTATTTTTTTCGGCGTCAAAAAATGTGAAAGTCACCCCCTTATTACCACCCAAATTAAAAATAATCGTTACCACTTCACGATTCACTTTATTTATTTACTTGTAACGTGCTCTAGAAGTTTGACAGGTTTAAAGTGCTTAGATTAAAAAAAAAAAATGAGTTTGAAGTGAAAAAGCATTTTTGTATTTTTGCAAAAAATTGCCTTTTCTTCAAAATAACTATTAATGATACGCAAAATTATTTTCGTCAGAGCTCAGTAAGTTTTGATGCTAGGAAAAATAAAGGTTCTTTCAAGCACTTCAAAAAATGTTCCATGAGTTTCCCCCGAAAAATGCATTGTATTTTGGTAACTTCACGTTGAAACTTTCAATTTTGGCTTTTGATGAATAAGAACCAACCTTCAACAAGGTAGTTCTCCGTTTGTATTGGGTCTACAGACACTGTAAACTCATCATTATTTTTGTTTTTTTATAAGCTACATTTTTAGTAAGAATGATTTTTTCGATAAAATACTTACTTTTTCAGTTATTCGGGAAAAACCATCTGAAAACGTGGGTTTATTGGTTGAAAAATTGAATCTTACACTCGCGAATAAGTCGAAAAGTATGGACTTTCAGAAAAAACTTTATAGAACAAAAGCTGCTTAGAATTAGTCAACCTATCCATTTCCGTGCTTATTTTCAACGAAACATTTTTCACCCCCGAGAAAGGATGGCATCCACCCCGCAATCGAGAGCGGCAAAACATTTTTTTTAACTTTTTTATTTGAGCTTTTAACAATGTAGTCCAACAGTTTTTATGAAGATTCATTGACTGGCCCTGGATTCCGAGGTATAAACCTTACGGCACTCCACTATATGAAGTATCTACATTCAAATGTACCATTTTGTGTATATAAAATCACGATTTGAAAAATATGGCTAGAAACTTTTTTGTAGAGAATTTAATATTCTACAAAATGGCGTCATTGATTTTTTTATGCAAGATCGAAAAATTTCGAGTTATCTCGAAAAATTAAAGTTTTTAAAGGTTTTTATTTTTTTCACTATGGCGCAAACGTGCGATTGATTTAAAAATAATATATGTTACACAGAGCCATGTAAGAAAACTAAAAAAAAATAAATTGGAGTTGTGCAACGAGATTATCATATTAAAAAATAAATAAAAAAGAATTTAATTTTTAAATTTCAAAGCCTGGCAACCATGACTCTTGACAGGTTTTTCGCAGGCAACCGTATACTATCGTTTCACAAAAAATATAAGCTTTATTTTGATGTTTAATTTAATTGGTTAGTCGATCGGTCCCGGTACCACTTTAGATTCACCTTTTTAAACCTGGCAACCGTTAAGTCTTGACCGGAAAAAGGTAGGCAACCGTATGTTTCCATATTCTATAGGCTTTATACTTTCGATTAGTGTTAAATTTTTTTGGTTAGGCGATCAGCCCAGGTATGGAAAAAAAATAATTTTTGAATTTTTAATTGAACATAACCTTGACAGGATTTCTTTAGGCAACCTATTAACGTTACTTTTGTTAACATATTTTATTTTATAAAAAATACATTTCATTCGGTTAGTCGATCGGTCCAGGTCGCCACCAGTGACGTCTCTTAGACTATTAGGTTAGGTTTAGGAAGCAAAATTGAGTTGTTATTACGCGTTTTGGTAGCTATGCATTGTATTGTGAATTAGATACTTATTAATATATTTCTCCAAATGACATTGTAAGTGATAGATATATAAATTGATGGAACAGTAAGAATTAGATTTGTCTTGAAATAATTTTAAACGAGCAGTTCTTATATTTGGATGAAATTTTGTATTTAGATAAGGCTTTGCTTTTTAAGTTTACCTATATGGTTGTATTTATTGTAAAAACATAATTTTACAAAAAAAAAAAATGTTTCTTATAACGATAAAGCGCCATCTCGTAAATTTTGTGTGTTACTCGTATTTTTGCCGACGGATATAATCAACTAAATTACCTCAAAATTTTGTGAGATGGCGCAATATGATATTTATCTAATCCTATAATCTATATTATTAAACGAATTAATTTGTATATATACTAAGTACATGTTTTATAGAAAACGGCTCTAACGATTTAGGTTACAAAAAATTGATCTAGCTACATCTCATTCCAGAAACAATTCGTTTTCTTTCAAATCACTTTAAAAATCAATTTTTCGACTTCAATTCATAGTTCTGTAAAAAATTCAAGTTTCTGATTCAATGCCTTAATATTATACAGCCATTCAAAAAGTATGTATTTTGACACTAAGTCACTCATCAAACCCAAGAAACTTGAAATTTGACACGAAACAAAGTCTCATTGCATGAAGGAAAAAATCCGAAAATAATTAGTTCCTAATTCTATGTGCAATTATTACGCGAAAGTATAATTTTTATTAAGTTAGTCAACTGTCAACCTCAGCAAAGTATACGTCAAATTGTTAAAACGGTACGGAAACCATGGCGCGAGTCCTACTCGCACTTGCCCGTTTTTTTTTTAGGTATCTTCTAGCTATTCTGGTTCCACTGTAGTTCAAGGATTAAATTAATGCATATATAGTTTAAAAACATTTGACATAAAAATGTGTTAATGATAGGTAACTTAATTCGTAATATATTTTAAACGACATATGTATATTGCAAAAAGGTAGATAAATGGCTATTTAATGTAGCCTTGATACAAAACAATGGTATATTTATTTGTCAAGTTGCTAATACAGCAACGCAAGAAAACGGATTGTTATTTAAATAATTCAAACATGTCGTATAGGGTTTGAGAAACATGAATCTATTGAAAAAATAGTAGTTCATGGGCGCCAGCAAGATTCATTCCAAAGGGATGCAAAATACTTTTCTCGTGAATTGCAACAATGCTACAGGCGATTTACACAGATAAAGAGTCTTCAGTTTCTGTTTTAAAATTCAATTTCCAAGTTTTTTTATATTATTTTTGAAGTTATACTTCTTTTGGCGCATTGAGGGTAAATTTTTCTCTGTTTCGGAAGCTGCGCAGGCAGCATACAACGCCTCTGTTACGGAAGCTACGCACGCGGCATGAATCGAAAATGAGACACCATGAAGTTAGTTGTTAATTTAATATGAATATATTACGTACATCAACAAGGTTGAAATCGTCTTTAAAACTGACTTTTCGATGCAGTGTAGTTTTACTTTGTATTCATAGATGACACGTCTCATTTCTCCGTTACAATGGGCTGATGGAGTTGTCCACCTATTATCTGAAATAAATAAGCACCACCGAAGTGAACAGACTAACTTTTAACTGTCTTTATCATCTCTCTAGTCATTCTATTTTATTTTACCAATGTATCTTTAACAAAAATGTGAATATCAGTTAACGTGATCGCGGCAAAAAAGTATAACTTCTGCCGCGCGTACATAAGTACACGTACCATTTTTTGAACCTATTTAGTATTTTGTTTACTTAACGCTGTCGGAATGCTCTGAATTTAAGCCAAAAATAGAGCTTCGGCTGCCAACTGATTGTAGACTTATTCGTCAACATTCTGCAAAAATTCTTTCTCTATAAGGCAGAAAATCTAAGTCTCTAATGGACTACTTTTGTAATTTATGTGCGATTTACTAGAAAAAAGTTGGCATTAATTGTGCCAAAAAACACACGTTTTCAATGTCACACTATGACTTTATTCGTACTTATTTCACAAAATTGTTCCATCAATCTTCAAAATATTTCCAAAAATTAAAGTTATCAATTGACAGCGGCACCCTTGCAATAGCATCTTTTTGCCTCGTAGTGTGGCACCAGCCAAAAATTGAAATGTGCGGATGATTTGAGCGAGACAGAGCTAAAGAAGGTCACACCCACAATATGTCTTTTCCTACTTCGCCTCTTACCGCTGGGCCTCAGCACAAATTGTGTGAAAGTGATCCAACACTGTTAAATAAATTCTTTTCCTTCTCCCGTATCTTTAGTAAACTTTAGTAAACTGATGATTCTATTTTTTTCCTCCAAAACTATTTCCAAAATTAGTTTTGCCTGTGACCGCGATATGACAAATATATTTCAGTTGAAGAGGATAAAATGATGTAGAAAAATTACTGTGCGGTTTATCCTCGAACAGTTCGTTTAGAAACTGGGTTATTAGTGTATTTGCCATATGGCAACATACACTATTGGCGTTGGTCGGATGGCGGGACCTAGGTGTCGGACCAAAATTTCACGCCGTTTCATAACCTCCTAAACACATTGGCACCATTTTTAAAAATGTTTATATATATATATGTATATATATATATATATATATATATATATATATATATATATATATATATATATGTATATATATATATACATACATATATATAATATATATATATATATATATGTATATATATATATACATACATATATATATATATATATATATATATATATATATATATATATATATATATATATATATATATATATATATATATATATGTGTGTGTGTGTACGGGCAATAACTTTCGAAAGAGTTAATTGATTTTAACGAAATTTGGCCCACGTGTTGAAATCCATCACCGAAAGAAGCATATTTAAAATGGGCGTAATCGGGCCATTTTAAGGGTAGTTTTCAGGGGTTGAAAAATGTTTTTGGGCCCCAAAATACCGAAAAAATTCTCAGAATCGTTTTAAAATTGACATTTAACTCGTTAGTAGCAATTAAAAAGTGCCCCTAAAATTTTAATAAAATCGGCTCAACAGGACCGTACTTACAAATTTTTTGAAAACACTAATTTGCCGATAGTGACTTATTTATTGAAGGGTGTATTTAACTCGGTGTAGACGTTAGATTGATAATAATATTACAATTAAGAAAAAAAATGTTATTTTAAGGGGTGTATTAAGGGGTTAATTTTTTTATTTTACCCAAAAACAAACTTAGTTTCACATAATAAAAGTATAAAACCACTCGGCCCTATACAAGCAAATACACTATATTGTCGGCAGGGTTTTGGCACTGCGACCCGGGTTTTTTTTGATAATGTTTGTCCGATGTACTTTTGAACTTGACTTAAATAACTTTACAATTAAGAAAAAAACCCGGGTCGCAGTGCCAAAACCCTGCCGACAATATAGGGTATTTGCTAATATAGGCAGTGTGGCTTTATTATGCGAACTTAAGTCGGTTTTTGGGCAAAATAAAAATTTGTCTCCTTAATTCACCCCTTAAAATAACATATTTTTTTTTATTTATAATATTATTATCAATCGAACTTCTATACCAAATTATATACACCTTTCAGTAGATAATTCACTATCTGCAAAGTAATGTTTTCATATAATTTATAAATCCGGTCCTGTCGGGTCGATTTTAGGGATACTTTTTAATTACTACCAGAGGGTTAAATTTCAATTTTGAAACTATTCGGAGAAATTTTTGGGGTTTTTGGGGCCCAAAAACATTTTTCAACCCCCAAAAACTAGTCTTAAAATGGCCCGATTAGGCCCATTTTAAATAGGTCTCTTGCGGTAATGGATTTCAACACGTGGGCCAAATTTAGTTGAAATCAATTAGCTTTTTCGAAATTTTTAAAAATGGTGCCAAAATGTTTAGGAGGTGATGAAACGTTGAGAAATTTTGGTCCGACCCCTAAGTCACGCCATCCGACCGATGCCAATAGTGTATGTTGCCATATGGCAAATACACTAACAACTCTGTAAGTTAAGTTGAAAATCTGCCCCGAAAATTTTGGTTAAATTATTTGCGTTGTAAATTTTTCCAATTAATTTTCGGTCGAGCACAAATAATATGAGCTGCAAGTAATAGATTTGTCTAAATACGAGTGAAGTCGACTAGAAATTACGCTATTGTATTTTAAGCTAAGTTATGAATCGATAGTGTGTTAAATTCATCAAAATCGGTTCAGCAGTTTTCTAGAGATATTGATACAACTGCACACACAAATTTTACAAATGCGACCAGATTTAATACAAAATATTCTAAAACCCAAAAGTACACGAAGTTATACACAGGAATTCACCTATAGGTGTTATATTGTTTCCCTTCGTATACACGTCCCAAACAAGCATGAGCATTTCGAGGACTTGTGATTGCACTCCTTAGAAATGGAGAAGAGAAAAATAGAAAATCCTGGAGAAGGAAAAGGAATAACTTGGAAAATGCGTGACCTTGAACATCTCCTGCACCGACACGGCCGTATTTCACGACACAAACATCTTGCATCCACTTGGAATCGATACTGCCGAAGCCCAGACATACAAAACTTCTTGTGTTCGAATACTAAAAAAAAATATTAAAAGAACATAAATCCAAGTACGTCTTACATAGTACTTCATAACAAGCTTCCAATATGAAAAGTAGTCAGTTAGTCATCATCTCATTACCAAACACTAAAACATCTTTCTACACGACCGCTTTTCATATTGAAAGCTTGTTTTGTATTTTTGTACGACGCATTCGAGTGTTTCTTTTAATAATCTTTTTATTTAAGCTTTTCAGTGTTATTTAAACAATTTTGACTTAAGACAATTCTAACGTTACCTGATTAATTGTCCAAATCTGCATTTCCGTTCCAGCTCTAGAGCGTAACAGCTGGGTATATTATACATCATTCTCAATTACGGTACTGGTTTCGATATTTGAAATTCCTAATCGAGCTCTAATATAGAGAAAAATCTACAAAGCACGGTATACATGCAAAAGAAACGTTTTTTTAAATCGAAATATGTTTACATATTGCTATAGAAAACGTTGAATGAAACTTCCGAGTCGGAAATCTGCAAAGAAGCCAAAAAAAAATTTACATTTTCGACTAGAAATAATTACTTTGAGTACCCTATTTTATATACCCTAGAAAATATATATATATCGAAGCCAACTTTCCGGTCGGCAAATTAAGCAAAAATGGGTTAATTTTTAACCGTTTCATTAATTCCAGAATTTCGATATTAATTTTGTTAAGTTTTGGAATTGAAATGTTCAAAAATTTTGTCTGAAAAAGCTTAGAATTGCGACATGGAAGTCTTAAATCTTAGTTTGTGACCAATCGCCATAAATGATTATTTTAATAATAGTCACTTAGAACAGAAATGTTACACACACCTAACATAAACAATGTGATTACAATGCAATTATAGACATTTTTTTCAAATATGAAAAAAATAAATTTGTCATTATCACAGAGTTATGTTGAATCGTTGTTCAGTGGTCACGCTAATGTGGCAGACTATACAATATGTTCCAGAACTAGATAATGATGACTTCAAAGGTGAATCCAGAAATAATATACCGTAAATGTACGATTGTATATGTTATACCTCAATCCCCTTTCTTACTGACTTTAAAAGAATTTTACCATGTTCGATATGTTCCCGATGTGCAGGTCCTGGTCTGTATCTCGTATGAAAAATCCGGTTGATTCATTCAGATTGATGATTTAAGTTGAAGAAGACCTAAAGAATGAAATTTTTAAGGTTGCCGGAAAAAATCGGCGTGCATTGTTTTGTTAACCGGATTATGGGAATTCCAATTTAAATCGCTTTGTGTGTTTGTATGTTCAGTAAAAACGCGAGAAACGGATTTGAATGCGGTTTTTACAATCTATAAACGTTAAATAAAATAATCAAACTGAAGACTGTCTGCATAGAAAATAAGTCCCCCAGAAAATTTTAGACCAAACTGAAACTTCTTGATTGAAAATCAGATGTTCCTAAATCAATTTGTCATTCTGCGTTTAGTCAAAGGAACTGGAATAGTTCGTAGTCACAATAGGATCTTTGAGTTTGGCCTAGTCTAAACTAGGATATCTAGATTTCGGGTTTGGATTTCTCGATTTTCGGAACATATATATTACTATTATGTAACTGTAAACTGAAGAGATATTGTATATGTTACGGTATATTCAGTAAATTAAAATATTTATAATTACGTAGGATTTGGTAAAGGTGATTAATAAATCTGTATTTATTACGTTCCTCACTCCTCAAAAAAAAAAAAAAATTTAGAATGTAAATTTGAAATTCGTAAGTGCACAAAAAATAACTTAGATTAGGTTTCGAGAAGAGTATAGTAAGAATAAAATCGGAACGCATCGATCGATTTTTTTATCATCAATAATTCGTTCTAATACTTTGATTCTTACTACACTCCCAAAATTTGATATCGCTTATTTTTGTCGCATTCACGAACCTCAAGTTTTCATTGTAATTAATGTTTTTTCTTTAAAAATCACCGTAACATATACATTTCTTTTTTTTGATCTGTTCATACCGATGATGTGTGAGAAATAAAATAATTTGTAAATATTGTTTTGTGACGCAATAGCTCTAGGGTTTTTACAAACCTACAGGTTTTTACAAATTAAGGTAGTTCTAGGGTGGTATAATAAGAAAAATCACTTTTCGACAGGTTGTGCTCATCTTTTTTTTATAGGCTCAAATTAACGTTTTCTAATAAATCTCAAAATTTCAAATTTTTTCACCGTTTAGAACGTGAGATAATTAATAACAAAGTTCGTAATTTTCGTGAAATACCGTGGTAAGCATGTGAAATTGCGAACTTTGTTATTAATTATCTCGCGTTCTTAACGGTCGAAAATTCTGAAATTTTGGGATTTATTAGAAGACGTTATTTTGACCCTATAAAAACAATGAGCAAAATCTGTCGAAAAGTGATTTCTCTTTATTATATCACGCTAGAACTACCTTAAGTATTACTGTATATTATATTCTGAAAATTTCAAAAAAAAAAATTACATATTTTTTGTGCTACCCGTTATATATTATAATGTCAGTTGGTGGATCAAATATATGATTTTCCATGGTCATAGGAAATAGTTTGCAATGTGAAACGCAGCTGTAAACATAGTAAATTATGATTATATCTATTTCTCTCATATCCGGAAAAACTCTTCAATGTGTTATTGGTATAGTTGGTAAGTTATTGTTGAATTATTTGAAGATATTTTATTTTTTGAGTGAATTTAGGTATTATATAGTCAATAACTTGATAACAGTTCAAATGTTGAATATTTGTTTAATTTGAAATAAAACGGCGTTTCGTCTAGCATGTATATAACTGTCAGTTTTAGGAATACAAAGCTTATAGATAGCTTTAAATTTGTTTTATTTTTGCTCTCAGATATAAGAAATTTGCTATTCTTGAATGTATAGTATAAAAAAGTCTTCGTAACATAGAATAAAAATAAATCAATACTAATAGTTAAAATTTCATTTATTATACTGACGTTTCGACAAACATTTTTATTGATAAAAAATTTGCTTTATTTTGATCCGATATGCTACGAAGATTTTTTTCTACTAATTTTATTACACCATACATTTAAGATTTACAAGTTTTTTACATATGAATTTTAAATATTAAGAAAAATTCGTTTTAATTCCTAATTAAATACTTCACACGTCCAATATGTAAGACGCTTGTCAAAAAACGAAATAGAACCAGAAAATTTTTTGTATTTCTTATAGTTTTTAAAATAATATTCGTCAGCTGAATTTTTGAAGAATAATGATTATTAAATTATTGATGTTAAAAATCAAACGTACATGTTGTTTATTTTCGTTTACTTACGATAAATTCATATTTAATTACAATTTATAAAACATAAATAGTCATTTTCATCCTTTATTTTCTTCAAGCTTAAAACTACCACGTATTTTGACCAATCCTGGAAAGAGTATTTCTTTTTCTACGAATGTTTACAATTAATTTGAAAAATATAGTCATAGCTTAGATTTTTTCAAAAATCGCAAAAAGTAACATTTTTATACATCTTTCTTAAAATCGTATACCTACTTATTGCTGGTTACAATACGTAAAAGAAAACTGTTGTGTTTGTTTTAATTTAGGAGCCATGGCAGCTAGATTTTTTAACGATTTTTATAAGAAACTTTAAACAGGCATATTCTCGAAACTATAGGAGATACACAAACTGTACGGATGTCTATAGGAATCAGTGTTTTCTATGATTTATTTAAATAAAAATTGAATTTTGACTTTTTTGAACAATTTTTAAGTTTTGTCGATTTCGTTACACTGTAATTTTAAATTTGCTACATTAATTAGTATAATTGCATTAACATTGAATAACTTAATTACTTAGAATACCTTGAAAAATTATAAAGTGTGTGTGTGTGACTTTTTATATGAAGAACATCATTGCATAAATGCACTGGAATAAATAATATAAATGACTGTATTATATAAAAAATAATTAATTATGATTACCACTTTAAAGAAAATAGTAAAGAAATTATTGTAGTTGAATATTTTCTTTGATTTTCAATTATTACAAGGTGCGGCAAACATATTTGAAGAAATATAGAATTTGGAGTGTATTTGGATATCCATATATTTTTAAAAATTACAGCAAACAATAATTATGACAACGATTTTTAAAACAAAAATGCAATCTTTGATTTCTACAGCGCTGTTATTTTTTTGTCACAATCTAATAAAGTTAACATTACATACGTTAAACTGAGACAGAAATTTAACAGCGCTGTGCAAATCTAACAGCGGTTACAGAATAGGTACCTACCTTAGTTTTTTATTCAATGTGTTTTGTCAATCATTCCTCTATGTCAATAGTTTAGTCCAATGGTGGAAATTATTGGATATTATTTATGTCTTCATAGTGTAAAAGATCTAAGAACATTTCAGAAATTAGAAATACCCATGCAATGGAGTATATGAATATTTTTCCAACGAAAAACTTTTGATTGAATTAATGATGTCCCGTTGCACCACCTTTACTCAGAAACACAAATAATCTAATGAAGCCTAAATTGAAACTGATTCTATTATAATGCCGCATTGTATCAATAATACAAATTATTGGAAATTTGACTGATATCACTAGTAGCATATTCTTATTCAACGCTAGTAGATGTGGTAATACCCATGAGTGTTTTAATATTTACACATTTTTTCAGCGACAATTTGTATATTTAATGATGGAATGCACATCGGATGGCCATCGCCGTCACTTCCAAAATTATATTCCAACGATTCGATAGTCGCGATCACCGAGGAAGATGGAAGCTGGGTAGTGTCTGTAATGATGATTGGTGGAATGATTGGACCATTCATATTTGCATTTGGATCTGAGCACTTTGGAAGGAAACCGGCAATATTATTAACAACTATATTGCAACTAATAGCTTGGATTATTATTGCTTTTGCTAAAAACTTGCCAGCATTTTGCGCAGCGCGATTCATAGCCGGGCTTGCAGATGGTTTGGGAACTTCGTCAAATGTTGTATATATGGCAGAAATAGCAGAGCCTGAAATACGTGGGAAATTGGGGTTTCTTTGTTATATTTTGTATATTCTTGGAAAGATATGCATATACTCTATTGGAACACTTTTTTCAATCTATTACGTCGCGTTATCGTGTGCAATATTCTCTCTGCTACAATTTCTGCTATGTCTTTTTATACCGGAATCACCATACTATTTACTTTTAAAAAATGATAAAATTGGTGCTGAAAAGGCCTTGCAAATATTACGGGGCAAAGATAATATCAAAGAAGAACTGTCTAAGGTGACTGAAGCTGTCACAGAACAAATGTCCAAGGATACAAGTTGGAAAGAATTATTTGTGGTTAGAAGTCATTTGAAAGCTCTATGTACAATTTTTGGATTATTTTCCATCATGATGTTCAGTGGAATTTTAGTTATTGCGTCATATTCGGAGACAATTTTTAATGAAGCGGGTACAATTTTATCCGGAAGTGTATCAACAATTCTGCTAGGATTGTTAGAATTATCTACAAGTATGGTTGCTTCATTTTCGGTTGATCGATTCGGAAGAAAACCAATATTAGTCATTTCTTGTATTGGATCTGCTCTAGCATTAGGCACACAGTCGATTTATAATTATCTATTGGATTTTAGTGGTTTTGATATGACCACTCTTAACTGGATTCCACTTGTGTGCTTATCATTGTACACACTTTTTTCTGGATTTGGAATCACCCCAGTGCCATATTTGATGGTAGGCGAAGTTTTTTCTACAAACATTATTGCCAAAGGTTCGTGTCTGGGAATACTATATTCAGGCTTAGCTGCGTTTATAGCGACTAAATTTTACCCTACTTTGACCCATCAATTCGGCAGTTTTGTTCCATTTGCTGGGTTCACAGCTGCTTGTATTTCGGGCTTAGCGTTTGTGATATATGTTGTTCCGGAAACGAAAGGTAAAACTTTAGCGGAAATTCAAGATGATCTGAAAAATAAATGATGATAAACCCCTTTAAATATTTTTGGTTTTGAGTACGAAAGATTTTAAACATTTTTTAATTTGTACCTATGCAATGATTGCCTATTTTCCAATTTTTATCCTCACTATTCCTTATTAAACATTAGAAGTGTTTGGTGTCTTAGTGTAGTGCAGAATGTAGATAACTCAAGGAAATTATCAAAAGTGTAATTTGTTTTAACAATTGTTAAATTCAAACATCTATCACGAGATATGCATTTCACTACGTTTCCCTGCTCAAGAGTGGGGATTGCTAGTATTTACACTTCTAGTCCGACTCTGGACAAGTCAGTGTATATTACGCTTTTGTGTAAAGAACGCAAGTGTCAAAAAGTGTCAGAAATGTTTTCACTTTTTACACTGAAGGACGATACCAAACACACCTAATATTACGAAATTATTTATTGCATCAGTTTATCAATTGCTGAACCTGGCGCTGACATGCAATTTTTAGTCGGCCGACTTTTTATTAGTACTCATGATGTACTGATGATGACTAGGTTCTTGAGTTATAATAAAAACTCGGCCGACTAAAAATTGCAGCAGAATCCCCCATTATGTACGAACCGAAGCATACAAAATCGCTGGCATAACTAGTTATGATTATAACTAAATTCGTGCAAGTAATTCAATATTTCCGTGATATAGTTTTTATTTTTGAAGTTTAACTTCTTTAGCGACGTATCTGTTTGAAAACAAAAATTAAAAAATCGAGGGGAAGTAGAACTGCCACATAAAGGGGAAGTTAGTTTGTCTCCTAAATTATATGAAACTGACAAGTACAGAAGTTTATAGTGTGTTGTTAAGCATGTGTAAATATTATTAATTAGATAGAAATTTTTTGGTCCTTTTCAATTTATCAAAATACAAAATAAATTATAATTTATTTTGTATTTTGATAAATTGAAAAGGACCAAAAAATTTGGTAGAAACGTTTTATAAATAAAAAAATATTTCGAACAGTAATCGCAAGTAGTTTCGTTTTATTTAATATTATATTACTGTTGGTAGAGTCAATATTATTTATTATTAATTAGTTTGACATAAATAAAAAAATTAAACTTGGAAATAATATTAAAAACTAAAGAAGCTAAACTTCTTATGTGAGCTTATGAGGGTGTTGCTTATTATAATTTTTTTTTACAAATTTTATCGCGATTAATTATTATAAATAAATTATAATTGATACTAACACTCGGTAAAATATGATTTTAATCGACGCAAAGCAGTGTGATAAAATATTGTGTATTGAATATTATTTATTTTTGCCAGATATTTATTTCTGTATTATCTATTGTTCATTTTCTAGTGATCATTTTGCTATAAGTGGAGTTTTAATGTTTGTATTTTGTCACTATTTTATTTTTGAATTGTGTTATATTGTTTGAACCATTCTCTATGTAAAAATAATAGTTTGTACATTTAGGAAGTTATCGATGAACTCTAAAAACCAGATCAGCGACTTTTAAGTTTCACGAGTGATAATATCATTACGTCTGAGATATATACTGTATTTTTTGCACGTACCCCCTATAATCATTGGTTTTCACTTTAATTTCAGAGTACGCTCAACTTTTTTGACTCTTAAATTGTGTGACAAACTACACTTCTGTTGTTTATGAAAATTACTATTTGCACCCACTGTTGTTTTTCATATATTTCTGATGGTAACCGATGGATAGTTTACAAAAATTATTGTTGAATTAGTTACTTTACCTATTTTTGTTTTACTTTACGCAACAGTGTGAAATTGATCATTTTACGACCGCTATACAGGCCTGAAAAGCAGCTATTTTATAAGGAATAGAATCATTTTACTCAATATGACGGTTTTCTACTGCAATCCCCAGTTCTCAGGTTCTGACTCGATTTTCAAAAACTGGTAAAAGTGTCAATTGAAAAATATAATAAATTGAAAATATGAATTGATATTCGGCACAACGAAACCTTAGCTGGTGGTTGGTTTACAAAAAAATATCTTTTGTGTTGCATTTCTGTAACTGTGGTTGCATACTGTCAGAAAAACTAGATGTAATATCCTATTTGTAAACAATTTGCGTTTATCTCCATGTTGGCGATAAACATAAAACGTGCTGGACTTATTGTTTACGATTGCATAGGCATATTGAAAGTGCTTTAGGCTAAATAATAATCTCTGTCAAATACGAATGGCCACGGGTAACGACTATTGCACAATATATTGATCAAAATATGTTTAAGATATCCGATCACTTGTATTTATTAAATTATTATTATACAAAATAGTATGGGTGTTTATTTATGATAATAATTAAAAACAAAAAGAACTATATTTTAATATTGAAAAAATATTCGAAGAAATATTTAATATACAACGAATTTTTAGGTTATAAAAAATAATTGATTTTTAGGTTGATTATAATAATTGGGATTATAAATCATTATTTTTTTTTTTGCATAAATGGAAAGATTCCTACTGTTTTTATAACAAAATCATGTTTATTTTTATTTTTACTATATAAAGTTATATTTCATTAAAAAATTTAAAGAAAATTAAATGTGTGACGTCGTAATGTCTTATGTGCGGTCTTTTTATCAAAAATATTGTTATTAACTTATCAGTACGTACATTGGGAAGTTGTAATGAGGCTAAAAATCGAAATCAAATTTTGGCATCCTAACAAAGTCGTTATCATTTTTGATTCGTGAGATTTCGTGTAAAATCTACCTTTATGCAGGCTTTTTATTTACACAAAAAAAACACTGGATCAATTTTGAGAAATTTTCTTTCAGATCAAACGACGTTAAATGCCGAAATCTCACGAATAAAAACGATATCGACTTTGTTAGGATATTAAGTAAAACTTTTTAAGTCAATAATTTTGTTTTATTAAAATTTCTTCTTTTTTTGTTTAAACAAAAATACTTCAAAACAGTGGATCTTACACGAAATTTCGCGAAAAAGAATTGATTTCAATTTCGTTGGGGTGTATAAACGTCCATATGCTCTGATATAAATTTTATCAAAATCAGTTCAGTCGTTTTATTTTTGTTCTAACAAAATTACTACAAAAATGTGAATTTTAAGATTTCTGGAAAAAGTTTTATCGGATCAAAACAAGAATTTTAGGTCAGCTGATTTTTTGATATATCGTCCTTCTTGCTCTTTCGGTTAGAGTCTGGGCTACCTGGCTGGCGGTAGCGGTTGCGTTTATTAGTGCGCATCCTACCTGCACAGGTGATAATTCTGGATTAAAAAAAAATATGCTTGATTTTAAATTTTTGTCTATAGATAGGTCTACTGGACATACATTTTTTATTGCCAGGCATTTTTATAATTGTTAATTATGTGCCATACGCGAATTTTTTATTTTTTTTAATAAAAAATTCAAAGTATTTTTTAATGTTTGTAGTTTTATATTATATTCTTTAAAAATAAACAAATCTAAAATTAATTTGCCAAACGTTAATTCCATTGATAATTCTTGAATAAAAATTAAAAACTCTTGAAAAGTATTGCCGTATGATGCTAGTAGTTAGAGAGAGAGTTTAAAATGCAAGAAAGATAGACAGTGACGGTGGCGCATGATGCGCCGCGCATCGGCAAGTATACAACATGGCGTCAGTCTAAAGTCACATGTTTGTATTTATGTTATTTGTAATGTTTATTTATTAATTGTGTTACAATGGCCAGTGATAAAATGAAATGTGTTTTTTGTAAAGGACTCTAACCGAAAGAGCAAGAAGGACGATATACCAAAAAATCAGCTGACCTAAAATTCTCTCTCGAAAACGTTGCGAGCTCCTATACTTTATAGTAGATCGTTTGACGAACTCGGCGATCTACCAATGATCGCCTTGATAATGTTGTTATTTTAAATCTCGCAATTTCATTTCTAATCTCAAAAAATCTAAAGGAGTGACACTGTGTTACATGTATTTCAGGACTTATTTTTCAGTTATCATTTTTCAAGGTGGGGAATTAGAATGTAACTTGGCATCAATTTAGATTTCAATTCTTTGAACGGCTGAAAAAAAAATTATTTTATTTTATTGCTCATGCAGAAAAATAGTATCTTTGGAACCTTAGTAACGGTTGAAAAGTAACTGTTTGTCCACTACGGTTATTTGGGTGCGACAAGTTTGTTTTGGCACACAAATTCAGATAAACAAAAAAATAACGTTGTTGACAAAAAAAAAACAATCGAAATATTAATACTAAATTGAGATTGACGTGACAGATAGTTTAATTTATAAAACAAGGTTAAAATATATTAATAATATTGACTCTACCAACAGTAATAGATATATTAACAAAATAAAATTACTTGCAATATACTATTCAATTAATTTTTTATTTATAAAGACGTTTCGACCAACAATTTTGGTCCTTTTCAATTTTCAAAATTAAATTACAATAATTGTTTAAATAGAACCAAAACAAAATATAAACAGTTATTAAATTTTTTACAAAAATTATATAATCTATGGTAATGAAATGCCATATATTAAAACAATGAGTGACACAAAAAACCTAAAACAAAATTTATAAAAGCTTTAAAATGAATTCGCAATAAAAAATGGACAAATTGCCGCATTAGTTGCACAATATACTATTTTTGCACTATGTGTGCTATGCAAACATTGGTTTTATGTGTTGGGTTTTGAATCCTACTTGTCATGTGAGCGTTGACATATTTGTAGGGTATACTGTGAATAAATAAATATACTTTTGATCAGAGATGTTGATATTTTTTTGAAAAGTTTTCCTATATAAGTTTACATAGATTCCCATTTTAGGAGTTCAGGATGGTGAAGTTGATGCTTTTTATTTTTTTTCTTTGTTTGTATTCGATGTATCCTATTGCACGAATAGTGCCGTATGTTATGTATTGACGAGCCAGTCTAAAATTCGAAACTTTTTGGAACCCATATCTCCTAGACGCCTTGAGGTGAAAGCTCTAAATTTTTTCAGGACCTTCCTGAAACAGATTATAACAACATACTACTAGATTAATGGGAAGTGAAGCTACAAGGGTCATAAATAATCCTAAGTTAGATAGTGTAAATGGACAGATGACGTGGGACAACTTTACTGTGAGAACGTGGCTTGGCGTACCACCGTGCGTCTATATTATGTCAATTTCTTTTATATTTAAAGAAAGCGATCGACCGCAGGTAAGTGTTCGTGAAACGGTGCCATTACCTACTTAACAATCATACTGCATAAGCATATGCCTATACAGAAATTCATTGATGTGACCTGTTAGTACTTACGGCGTATCTTGCTACGTCAATACTTTGTTCTGAGAAATTAAAAAAAACTGGTTGTGGTAACATAACTTACGCATTGGATATATTTTTCCTTTTAGAAAGGGACAGTTCACTATTGGAATTGTAATTTGTAAGTGTAATGATACTCAAACTATGGTTTTATCAAATTTTTTAAAATCCGGAAAAACGCTCCAATATGCAATTGGCGTTATTGGTAAGTTTATATTTATGTATACTAGATAATTATTATACTTTATACAGTGAACACGTGAAGTTTTGCACTATCAAATTCAAATTTTGGAGAAAGATACGTCGATTTGGTTTTTTCAAATTTCACTTTTCGATCGTGTTTTGTATTTGAGCTGTGATATCATAGGTCATTTTTTTAAAGGCAACTTCTACTTTTTTCAACTGATTCGGGAGTGTAAGACTTCAGGTGTTCACTGTGTATACTATATGTTAATTGAAGGAATAAATTGAGATGTGATATTTAGGGTACCTTCGGTTGTACACTCGATAAATCTAGTAGAGCTACGAAATGTTACTCACGTGACAAAAAAGCAATTCGAACCATCTAATACAATTCCTGTTTCCCCATTACACCAAATTAAATAATAATAATAAGGATAGTAGTTCCAAACTATTAATTACAATTATACTTTTTTAGTATATTGTGAAATTAATCAAGAATTTCCTTGAGAAATGTTCGCATCAATAATGTAGTTTTTCTCATATATTTTTGTAACAATTTGTAAATTTTACCGCTCTTATTTTAAAATATGCTTTTCCTGAAATTCAATTAAATCATTGCTCTTATTTAAAAAAAAAATACATTCTGATTATTATTTTTAAATAGGGTATATTAGGAAAATCGGTTCATTCTACTACAGCCCATTATATTTGGCAGCATAATATGTTTTAACTTTTAATACAATATTGAGTTTTTTAATAGGTGTATTTGGTATCATGCCCCATTTAAAAAAAAAGTTGACATTTTTGACATTATGCGTTTGTTATATAAAAATGTAAGGATAGATTATATACCTACCGTACACTTTTCAGTGTAAATTTCACTTTTACACTACATTAATATACCAACACCCCAAATGTCACACCGAATCTGACGATACAAATGCTGGGTTACAGAACGCAATTTAAAAACCTGATATTAAATTGTAGTCTCATATATTTCTTCTAAGAAAAACATTGTAGAATTAAATCGATCCAGCTCAAAAAATAGCTAATCGATTGAAAGGATGTTATTTTAACTGTGTGTATAGGTATTTAAGTTACTCTTTTGTAAAACTTAGTCCTTGAAACAACATTTTTTCTTCGTACCATGCAGAAAGTACGTACTTTGTGATTAGATTTTAAAACTGAAAGCATAACATTTATGCACTGTTAGGCGGGCATAAACAGTTTTGTCATGCGCTCTGGTACGTGAGACTGGCGTTTGTCAGGTCACATGTTCACCAGTAGGTAGCCATCTGCGGTTATTGCATGACCATTATTAGATTCATGTGTCATTACGTATAACCTCAACATTGCTCACTTGAAATTAATTAGTCTTTTTATATATTGGTGAAAGTGCGTACTTTCGGCTTGGTATGAAGAAAAATAGTATACATCACATGAACAGAAAGCTGAAAGTCCTGCACTGCGCGACATATGATGCCCTCAACTTCGCTTCGGGCATCATGTGGCGCAATTCAGGAAATTCAATTTTCGGCTCTTGTCGTGTAATATCCTATTTCTACATTTAGCACATTTTTATATTAATATAACTTTTCTGATGTGTTTTTTAATTACATTCTGATGATTAATTTAATGACATTATTGATGATAGTTGATATAACAAGACTGTTAAGGGTAACTAAACATTTTTTAAATTTACTTTTTTTAATTTTACTTTTATTATTTTGAGGTTAGATATGATTATAAAATTGTTCTAATAATTTTTCTAGAGTCTAACAAGTGTTTTACACTTGAGAATGATGTAAATTAACATCGAAACGTCGTGTACATGTTTTTGTCAGCTCCTTATGGCTACTTAAGTACATAAAATTTTTTTTTTTGATCGGGAAAGGCTTTTATTATATTTTTTCATTATCACATACCGATTCTTCATCTAATTAATATTCTACATTTAGCTTTAAAAACGATCTTTTTCTGTTTAAATCAGTAGTACTTTGTTTTTCTGTGTGATCAGTCTAATGTTTTACATAATGAAAACTTTGACAGCGATATCAGACTGTTCTTGCTGTATAAAAACTGCAATTGTATGAACACAGTCTAGGGGCAATACTAAACCAAATTTTCTGATATTGCGTTCTGCAACATAGCTTAAATGTTTCATGAAACTATTTTTGATATGATAGAACTCAAATTAAGGAAAACTATCAGAAACGAACATATGAAACGTGACATATTAATAAAACTAGAAAATAATCTTATACTGAGTACGTAACTGTTGATTTATATTTTTAGCAACAACTTGCGTCCTAAATGATGCAATGCACATCGGATGGCCATCACCATCACTTCCAAAACTCTATTCCAATGATTCGAGGATTACAATAACGCAGGATAATGGAAGTTGGGTTGTTTCGATAATGATGATTGGTGGAATGACTGGTCCATTTTTGTTTGCATTTGGATCTAAATATTTTGGACGAAAGCCTGCATTGTTATTAACAGCCTTATTACAGCTAATTGCTTGGATTATTATATCATTTGCTAAAGATTTAACCGCACTATGCATAGCACGATTTATTGCTGGAATTGCAAATGGTTTAGGAACGTCATCAAATGTTGTGTATACTGCTGAAATATCAAATCCTGAAATACGTGGGAAATTAGGTTTTATTTCTTATATTTTGTCTATTATTGGAAAAATATTTATATATTGTGTTGGACCAATTTTTTCAGTATATAGTGTAGCTTTATCGTGTGCAATATTTTCTATAATACAATTACTTTTATGTGTTTTGTTACCTGAAACGCCTTATTATTTACTTTCAAAAAATGATAAAAATGGCGCTTTAAAGTCCTTGCAAATGTTGCGAGGCAAAAAAAATATCGAAGAAGAACTGGTTGAGCTAACTGATGCTGTTACAGAACAGATGTCCAAAACCACAAGTTGGAAAGAATTATTTCTGGTTAGAACTAACTTAAAAGCAATGACCATAGTTCTTGGACTGTTTTCAGTTATGATGTTTAGTGGTGTGTTAGCTATTGCTTCTTATTCTGAAACAATTTTTAATGAAACTGGAACATTTTTGTCCGGAAGTGTTTCAACAGTCCTTCTTGGAGTATGCGAATTAATTACAAGTATTTTAGCTTCCTTATCTGTTGATCGATTTGGAAGAAAGGCCATATTAATAATTTCGTGTACCGGATCGACCATAGTGATGGGAACACTTTCGGTATATAATTATTTCTTAGATTTTAGTAGCTTTAATATGACCATTTTAAATTGGGTTCCATTAGTGTGCTTGTCATTGTTTACGTTTTTTTCTGGATTTGGAATCGTCCCGGTGCCATACCTGATGGTAGGTGAAATATTTGCCACAAATATTATCGCTAAAGGTTCTTGTTTAGGAGTTTTATATTCAGATTTAGCCGCATTTGTTGTAACTAAATTTTACCCTACCTTGGTGCATCAGTTTGGTAGTTTTCTACCGTTTGCGGGGTTTGCTGTCGCCTGTAGTTTAGGTCTTGTATTTGTTATATATTGTGTTCCTGAAACAAAGGGCAAAACTCTAACGGAAATTCAAGATTATTTGAAGAGCAATCAAAATAAGAGAAAATTAGCTAATGAAAGTAGATTATAGCCACTACTTTGATGGTGTGTATGGGCGGGCTGACTAAAAGCGGTTTTCTTTATACGATTTTTTTATATTTTTTGCGGCTGGCGGTTGTGGCGTACGATGAGACACAAATAAAAGCCAATTAAACTATAATACTGTAAAATGTCACAATATTGCTATCACTTAGATAGCAATGTGATATATATTTATATAGTCTGTAAAAAAACCATTAATACCTTTTCACGCCTCTAGGGATGAAATTTTGAAAAAAAAAACTTTGCTAGCGGGTACGTATACGTTATAAAAAAGAACTTATTCTCCAAATCTCAAAGAGAATAAATATAATAATCTGTCAAAACAAAATCTTTAGAGGTGAAATTTTAAAAAACCCTTTCTACGTTATAGAAGAAATGCATTTTCCTAATTTCATGTTTCAAAGTTTTTGTTACTTTAACTTTCCCAAACTGACGTGCGAAGATTTGAAAAAGATTTGGAACTTCATTTAAAAAGTAATAAAGTAAAAAAAAAAATAAAAAACCTGACATATTAGCCTTTTTACGTACTGCAAAAGTAGAGGGCAAAATTTAACTATCGACTAAAATTTTATTTGTTTTTAATGTGAAACAATCTTCTAAAAAATCCGTACTTTTTGAGTTTTTAACCGGCTTGATAAAAGAGATTATAAATTTGATGCGTATATTTGTATTCTTTTTATGTATATTATGTTCAATGTATTTTGTGTGTGTATATTTTCCAACAGTATTATTTGTCTTAATTTATTATTGTCTTTGAAGTGACATTTTTTTAGACTGAATTATAAAAAATGAATAAAGTGACATAGATTGTACCTCAATATCATCTTCCTATTAAATTTAAAAAAAATGTTCCTTTAACGGCAAATTTTATTTTAACACGATTATTTTTATTTGTTTTGTATCAACGAACTTAAAGCCATCTTAAATTTAGTCCTAGATCTCTGTAAAGTTTGACTTTTCACTTTAAAAACTGGACATTAATGCTGGGTCTCCGATCCAGCTTTTACCTTATCTATATTTAGTGATTTGATTTGGTTCTTAAATCTAGATTTAAAGTAAAAATCGTAGCAGAAACTCAGCATTAATCTCATTAATCTCCAGTTAAAATCTGTCAAATTGAGGGTTTTAACAGTTATAAGTAATCTTACTGTGATATAAAATCTGATAGACGATGTAAGAAATATTTAAAAATTCTTTGTACAAATAGTTTAAATATTTATCCAAAATAATATACTATTTTACTTTTTATTATATTCATTTTGTTTTACTTCCTGAAATAATAGAAACATCGATTCGGTTCATATTTTCAAGAAGTTATCTTCTAAGCTGGCTATGTTTCCATGATCTCTCTATTAGAGGCTTCCAATTCATAGATTCCAACCCAAGAACTTGTGAAAGTATCATTTGGATACTTCACAGTTCATTCAATTTATTATTAAAAAATAAACTTAAAAAAACGATCTGCTCACCAACAACTATGGTTATGTGGGCTTAAATAACCCAAGCTGTTGATGTCCTTAAAACAAAAAAATAATGTTGATCATTAATTATTTGAACCATTAGGAAATACGCTTAATATTTTTCAAGAATTTAAACTTTTTCTTCCTGCACTAATTTGGTTCAAAACAGTTAAAATCTATTTAACACTTATACCTGTCTTATTTTTACAGATTAAGAAGATTATAGATGCTCAACAACTAAGGTCAGTAGCGTCGAGTCAATGAAAATGTCGTTGCTAAATGAAATGTTTTTCTAGTATTTTTTCTAGCCGATTTGGTCGAGTACTTTTAGTATTTGATCGATAGGTACTTGATTTTTCGAGTATTTGCACACCCCTATTTATCATAAATATATTTCAAAGGTAATTTCTTGTAGGTATAACGTGCGATAAACTAAAACTATCAGCACACTATGAGCGAGCAAATCAAAAGCACGTCGGGTAACGGATGATAAGTAAGTGTATACAGGACAAGCTGGTATTTCGATATTCTCGAAATTAAGTCTAGAATGTGAGAACGAACGTGAAGAGAGATGGTTAAGTGAGAGGAGAGAATGAGAGCAAAAGAGAGTTAGTTGGATCTCCGAGGTTAGCGGCAGTTCCTTAGGGTTGTTAAGGGTTGTGGGTGGCACACTACTACTAATATAGGTAGAAAGGGTGGCAGAAGTAAAACTATTTCAAATTACAAAATTCAATCCGTCACACCAAATTCACTTTTCAGTAATTCTATTATTACGTTAAAACCGACAAACAATTCAGTGCGTGTATTTTCCGACCAATCAAAGAAAATCTATAGGGTCCCTTATTTAGGGAAAGCGGCATGAAAATTTGTAACTAATATGTGTTTAGTTACACAAAACGCTTCTGTCATATTCCAGTAACCGACACATATTTGATTGGTAATTTGAAACGTTTCTTATGCAATAATCAGTTGTGTCAATATAGGGTGTTGATTCATTGATGCACCTTGCGAAGTGCCAGTGACGTTACGGCGTATGAATAATTGACCGAACTTGTAGTTGACGAGATATTTTTTTTCATAAAGATGTCTGTAATTTTATGTAAAACCGAATCTCTATGTTCATAAATATCTATCTATTAATACTAATAAAATATTACTTATAACGAAAGTTTTTCTTTGTCGATAATCGCATCATCCACTACGCGAGAACACGAATTCTCCGCCTATACTTTCGCAGAATTCTAGCAATGTCACTTCCCTTCCGCACAGACGTTCGACGTGTGCTCAGTGGTGTAACTATACCGTTTGAGGCGAATTCATCGGGTGGAGTCCTCCCTCAATGTAAAGAAGCTCAATCAATATTGTAGTTTTTTTTATCTAAATCACCACGTCAGGAAAGCTTGAAGAAACAAAATGATTCTTTATGATTTATAAATCAGTAGACAGCAAGTTCTCCTATTGAAGATGACCTTTATATTTCCTGTCTAAAAATGGATCGAAAACTGAGACTTCATTTCTTTCAGCTACAGCGCTGCGTCTACAAGTGACGAGGACTTTATTACGCACCGGATGCGTCCTAAGACTTTGTTATTCTTTTTCTTACAAATGCGTTCAAATCTTGATACATTTGTTTGCTTAATTTGTGTATGTACTTTAATAGGTAACTTAAATTAATTGAATACAAAGCTAATAAATTACTAAATGTTGTAATAATCTTTAAGATTATCCTAGTCCTGTGCTCACGGTCCGTGGCATTTTGCCCGTCCTGTCACCCTATTGTTACGCCACTGCGTGTGCTGTGAAAACATCATTCTGCGTCATCGACGCGGGATTGGGTGGTTGCTGATGTTGACAAGCCAGTGTTGTATGATCTGATTCGCTGCCACTGGTTTTGCTGAACTATTTGCATAATATTAAACAAAATATGTATCTTACGCAAATGACAGTCAATTGATAAAACACAAACCATTAAATGTACCGTACTAATTATGAAGAATATATTCGCACAGTCAATGCTTGCCGAATTTGATTGGCAGACTGTCGTGTGTTTAGATATTCTTAGCAAAATAATTCAGGTTTTGGCCACCCGTGACATTTGGTCGGTTCTAGGTTTACTTGTGTTTATATACGTATACACAAACACGATGTGGGAGAGATTACAAAGGTTGCTGTAACGTTTTGGTTGCTAGAAAAGAGAACCGCAACGTTAAAGATACTTCGTTCGTTAGAACATTCACAACCGGTTGTACATAAACTTATAGCCGATTTAGATGAACATCACAGCGGCTTATGCATTCAAAAGGAAACTGACATTTGTATCTATTGCATTTGCAATTTTGTTAATTTAATCTATGCCTTAAAAAGTAACCTTTTTTTTAATTTTTGAAAGATCAATGTTATATAAATAGCATTAGTATGTAAAAAGTTTTATCTCAACAAAATATAATCCTTAATATTATACACATCTTTTACCATTCCAAACTTATTATAAACTGTTCAGTTTATTCTAAACCCCAATTTTTCTTATAAATCTGATGTTATAGTTTATTTTCTATATGCAGCTGAGAAAGTTGATTATTTTATGATACACTAGTATAAATTTCGAATTCAGATCCCATCAGGGATCAGATCTATTGATTACATATTGTATCTGCTCCGTGTAAAATAACATATTTTCATGATACCAAGGCTTGCTAGTTATTAATTAGTCTAATGTATTGTGAACATTTCTATTAAACACATTACAATATGCATGTAAAAAAATAAATAAATAGGAAATCACACCAAGAGATATTGAATAGGTAAGGTACATTAATATTTTATTTTTTATACTATTTACTATTAATTACAATTTTTTTAAGACTTAAACGCGCAGCGCCGAGGCTACATGCGTAAATTATTATTATAATAATTATTATTAATGAAGGCAAAAAAATAATTTTATTGTTTGTAAATATATATCGTGTCCATCTTATAATTTTTTAGAACATAAATTGTTAAACAGTAATATACAGTATCATATTTTGTTTTTTTATCAATAGTAAAATAAAACTGCAAGTTTCCATTTTTTTTAAACATGTATTATAAATTGTTATAGAAAATATTGTTATTATTAAAAAAAACCTTCAATTTGAGATTTGAATCTGGGTTTGACATTTCCAAAAGTCGGTAAGCCTTATTAACGACTGAGTTCACATATGTTCTTGAGGATTGACCTTAAAACTCCTATATAAAGTGCAATTAAGTTATTTTTTTCAAATGACGGAAAATTCTAGGTTATTGTGGAACTGTGAGCTAAAAAGTTTAACTTTACTATTAAAAGTGTTACAAGAAAGACGATTTTTATTACAATAAAGTTATATTTGTTTCAATTAATTTTTCATACATACAGCATAATATTTTCAATAATCGTGAATGATTCAATATTTTTTTCTGAATTATTTAACTATTTGCGAGTAATTTTTCCACTCGATCAGTCCTCTATTTTGCACGTGTTCGCACAGCCCTACTAGTGTGAGAACTTATTTTTTTGTGTGGCGATTTTAGATCTCTTCTTCGCTGTGCCATGTCGAGTATTACGTAACGTTTCATCTATCCGTTACGAACATGGCAATACGGGTCTTTAGTTGAAACGGGCCCGATGCAGTGGCACAACGGTTGTCATGGCGACCCGTTCGACGGCTGGGGCACGTAGCGGCGTCGCTCGTTCAACGGCACGACGACGGTGGCACGGACGAGCTATAAATCACCGACGCCCGCTCATCCACACATAGTAGAGTACCCTAAGGTTTTGCGCTAGGTCCTCTATTATTTGCTTACAATGTGTATTCACGTTGTGATATAAGCGATATATTTGAACCTACGATAGATCATTTAAATTAGTAGTTGATCGACCGCTATCAAAAATCAATTTCCAAATTGTTGCGTCTAATAAGGACGTAAATATTATAATTGCACAAGGCGACAAATTGGAAACTGATTTTTATTTAAAATTCGCTTCCTTTATACACTGCTCATGTGTGCTAGTTCCTATATAAAATTTATTTGCTGTTTGCTGATATCGTATTTATTTAAATTTGTAACGTTGTGCTTCCTTCTCTTCTTTTCTATAAATATGTTATAATACCTTTGGCTTGACTAAAATGGCATTTTTAGATTATTATTATCTAATTGCACCAGTTAAAGACTTTCTTGGTTTTTATTTCTTTTACAACGGTCAGACGAGATTTTGCACTACTGAGCGGAATAAATTGGTAAATAAAAACTATAGATTCCGATCAAAACACTTGCTCGGTACCGCAACGTTTCAGAAATTATAATTCCTTCTAAGGGGTATTAGCTAGAACTGGTACCCCGAAAAAGAAATAATTTCTGAGACGACTGTTTGGATTGCCGTGTAACAGTAATTAAAAATTCATTAGACTTTGAACGGGATTTACGGTGATAATAATTTGTGTGTATCTGCCACAATGTGAACACACTGTATTTTAACTCTATACTGTTTCTAGTTTCTCTCTTTCTCCACCTCTTTCTCGCTTTCTTGTTTATGTAGATGGCCAGAGAAGTACTAAAGCCCGTAGAAAAATGGAAATTAAAGTCATGGTGGTAAGGAATATGGTTACTTAGCGGAGTAGTACTAAAAAGGAGCTAGATCAACTTTTCGAAAGTTAACTATGATAATTATTAATAATCAACATGATTAGATTCTTTACCGCAACTTAATTCACTATATTAGTTAATAACATAGTATCGCCATGATATTTTTTAGAACGTCAATAAAAACTTCTCATAATTAATATCAGTTATTGAAAGTTACTCTTCAGGACAGAGCGCATTAAAATGTTGAGATTAGTTTTTTTTTTTATATTGTGACATTATTGTTAATTGTTACAAGAATATATTTACATATCCTTAAAATATTAATTAAATAATCTAATTATAATTAAAAGTTATAGGCAGCTGGGATAGCTGTAATGCATTTTCCAGATATATGTTGCTACTTCGATTAAGTGCTTTACCTAGCAACGGACAATAATTACTAACATTGTTGAAATGAAGAAATAAGATTGCTAGGTAACGGATGTGTGTAAATAATAAACAAAAAGAAAAATAACAATCTTTCTGTTCCGGTACCTGGTAAACTATTGACGCGTCCGATTTTGCTCCGTCCTGATAAGTCGGTATTCTGTTGTATATTTTGTCTTGTTTGTCTGCCTGTAATATCTAAGTCGTCTGTGATTTATTTAGTAGTAAAATAGCTTACTTTATAATTAATTTAGTTTACTGAAGTGATTGTATGTTGCGATTGGGTCGTCTGTTATTTATTAAGTAGTAAAATAGCTTACCTTATATTTATTAGTGTATTTGCCATAAGGCAACATACACTATTGGCGTCGGTCGGATGGCGGGACCTAGGGGTCGGACCAAAATTTCTCGACGTTTCATAACCTCCTAAACACATTGCCACCATTTTTGAAAATGTTTATATATATATGTATATATATATATATATATTTATATACGTATATATATATATATATATGTGTGCGGGCAATAACTTTCGAAAGAGTTAATTGATTTTAACGAAATTTGGTCCACGTGTTGAAATCCATCACCGCAAGAAGCCTATTTAAAATGGGCGTAATTGGGGCATTTTAAGGGTAGTTTTTAGGGGTTGAAAAATATTTTTAGACCCCAAAATAGCGAAAAAATTCTCAGAATCGTTTCAAAATTGGCATTTAACCCTTTAGTAGTAATTAAAAGGTGTCCCTAAAATTTAAATAAAATCGGCCAGACAGGACCGGACTTACAAATTTTATGAAAACACTAGTTTACAAATAGTGAATTATTTACTGAAAGTTGTATATAATTTGGTATTGAGGTTCGATTTATAATAATATTGCAATTAAGAAAAAAATGTTATTTTAAGGGGTGTATTAAGGAGTAAAATTTTTATTTTGCCCAAAAACCAACTTAAGCTCGCAAAATAAAGCCACACTGCCTGTATAAGCAAATACACTATATTGTCGGCAGGGTTTTGGCACTGCGACCCGGGTTTTTTTAGTTTATTGAAGCGATTGTATGTTAGGTCAGTACCTTGAGGTTAATTTAGTTCTTTGGAAAAGTGTTATTAACTCGAACGCCTCACCTCCAAATTAGGAATAATCGCTACTGGTTATTGTACCTCGGTGCACTACTAATAAAACTGTTAAATATAATTACTGAATAAACCACGTATTTGTTTTCTATCTTGCTTTCCTAATTGTCTGTGTTGACCGAAATCCGCAGGCGGATATCAATCCTTTTTTCTACAATATTTCTAATGGGCCCAGCACCATAACATCCGATATCCCCTGCGGTTCCGTCAACTCAGATACTGCTGGAGTCTTTCTTTTCTTTTTCCAAGATAAGGTTGGAACAAGTGGGATTCCACCTACGAGCCGTCCACACAGGAGAACGTCAAAATATATAATTCTCGCTATCGAGACGAGAAGAATAATTCCTCGAGAACGCAAAGTCTCGGCTGAAGTATTGTAACGATATCGTGACAGTCTGAACGAGACCAATAAAATCTCAATTTCGTATAGCCGTACGACATCTTATTAGAAACTAATTTACTTGCTTTCACTGAATATTAAAAAGTTGCCACTATATGTTTGTATACCATGTCATTAATAGGAGATGACTAGAAGTTTAAAAAAAACGCGGGTCGCAGTGCCAAAACCCTGCCGACAATATAGTGTATTTGTTTATACAGGCAGTGTGGCTCTATTATGCGAATTTAAGTTGGTTTTTGGGCAAAATAAAAAATTTGACTACTTAATACACCCCTTAAAATAACATTTATTTTCTTAATTGCAATATTATTATCAATCGTACTTCTATACCAAATTATATACAACTTCACTATCTGCAAAGTAGTGTTTTCATAAAATTTGTAAGTCCGGTCCTGTCGGGCCGATTTTATTAAAATTTTAGGGACACTTTTTTATTACTACTGGAGGTTTAAATGTCAATTTCAAAACGATTCTGAGAATTTTTTCGGTATTTTGGGGCCCAAAAACGTTTTTCAACCCCTAAAAACTACCCTTAAAATGGCCCGATTACGCCCATTTTAAATAGGCTTCTTGCGGTGATGGATTTCAACACGTGGGCCAAATTTCGTTAAAATCAATTAACTTTTTCGAAAGTTATTGCTCGGACACACACATATATATATATATATATATATATATATATATATATATACGTATATAAATATAAATATATATATATATATACATATATATATAAACATTTTTAAAAATGGTGCCAAAGTGTTTAGGAGGTTATGAAACGTCGAGAAATTTTGGTCCGACCCCTAGGTCCCGCCATCCGACCGACGCCAATAGTGTATGTTGCCATATGGCAAATACACTAAAAAACAGTTTCAATAAGAATTATGGTAGCACGGTGAGTGAAACGTGCTTCGAGAAAAAGAAGTTATTATTCTGGATTTTTGTGATTACTTTTAATATTCAGTGTCTTCACACCAAAAGACTTCCTTTTACACAATGTATAGTTAGATGAATTTCTCCGACCACCCCGACACACATCCACTCTCGTCTAAATGTTGTGTGTTTCTCTATTCTGCGGGTGGGTGAATTAAACTAATTACCGTTTACCTTTACACTATCTCTGTGCGTCTACTAATACAGTGAAATTTTGTTTATGGTATAGGAATTACGTAGTGCCGAATTTAATTTCCTTAAGAGGACGACCTTTTACAAGCGTCTATAAAAATACATTCATAATATTTACAATTTCAGAAAGTGTATCTTGTGGGCAAATAAATATTATTGATTTGTAAACATCCTCACGCGCGCCCCCTCCAAAAACTATATAACTCAGTCTAGAGTGGAAATCGTAAGTTTTTACAAACAATGAGATGGTTGAGCAGTGCGCCGCCAGAAAATTTTCTAGGCGGGGTACAAACGCTGGCCGTTGGCAAAAAGGATCAAAATCTATACTAGCTATTATGGTGCCATCTGTGATGGCAATTACAATTGAGAAAAACAAACGAAGATCAAAGCCAGTCATGTATAAAGATTAAAGACATTCATACTCCCTATAAAACAGTTCTTTTTCATGTCTGTATAGCGGTTCTAAAATGCTCCACTTAGCACTAGTGCGTATGTAAAACGTAAAAAAAAAATAAATCTAACAAATTCAACAGTAATTTCCATAAATGACCTGTCAGTTACCATTAAAAATATATAATAATCCAAGATCATTAGATGCACAGATCACCTCCTTAATGAATGACGTCAGCTGGAAGAGCGTTCATAATTTTATCAACCACGCAAGATCAATATACAGTCCGTTGGATCACGTAACCAGTATCCAACGGAACGAAGTCGTTTCTGTATCTAATAATCTTGATAAAGATCCACAGTAAGCATAATTTTCATAAACAACCAAATAAATGTGAAGTTGGAACCATCAAAAGTATTGAAAACTGAAAATTATGTGAAAACCAGCTATTTTACAGTATGTACGTGTAAACAATGTGGTATATATTTCGAATGTAATGATATTATGACTCGTGTGAGTGTTAAAACTCTCTCACACTTGTCTTTAACATATTGTCACTTACTCGTACAATAAAATAATTTAGCTTCTATATACATAAACGACTATTTTGCAGCTACCCCTTATTACATTTCTGCTTTTCATACAGCCTACAAATTAGAAGTGAATTTACTCAAATTTGAACTGTTAGAAATTTTGAAAATTTGAAAATCAGCTATTTTATAGGGAATACCTACGTGAAAAATACTATACGTATCTCGTGCGTGATGATATTATGGCTTCTGTGTCTTAAAACTCGCTTCCGTTCGTTTTTAACATAATGTCACAGTAACCATATTATATAACTAGAAACATAGCCCACTATTTTTAATATGTAAATTAGGTCTTTTCAAAATTCCTTAGAAAATGATATAATATAGTTAGCATGCTTGATGACTCGCTTACAAAAACTTTGAAAGACCGACATTAGAGTATAATAGAATAGAATTTATTGATCCAAAGACAGACAAATATGTATAGGATTCGTCAAAAAAGAAAGATAAGTTACAATTCATTTGCAACAAAATTATCCACCCTATAGAGATATTGTTTAAGAAGAGCAATTTTCAACTCTTTTTCAAATTTCGAAATTTTTAGATAGTTAAACTATGTGGCAATTTAATAAACAATTTCAAGGCGTGATATTCGGCGCTCTTGTTAAACCTCAGTGCAGACTTCGGCAAAATCTCATTGCATTTGCATACCGACGACGGTATACTTCAAATCTTCATTGAAATCAGAAAGTTATTTGAACTTTACAGCACTCGCCTGCTCTATTAGCTCACAAAAAATGATCAAGCTATTAAAACTCAAATATATTTTTTCTATTTTAAGTATAATCGATACGGTAGCACTTGTAAATATCACGTCTCCAGACTCCATTATAATTAGTGTAAGTGCTACATGTCTGTAGTCGGGGGCGCTGCGCACTCACTATTATTTTATTTAGTGCTGGATACCCCGAACACCCACGGAGCCGTATTAATATATAAGTATATCATTTTCTACCAACTACCATGGACAGGGCCGGATTTACTCATAATCAAAATAAGCAATTGCTTATATTGAACCCCGGATTCGTCGAAGCCTTGCGATTGCGAATATTGTAATTAAAATCGACCTAACTTTTTAATAATTTATAAATATTTTAGAGGAATAAGGATCGTAAAATAGTATAACAAGATAATCGAATTAAATCTAGTTATTAAGACAATTAATTAAGGTATGTTTAATATTTATTTATTTGTTTTATTATTGGTTGTTAAATTGTCTTGTTATTTTATTTTAGATCACCTGATGAAGTATTAATTTAATACGAAACGTTGTGAAATAATAATTTGTCTTTAAATTTCATTGATCCTTAAATTCCTCTAAAATATTTATAAATTATTAACATCAAAAGGATCTGATATATACATTACTAACTTTTTAATTTAGAAAAAAAATACCTATGTTGTATCACAATTTTCCATGGCAAAATTGAGGAACTGTGAAACCATATTGCGCTGGTTTTTGAGTCTGATATGGTAACAAACTCAGTGCTGGATTAGCCACGTAGCAAGAGTAGCAAATGCTACGGGCCCCGCGCTTCAAGGCCCGTCTGACCGTAATAAAAAAATATTAATTTAGATAGGAGCGTAAAATATCTTGCATGTCTTAAACGCGAAGCGCTTAGGCTATGCCTCACTTCCACTTGAAAATCTAAAACTCGATTTCGTCACGTTAAATCGTAAAAATAAGTAGGTGTTTTACGACTTTTTAACGTTAATGTTCTAATGTTTAATTATAATCGATATATTTAGACTAGCATCTATACCACATTTCTACCCTTCAAGCGGCCAGATTTTTATTTTTTATATAGGTATACATTTATTTTGCGAGTTTACGTAGCCGAGATTGTACTTTTTTAATCGATTTTAATGTAATATCGATTATAAGTATTTCGAGAAAACAGGCGAACTATTTAAATTTTCTTAACTCAGTCACGATCCAATCTACTTTGTTGAATATAGAGCATGATTTGCTTAAAGAAGTCGATATTGAAAGTGTTATCTCTAAATTTGCCCATATTAAATCCAGAAAAGTTTATTTGTAACAGTTTTGTTTTATTTAATACCCTAAACTTGAGAATCTAAAGCAAACCAAGGGCCCCTTGACAGAATTTGCTACAGGCCCCGCGCTGGCTTAATCCGGCACTGAACAAACTGCTCTGGTGAAATGTCATTTTCCAAATAAAAAAGAATTAAAAACTATCTTCGCACGACTATGTCCCAGAAAAGACTCACGGATTTGACTATTTATAAATCAGATAAATCTCTAATGTAAGTTTGCCTATACCTGGCATAATTGAGCAGTTTGCACTTGTGAAATCCAGAAGAAAAGCTTTGTGATTTATTTTGTTCGTAAATAATATCTTTTGTTAATTTTCCAAACTTTAAAAACTTAATACCTCGAAAAATAATTTATGTAGAATTATTTAATTCTCGGATTTTTGGATTTGCTTAGTTTAGTTTGAATTATTTCTGAGGTTAGGAACCCTCCTGCGACTAGTGTTAAGGACACTTACAAATATAAATCCTGCCCTGACCAGGAATGAATTAGTTTAGAGAATCTCTACTTCGGCTTCGCTTAAAAATGTTCTTTATTATAATTTTCTATATTCTTACCACTTTCTAAAACAAGCTGTATAGATGACTATTGGAGCTAAAATAACTGTCTAGTTACGTTTCCTGTCTGTATCGTAATACGCACCTAAATGTATTATGTACATGAAATTTGAATTCGGTGGTCAACTTACGTGATTCAGGACAGGGCATTAGTCACCATTTCAATATTAATCGTAACTCGTAGTAGTGTGCCCGGGGCAATATTATGGATGTAGGGATAGACTATCCTTGTTGCTTGTCCATCTCGTTCTATACCTGTCAACCTAACCTATCTATTATGTAGATACTATCATAGACCTATATTCGTGGACTGAGCCATCCGTATTCCGTATCTTCACATTGTGTGAAAGTGGTCACACATAGTGAGAGAGATGGAACGTACGTTCGGTCAATCTCTATCCTTATTCGCCAACCCCAACTACTGTACTACGTCGAAAGAGATAAATACAGGTCGCACGTTCACGCTGTCTTTTTTTTTTTTTGAGCGATTGCCCAGTCCATTGGTATAAGTCTATGGATACTATATATATATATATATATATATATATATATATATATATATATATATATATATATACATATAATCACCATAATACTATTCTCCTAGCCTAAAAGCGATATTCACCTTTTTGCCTGTACTATGCTTGTTATGAATATAGCTTATGCAAATGAAACAAATATTAAAAATCAAAATTATATTGGAAATGAACAAAAGCTTATGTTCAACATTAACGACCTCAAGCACAGAGTTTATACATATTAAACTAGAATTAAACAATACACTAAGTTTATCTTAGTTTATTGTTTAATTCTAGTTTAATATGTATATTTTATGATTGATTTCTTTTGTTCAAAATTAATATATTATATTAATTTTGAACAAAAGAAATCAATCATAAAATTCATAAAAATAGACACTTGAAGAAAACGAATTTAATTTAGATTTTAAACATTGATTATTTTTGATATATTATAGGAAAAAAGTGCCTATCTTGAATATTAAGTAGTAACAGTATTTGTTTTGTGCAATATATATTTTTTGAGTTTTTCTATATTGTATATTTTTGTTATTCTGAGTACATTGTGATTTGAGTTGTTATGAGTATGTCGTTCTGGTGATAAAAATAATCAAACCTTCATAGGAAAAATCAAAATTATATGAAATCAATTAAAGTTGCATTTTTCTGGCGACCGTACAGTTTAAAAACATTGCTTAAAAACTATGCCTGCGTACAAAACAAAACTTAAACATTTATATTATACTTAAGACCATTACTGTGACACTAATGTATAGAAAGTGAGACCAAAATTACAAAAATAAAAATTAGAAATCTTTTGTTTTTGACACTCATATTCAGAGACACGATTAGCAAAGTCGTGAACAGTAATTGTTATAGATGACCAATAAGTAGTAGACAATGCCGTGAGTATAATTGGCTAGCTAGATCACGCCGGCATTCCCTTATCATTTTTGAGTCACTCCTTAAAATTTCTGTAACGATCTACCCCTGCGTAACAGCCCCTACTTCTTGTTGACCCAGAATTAAGTAAGATTTCTAGCACAACTTGAAACTTGTGTATTTATTTAGATTTTAGATTAGGATCTTCTCATTTCGAAGGGGAAAATAACTACCGAATCTGCAATATATATGTTTATAAAACAAATATTAGTAATAAACTGACATAAGCAGTTTTACATTTTGACCACAGAAAATATGTAAGTACATAGATATTATATTTGTGTGTGTGTGTTTTGTTATTGTACAGCAAATAGTCAACACAAGGCTGGATCATGTCACATATCACATTGTATAACATCGACCACCGGCTAATTCACTATCGTTTATTAACCACTCTTGCCTCTAGCCCTTCAACAGCAGTCCAACTGCCTCCATTTCATTCCACCGAGTCCACCGTTCGATTAAAAATCATATTTTTTTTAAATGTGTATATCTGGTAATAGTTGATTGAAATTCTAGGGTCGTATTGGGTTATATTACGGCGAGTTGTGATATTATGTTTAAAAAGAGGGCTAGCGTGTTTTTAATACCATTAAGCACTCGATATATATATATATATATATATATATATATATATATATATATGGTTTTTTTGCACATACCTCCTATAAAATAGCTGTTTTTCACTTTTCAAAAATTTTAACAATTCACTGTTGAACAAACGTCACTTCTAATACTTAGTAGGTTATTAAAAAACCACTGACAGACAACCAGAACTATGGAATTGGTATAGAACGAACTATTTTGTTTTTATCTACAGCACTAGTGCGTAAAGGGTCATATTATATGTATGTGAAGCAGCTATTTTATCTAGGTTGATGCAAGCTGGACTACTGTTAGTAGAGCCTGAGACTTATAATTGCAGGGCTCACATTGCACGAATATATTTTCATTTTTTTTGAATATATTTTCTTTATTGCATTAAATATTTTTAATGGCAAAAAGATTAAAAATCTAAAAAAAACAATAAAATATTAGTAAAAAAACGTTTTAATGATAAGCTTACTGAAGTGTATTAAAAAGAGAAAATCATTTTTGATAATTTAGGTTCATAAATATAAAAAGGTGGGTCGTTCTTAATGATGTATCATAAATTATTAAAAATTATTTTTTCCTTTTTAGTACATTTCTATAAATTTTTATCTTTAAAAAGTTTTTTCGCTAATATCAATTTCGTATTAGTACTTGTTTTGATTATTGCTTTTGGAAAAACAATCACGAAAAGTAGCTCAATGTTGAGTGTTATTATAATATTCAGTTTTTAGTGTATTTGCCATATGGCAACATACACTATTGGCGTCGGTCGGATGGCGGGACCTAGGGGTCGGACCAAAATTTCTCGCCGTTTCATAACCTCCTAAACACTTTGGCACCATTTTTAAAAATGTTTATATATATATGTATATATATATATATTTATATATATATATATATATATATATATATATATATATATATATATATACATATATATATATATATATACGTATATATATATACGTGCGGGCAATAACTTTCGAAAGAGTTAATTGATTTTAACGAAATTTGGCCCACGTGTTGAAATCCATCACCGCAAGAAGCCTATTTAAAATGGGCCTAATCGGGCCATTTTAAGGGTAGTTTTTAGGGGTTGAAAAATGTTTTTGGGCCCCAAAATACCGAAAAAATTCTCCGAATCGTTTCAGAATTGAAATTTAACCCTCTGGTAGTAATTAAAAAGTGTCCCTAAAATTTTAATAAAATCGGCCCGACAGGACCGGACTTACAAATTTTATGAAAACACTAGTTTGTAGATAGTGAATTATTTACTGAAAGTTGTATATAATTTGGTATAGAGGTTCGACTGATAATATTATTGCGATTAAGAAAAAAATGTGATTTTAAGGGGTGTATTAAGGAGTCAAATTTTCTATTTTGCCCAAAAACCAACTTAAGTTCGCATAATAGAGCCACACTGCTTGTATAAGCAAATACACTATATTGTCGGCAGGGTTTTGGCACTGCGACCCGGGTTTTTTTTATATTAAAAAAACTATATTTTTCATTCATCTTCAAAGTTCAATTCCAAAATATGTTATAATAGAAATCAGTTTCACGGGTAATTGGAATAAAAATAAATCAATTTAAACACTCATTGATTGCAACGTTTCCTCTTTATTCAATCAATAAAGACGAAACGTTGCAATCAATGAGTGTTTAAATTGATTTATTTTTATTCCAATTACCCGTGGAAGTGATTTCTATTATATTTTTAATGATTATGTTGATTGTCGACGCAAGTCTATACAATGGCTGCTCTTACACCTCCACCATCTATACTCGTACTCCCACCATATTTTAAAAATTTACCGCGTATTTACTATAAAGCTCTCACTATCCACCTACAAACATTTTAATTTCCACCACATAAATTTTTATATTATGAACGTTGTCACCTAAAATTAATACTAATCTAAAAAATTGTAACCGGTGCTCTGTTTCTTTTTCTTGCGGAGATTTTGATATTATGTATAATACCTAGGTATTATGGGCTGCAGAAATATTATCAAAAAATCTGATTTGACAGTGCATTTAGATTATGTTAATATTATTATAGTTTTTATATATGCAGAAACAGTCTAATGTCGTGACAGAACATTATCTGTGCTCGCACAAAAACAATTGATCAGGCTGCATATTCGTGCAGAAATGTTCTTTGGTAGTACAAAAAAAAAACTATTTTAAATGAATGTGGATATATACAGTTTAAAAAAAATATCGTTTCAGACGAACAACTATTTTTGGAGTGATTTTTTTTTTATGGAGACATATGTGAGGTTGCAACTAAGATCATTAGCAATGCAGATTTTCTGACAATGCTTTTTGCATTTCAGTACTAGATCTCGACAGCGGCTTAATTGATTTTAATAAAACTTGTTGTATTATAAATTGGTACCAAAACAAAAAGAGTGTATGTCTTCGATTCGACTACGGTTGACTTGAGTAAAGTTTTTGGTAAAGTCGTCATTAACGCGGACGAATTGATTTGTCTGAGACCAGTATACATATTATATAATTTGATATGTTTTAACTCACTTAAAATAAGTCGTAGGCAGTTAATTATAAATTCGAGAGAACGAGCGAAGAGATTGTGTAACGTATTAATTAGTTATAAATTCGAACGATCGAGCAAAACAAGAGAGAAGCGAATATTAATTAATTATTTTTCCGAATACAAATTGGATTGAGCACAGTCTATATAATATTATCACTTTTCGCTAAGCCAAAAGGGGGATGAGCAGTGAAGTCAAAAAAGTGATTTACGCTGGTTAAACTTTAAGAAATACAACCAAAAACCCAAATCCGTAAGGCATTAGCCATTAATTTAATAACTTTTACATTAGATTACGTATTGTAAAAATAAACTAAATTGATTCCTTCGAAATTACACGGAGTAAGAATGTCTGTAAAATAACTTTAAAAATAAAATAAATATTTGTAACTATTAAACATACACTGAGTGCCTACTTTTTTGTTACTCGGTGTCTGACAATTTTTAGTACTCGAATTTTAGGCCAAATAACTTGGTTAAGTGACGAGTATTGGGTTAAAATATTGTAGTATAAATGTATGCAGATTGTAGAATGCATAACTTTACAAAAAGTATTTATATTTCATCAAAAACATAAAGTTGAAAAAAATGACCAAGAGCGATACGTAGAAAGAACAACTTCGTCAAAAAAATAATTGAATCTAAATGGGTGCCAAGTCTTCACTTGGTAAATTTTCATGTTTTATATTAGAAATAAATGACTTGCCAAGTAAAAGCTTGGCACCCACTTACATCTCGTTTCCTTTTTCGGCGAAGCTGTTCTTTCTACGAATCGACCTTGATGGCCTATTTTTTCATATTTATATTTTTGATGAGATATCAATACTTTTTGTAAAGTTATATATTCTAGAGTATGTAAGTGATAGTACCGAACACGAAGAAAATACAATGGGGCTTTTTTACTATAATATTTAACAAATACTCGTCACTTAACCAAGTTATTCCGGCAAGTACGAGTACTGAAAAATTGCCGGTTACCGAGTAAGAAACGAGTAGGCACTCAGCGCATCTCCAATAATTACATATTTTATTTTTTGTTTTTAAAGTAATTTTCTAAATATTCTTGCAGCGTGTAATTTCTACGGGATCAGTCTCGTTTATTTTTACATAGTACATAATCTAATATAGAAGTTATTAAATTAATACCCTACGGCTCTGGGTCAAAGTATCATAAAAAAATTATTGAAATAGAAGTTCGTTAAAATAAGAACCCGATATTCGCTATAAATTATATTATAATATGCATATTCTATAATAATGTAATATTATTATATTACATAATATGTAAGTATATAGGTAGAATATAAGGCACAAAACCAAGTGCCTTATTCAAACAACTTTGCACTTTGATGTCAAGTATTGGAATATCTTGAATTGTGGTTGCCTTGACAACCGGGATATGAACTCCAAACTGTGACCAAACTTCAAACTTATTCTTCTTGCCTTGAGCTGGCTCAGCTTACTTCCTATACACGTCCATTCCAGTATGAAATCTAGTGATGGACAAATCTTATTGCTAACTCGTCAAATTATTTAATGCTAGCTTTTTCTCACGTACATCTTCGTGTTTTCGTATTTTTGTATTACTTTTATATATTTAAAACTGATATTCGTTATTAGTGTATTTGCCATATGGCAACATACACTATTGGCGTCGGTCGGATGGCGGGACCTAGGTGTCGGACCAAAATTTCTCGACGTTTCATAACCTCCTAAACACATTGGCACCATTTTTAAAAATGTTTATATATATATATATATATATTTATATACGTATATATATATATATATATATATATATATATATATATATATATATATATATATATATATATATATATATATATCTGTGTGCGGGCAATAACTTTCGAAGGAGTTAATTGATTTTAACGAAATTTGGCCCACGTGTTGATATCCATCACCGCAAGAAGCTTATTGAAAATGGGCCTAATCGGGCTATTCTAAGGGTAGTTTTTAGGGGTTGAAAAATGTTTTTGGGCCCCAAAATACCGAAAAAATTCTCCGAATCGTTTCAAAATTGAAATTTAACCCTCTGGTAGTAATTAAAAAGTGTCCCTAAAATTTTGATAAAATCGGCCCGACAGGACCGGATTTACAAATTTTATGAAAAAACTAGTTTGCAGATCATGAATTATTTACTGAAAGGTGTATATAATTTAGTATAGAGGTTCGATTGATAATAATATTGCAATTACGAAAGAAAAATGTTATTTAAGGGGTGTATTAAGGAGTCTAATTTTTTATTTTGCCCAGAAACCAACTAAAGTTCGCACAATAAAGCCACACTGCCTGTATAAGCAAATACACTATATTGTCGGCAGGGTTTTGGCACTGCGACCCGGGTTTTTATTACATTTTAATATGAATTTTTTTATAATACCTAATTGTTTAAGGTTTCCTATATACAACTAAACATTGCTGGTTCCAAGATTAATGCTGGGTTGCACAAAACATTGTAAAAAAAAAGGATTTGACATTGACCTTAGACTGTGATAATATATAAAAAACCCGGGTCGCAGTGCCAAAACCCTGCCGACAATATAGTTGTATTTGCTAATACAGACAGTGTGGTTTTATTATGTGAACTTAAGTTGGTTTTTAGGCAAAATAAAAAATTTAACTTCTTAATACACCCCTTAAAAGGACATTTTTTCTTAATTGCAATATTATTGTCGATCGAACATCTACACCAAATTAAAAACACCTTTCAGTAAATAACAACTCCCTATCTGCATACTAGTGTTTACAGAAAATTTATAAATCCGGTCCTGTCAGGCCGATTTTATTAAAATTTTAAGGACATTTTTTAATTACTACCGGAGGATTAAATTTCAATTTTGAATCGATTCGGAGAATTCTGTCGGTATTTTGGGGCCCAAAAACTTTTTTCAACCCCTAGAAACTACCCTTAAAATGGTCCGATTAGGCCCATTTTAAATATGATTCTTGCGGTGGTAGATTCCAACATACGGGCAAAATTTCGTTAAAATTAATTAACTCTTTCGAAAGTTATAGCGCACACACACACACACGTGTTTAGGAGGTTATGAAACGTCGAGAAATTTTGGTCCGACCTCTAGGTCCCGCCATCCAACCGCCGCGCCGCCCAAAGTGTATGTTGCCATAATATGGCAAATACACTAATTACAGTTATCATGCATGTAAGAGCTGTCTAATGTCGTATTCAAACTCCCGGTCATGTAAAACTTAGATTGTATTCACACAAAAACAGATGCTTGATCTACATAGAAAAAGACCATTTTTCAAGTCAAATTTTGATTAAAATGCGTAAAAAAATGTCGTTTCGAAGTAAAAATTACGCAAAAACTATGTGAAATACATGTATGCACACAAAAAATCATCGATCAATTATTTTTCGCACAGAATCGAATTAAAATTCTACAATGCTTTTCTTATGAAGAAATGTGTATGTTCACAATCTAAGCTCATTATCAAATCAAACTGTTTGACAATTCTTTCTGCAAACTAACATAAGACTTAAGCTTTATCACGATCAGACATATAATTTATGAAAATATTGGTGTGCGGATAAAGTATTACTTACAGAAAGTTGCAAACAATTTGCTGCGGATTGTTAGACTAATAAAATATACTAACCAAATATAAAAATGATTTGTCGGGAAAATGGTCCTATATGCCCTATCTCCGAAACTATTGAGTTTAAAATTTTGAAAAAAAAATAGGGAATGTCGGGTCTCACTCATAGTTTACAGGAAAATGTAAACGAAAATCATGTTTTAAAGTACTCACGGAAAACTGAATAGTACGGAATCCTATTCTTGCGAGTTCGACTCGCACTTGATCAGTTTTTTTGACAAAAAAAATGACACGGGAGGAAACTTTATTTCGAGATTACTTGAAATTCCGATTATGAAAAAAAATTTTAATTGTTATTGCTGTTTGTAATTTATTTGTGATGTTTATTTTCATTTGTTTTTCTAAAGTTTACAATAGAGCATGTCGCTATGTAAACTTTAACAGTAGAACTGGACATCAAGTAAAAGCAGACTGAGGGGTAACGGCAGCCTCAAAAGAGAAGACGTGGCGGAAAGCAATCGCACCATCAAAGTTGTGAAACTTTTAGCTTTGAAAATATTAATTGTGTTATATTTCATTAATGTAACAACCTTCATATTGTTACAAGACTTTAAACAATTCGTAAAAAAATACATATATGCTGTAATTTTTTTGTTTTACTTAAAGCCACTTACAAAGCATATTTGTAACTATTTTCCACATCACGTGAGAGCTACCTACGATAAAAAGTAGCTGTCACACAATGTGAAAAACAGTTAAAAATATGCTTTGTATGAGAAACGTTTATTGTTCGGATATGTCAGTGTAGAATAAGTAATAACGATAGTGGAAAAATCGGGTTTGAGTTCCGACAGTAACTTTGTTTAGAAAATATTTTTTCCTAATATTACACTGTAACTTTCACAGTGGGTGTTTCAAATTATTATAGGAAACTAGACTTATTAGTGTATTTGCCATAAGGCAACATACACTATTGGCGTCGGTCGGATGGCGGGACCTAGGGATCGGACCAAAATTGCTCGACGTTTCATAACCTCCTAAACACTTTGGCACCATTTTTAAAAATGTTTATATATATATGTATATATATATTTATATATATATATATATTAACATTTATATATATATATGCGTATATATATATATATATGTGTGCGGGCAATAACTTTCGAAATAGTTAATTGATTTTAACGAAATTTGGCCCACGTGTTGAAATCCATCACCGCAAGAAGCATATTTAAAATGGGCGTAATCGGGCTATTTTAAGGGTAGTTTTTAGGGGTTGAAAAACGTTTTTGGGCCCCAAAATACCGAAAAAATTCTCCGAATCGTTTCAAAATTGACATTTAACCTTCCAGTAGTAATTAAAAAATGTCCCTAAAATTTTAAAAAAATCGGCCCGACAGGACCGGACTTAAAAATTTTATGAAAACACTACTTTGCAGATAGTGAATTATTTACTGAAAGTTGTATATAATTTGGTATAGAGGTTCGATTGATAATAACATTGCAATTAAGAAAAAAAAATGTTATTTTAAGGGGTGTATTAAGGAGTCAAATTTTTATATTTTCCCAAAAACCAACTTAAGTTCGCATAATAAAGCCACACTGCCTGTATTATCAAATACACTATATTGTCGGCAGGGTTTTGGCACTGCGACCCGGGTTTTTTATTTGTGTGTTTATAATCTTATGTTCTTATTCCGTATTGAAACTATTGTTAATTAGTGTATTTGCCATATGGCAACATACACTATTGGCCTCGGTCGGATGGCGGGACCTAGGGGTCGGACCAAAATTTCTCGACGTTTCATAACCTCCTAAACACTTTGGCACCATTTTTAAAAATGTTTATATATATATGTATATATATATTTATATATATATATATATATATATATATATATATTTATATATATATATATATATATATATATATATATATTTATATATATATATATATATATATATATATATATATATATATATATGTGTGCGGGCAATAACTTTCGAAAGAGTTAATTGATTTTAACGAAATTTGGCCCAAGTGTTGAAATCCATCACCGCCAGAAGCCTATTTAAAATGGGCGTAATCGGGCCATTTTAAGGGTAGTTTTTAGGGGTTGAAAAATGTTTTTGGGCCCCAAAATACCGAAAAAATTCTCAGAATCGTTTCAAAATTGACATTTAACCCGTTAGTAGCAATTAAAAAGTGTCCCTAAAATTTTATTTATTCAAGGGTGTATTTAATTCGGTGTAGACGTTAAATTGATAATAATATTGCAGTTAAGAAAAAAAATGTTATTTTAAGGGGTGCATTAAGGAGTCAAATTTTTTATTTTGCCCAAAAACCAACTTAAGTTTGCAATTTGCATAATAAATCCACACTGCCTGTATAAGCAAATACACTATATTGTCGGCAGGGTTTTGGCACTGCGACCCGGGTTTTTTATTAATTATGTTTAACCGACTTTTGAATTTGCAATTTAGTCAAATTTATATTTTGGCCCATTGCTTTCGGTTTATGCAGTTTTATTATTATAAAATCACGAAAATATAAAATGAGAACAAGTTACTTATATTAGAAAAACGTCGGTTTATAAAGCATAAGCATAGTCTAATAGTCAAACACAAGTATGTCAGCGTTTCTATGAAAGCATTAGACTGTGAGAGTTGTATTCAACATAGAACTGTGTTTTCCTGCAAGCTTTACTGGTGTAACGAAACTCAATGAACATTGACAGGGCTGGAGGTGATTACTTTTAAACTGGTCGGTTATAATAATATTTATTTTTATTTCACTACGTATAAATATGTATCTATTGCAAAATTGTTTAACATTTTTAATTTAGTAAATGACCCAATCACGGACGTATAGCGTAAATAACCGAATCCCGATTTTTTGGGGAAAATTTTAAAAAGAGTTAGGTGTACCATATGACTTATCAATGAAAGGGTTTGTTATGAGAAATACAACTAGGTACATTTTTTAGAATTTTAAAATGCAAAGTTAAGAAAATTTTAAAGAAAACATATGAAAAACGAGCATCCTTCCATCTCCGAATCTACTGAGCTTAAAATTTTGAAAAAAATAGAGAATATAATAATAATAATAATAAATTTTATTTCTTTCCGGGACAAAATACATTTTGCATATAGGAAAGTTGTCAAGGTTACAATAAAATTACATTCTACAAAAATCGTTCATCGAATAAGGACATGCATTGTTTAAATATATTTTTAATTTTTCCTTAAATACTGGTTTCGCTGCTATTTCTGTTATAGAATTAGGTAGATAGTTAAAAACTTTAGCGGTACTATAAAACGGGCTTTTTGTGTAGAGCATCAAATTAGGCTTTGGTAGTAAGATGTCATTTTTTTTCTTGTTGAATATTGATGTAATTTGCTATTATATTTATTAAAGTTTTCCCGAGCGTTCATTATCGCATGAAATATAATATATAGAGCAGGTAAAGTGAGGATGTTATTGTTTACAAAGATGTTTCTACATGATTCTCGGTATTTAAGCTTGAAAATAATGCGCAAAGCTTTCTTCTGCAGTATGAAAACACGTTGTGCTTCAGTAGAGTTTCCCCACAACAGGATGCCATAATTGATATGAGGGAATATGAATGCATAATATAATGAAAGCATAGTCTCTAAATTCACTATTCCCGACATACGGCGTAATATATATAAACATTTGGATATTTTTGCACAACAGAGATCAATATGAGAGCGCCAAGATAAATGTTCATCAATTATAACACCCAGATAATTAAAAATGTCACAGTTTTCAATGATTTCAGTGTCGATAACAGCCGTCGGTAAAATAGAAAGATTAGACTGTCTAGTTCGAAATAGCTGGGTTTTCGTTTTACCGGTGTTAATTATCAGTCCATTGATTGAACACCAGTTAGCCATGGAGTTAACAGCCACTCATAGCTTACAGGAAAACCTAAATCTTAAAGTTCTCGCGGAAAACGAAATGGTATGGAGCCTTCTCCACGCGAGTTCGGCTCGCACGTGGCCGTCTCTTTAAAAGCACTATTACGAAAAAAGAAATTCTATGCTTACCCCATTTGAACATTGTAGATTTAGTGTTGACTTTCATATACACATCTTCTAAAAATGTTTATCATAAAACAAAACTAAGAATTCACCACCTGGGTGATTTTGAGCTATCTAGAATTGTTTGAGTAGTAAGTAATACCAATTAATATTTTCAGTACTCTTCTATTGAATTTTAATTTTAAATCACAAAGTATATATTTTCTTATCTTGACAATTTTGCTATGTGCCTTGTACAACGCAGAAAATATATATTCTGTCTATCTTCTATCTATCTATCTAATCAGTTCAAATTTATTTAGTAGAAAATATTTGTTTCAAATTATTATCTCAAACTGTTCTATTTTCCTGTTATTAATTATTACTTGACATTTGTAAATTATAATACTAAATTAATATAACGATGAACTATTCAGACATTAAATAAAATTTGTCTTCACTAGTCACAAATTCATTCATTTACAGTAAATCCATGCATCCAAATTGGTTTTTCCGTTGTTTATATGGCAATTCAATGACGTCTAAATAACTCTGGCTGTTATGTTAGTGATCTACAAAAAGTTTACCATATTGCACGGTTTTGACACCAATATCTCCTATCCAAATTTTTAAAAAATCGTTTAATAAGCCTCAGAAACTTATGTTTCAACAATTTTTTCGAACAATCTTGGGCATAATACAACCCTGTACATCCGTGGCAGTCGACTGGATTGACGCTATCTATCTCGGATGTCATTTTATCAGCTTTCAACCGAAAGCTTCTCGTGCTACAATATTTTCACGTTTATTCTCTCACTCTAAATTCAAATATTATTTTGTCTCTTTCTTGTTATCTTATTTTTTTATTTATATCGCAAATGCTTGTCCTTTTACTGTTGTTACTGATTTTTTTCCACAAAGTTTTTAGTTGAAAGAAGTACTTTATTTGAAAAAACATTGACACAGAAAAACTTAGTGTGGCTAATTTTTCAATTTTTTGGTTATTTTTGTGTGCCAGTCAAATAAACAACGATTTCAATTTATTTTTCCCATAAACGAAAAAATAGTCTAGAAAAGGCGAATTCGCATTAGAAATTACACAGTACTTCTATTTATCAATTAATTGAATCCTTCATCCACCATTTTCGAAAATCTAACTAACACATTAGATCGGTCAGCACGGCTAGACAGAAATTGTAGGTAACAGACTTGACGGTCCTTGCGGGCGGCTGGTTGCAGGTGCTATGGTCTAATGTGCGTGGTCTTTAAATCTGAAAAAATATTTAAAAAATTGGTTACAAAACACAAGTTTTCTATAATATCGTTATCTCCATAATTTTCTCTGAAAAAAATTTTGCTTGCGCCTATTTAACTATCAGTATTTGACACATAAATTTTATAGTCGGAATAATTTGCCTTCTTCCGTTGACTATCGCACTTTCCTTATTCACACTAGCTTAAAATGTGGCACCCTTCATTTTTTTCAGTGGTGTCGACACATAATATGGGTGCAATCAAATTTTTTATAGAAGCTTTAGAAAATAAAAGTTCAAGGCTTGCGTATTTCATATCCCCAGTAAATTAGACGGATCTTTTTTTTATAAAAATACGTTTGAACAAAACTGATATTCTCAAAAAATATGTAAGAAGCGAGTACTGTAATATTCAAACGAAAAAAATCGTATGAGCTTAGCTCTATGTGTACCACAATGTTTTCTGTAGGACTACGTATTTTGGAATAGTAGTTTATGAATCCAGAACGTAATGGATGTTATTATGTTATTACGAATTGTGACATTATGGAAGAACGAAAGTCAACGAGGTTTAACAGTCGCACGTGTACTACCTTTTTTCACTGATCCCTTAAAAAATAGTAGAAATTACTGTTTAATTAGTTAGTTAAAATATTTTTTTTTAGTTTATGCACTAGTGTGAAATGAAATACAGGCATGAAAAGCAGCAATTTTTTAGAGAATGTGCAAAAAATATAATTTTGTTCGATGTTTTTTAAAATTGTAAACATACCAAATATGTTAACAACCACACATTTAAAATTTAAAACTAGAAATGAACAGAGTTTCTTAACAAAGTTATAGCGAATCTGTATGTTATAAAAACGCATTGTAAAATATAGACGTAAGGTTAATTATTGAATTATGTGTCACTGCTGCGATTAGAACCATCGAGTCCATTGATTTGCAATAAATACCGTTACAAAAATAACTCATTTATAAAATACTTAAGTTACGCCACTGGATTTAAATGTTCTGACGATGTGTTCTACTATCTTATCATCTTTTGACACCATATATTATACTACCATCTTTTCTCTTCCTTTTTCTTTGCGTTTCAAATTCTACACTTCCTTGTTAAAGTTCCCTACATATTACATAATGCTTTGAAATTTGCTTTTTAACTCTTTCGTCTTTCTTTTCGTATATGTTTGCAAAATAATTATGTAGTGAAACTTGTCCAAGATGAAATTTGTTCCTCATTTATTCGGATCGCCATCCCGAAACATGACACTGAAATTGATTTATAATAAATTGTCCTTTGAAAATGAAAACAGTTTCCAAAAAAATACAAGATGTAAAAAATGCCATCGTGTGAACAGACAAAATTTTCGGATCGAGGTGTCAAAACTCTGCCTCCAATATAGTGCATTTGCTAATAAATTTGTTTTCAGACAAAATAAAAAATTTAACGCCCTTTAAAATAATATTTTTTTTCTTAATTGCAATATTATTGTCAATCCAACGTCTGAACCATAATAAATATAATATATACCCTTCAGTAAATAAATTACGATCCGCAAACTAGTGTTTTCATAAGATTTTAAGTCCAGCTCTGTCAGACCGATTTTTTTTTAAGTAGCACATTTTAATTTTTACTAAAGGTTATTTTCAAATTTGAAACAATTCTAAATTTTTTTTCGGTATTTTTGAGCCCAAAAAGTAAAAACATTTTTCAACTGCTAAAAACAGTCCTTAAAATGGCTGAGTTGAGCTCATTTTAAATATGCTTCGTGCGATGATGGATTTCAATGTATGTACCGAATTTAGATAAAATCAATGAAGGCTTTCGAAAGGTATTGCCCATACACATATTGCAGTCCAGAGTTCACTGAAGTAATGTGTAAACGGATTCCAGTGTGTGGTGCGATAGGAGGAGGAGGGGTCTGATGCAAGATTTCCCCTCCTCCGGAAAAAAAAGAGTAGGCTACATAATAAATTTATAAAGAAAATTCAGCAAAAAATGGAATAATTGCATTTTAAAAAGAACATTCTCAGGTCTTTAATGTACTATATGTAAAATTGTCGCAGGGTCATTTGTTTAGCATTTACAGTCAAAAGTGACATATTTGTTTTGACAGCTGATATCTCGGTCAAAAAAAAAGTGGAACAGTAATTTTTAAACCGGAAAGTACCAGCTTTAAAATGTATCTGGAACTTTTTTTGTTGCCCATATGACAAAATGCAATTTTATAAAAAAATAAGGGGTCGTTTGAATTTTTGATTAATAAATTGGACGGTACAAGCTTTAAAAAAACCTCTGGCTTTTTAAAATTCGGGACTTTTTCACAATAATATTTCGATTTTAAGTTTCCAAATATTTCGATTTTTGTATTCTGATCCCCTAATTACGTTAACATAAACATTCTACATATTATATTATAAGACACAGCCGAAATTTCCATAAACTTATTTTTATAGCCTGCAAACCTGCAACACTACTTTCGAATCTGTAAATAATTGTCCAGAATATTGTTTTAGATTCTAGAATATTGTTTGGAATTACATTACTACATGTAATTATTATTTTGTACAGAATTTTTGATATATCAAGGCGCACACAAGTGGCGTAGCCACAGAGTGACAGAATTGGTAAAAAGCTAAGGGCTCCCGGGTCCATGAGGCATGCGGCAGGTGACAATGTTTCCTATACGATAATTTTTTTTAATGGCTTGAAAACTGTAAGAACCCCGTTTATTGTTGATAATACGAAAATCTGCAAAACGTACTAGGTTTTATTGCATGCACAAATTCTTCCATATAGTTTCCTGCTTTACATTTCTTCGGAATTTTCCACTAGTTTTAGTGAAAGGGAGAGGGAAGGATATAACGCTTCTTTTTTCGTCGAACTCAATTACATTTTCAATATTCTATAGGGAGCCTACCATAAAACATGCAATGGGTCCGAAATTTGTAACTGTTCCACTGATTCCACAGAATATAATAGGATCAAAATGGTTTGTAATTTGTTTTTCTTTTTAGTCGACAATCAATTTCCAATTTTATGTATTTTCTGTGAGGAAAAAGTAGTTTTAGGTGAATTTAATAAATTGATACACGTAAAAATTAATTTACTTTAAGAATATGCGAAAAGTGATCACTAATAAATATCCTTATAGTTTTCTGCATTTGAAATACAGTCCACGGATCATTTTATCTGTACTAATATTATAAAACTGAAGAGTATGTTTGTTTGTTTGGTTGAATGTGCTAATCTCAGGAACTACTGGTTCGAATTGAAAAATTATTTTTGTGTTGGATAGTCCATTTATCGAGTACGGCTATAGGCTATATAATATCACGCTACGACCAATAGGAGCAGAGCCTCAATAAAAAATGTTGCAAAAACGGGAAAAAATATTTCTTTTGAGAGCGTCTGTTGCGGCGTAAACGGTTACGCAAAAATCATGTATGACGGAATTGTTCCCCTTTATTAATAATAAATAGAAAGCAACATCGGGTAAATTCGTCTCTTATTCTATAAGAAAGTCCACTGCAGCATAATACGTCTTAATCCGGGTGAAGCCGAACCGGGCCGCTAGTTGTTAGGAATAAAAATCTCCGTGTAATTATTCGTAATAACCTGTATGTCGGCAACATTAGATACAAGCTTGTAAATATTTGTAAGCATAGAAGAGAATATTTTGTTATGGAAACATTTATTAATTTATTAAAGTTTCATTACCTATTGTTGTTTTTATACATTTTTCAAACATCTAGAAACTGGGTCGGTATTAGGCATCCGGGCGCCCCAAGCGAGATATTCTTCAGTCCCAATTTACTGTTGTAGTGCAATTTCTGGCAAAAAAAAATCTTTTGTAAGCTGTTTGAAGGTACCGAAAATATCGACAAGTTAATCTTATCATAAATAATAAAAAGCGGCTTTAAGATTAGATAGATCAATTTCCCAGTTTAATGAATACTGAATATTAGTAATATTAATAATAATGACACAGAAAGTGAGCATTTTAATTATTAAAAGAGATATTTTTGTCATCAAGAAAACCTAAAATTAACTTTTTTGCAATCATCTTGTTAAAACAGAAAAAAAAACAACCGGGCCAATTTTGATAAAATGTCTTTTAAGTCACTTCGACTTTAACGAAGTCGATATCGTTGTTTATTCGCTAAACGTGCAAATACTAAATTTTTTGCAGTCTTTTTATTTGAACAAAAGAACGACTGTACCGATTTTGAAAAAAAAATCAGATAATATTTACGTTAATATCCATCGTTTGATACCCTAACATAATCGGTATCATGTTTTATTCTCGAGATAATCGTTCTTGAAAGAAATGACACGTACGTACGTACGTTGTACATACACACACGTCTTTTCAAAAATTAGAGTAAAAAGTGACCTTGAAACATAAATATGTGTAAAAAATTTGATTTCTTTTTTTGAATCTATTATAGTAAGTTCCCAATGCACTGGTAAGTTAAAAAAAATGATTATTTATATTTTGAATTTTATACTCAAATACCACAAACCGAACTTTTTTGAAATTTCAAAATTTTTACACTCCAGTGACCGAAATTTCGATTTTGGCCTTAGGCGAAAAGAAATGATTGGGTGACGGGAGATTTGTAAATATCCAATACTTACTCTAGATCCCTGTCGTTTTTCAACCTAGCCGCTGCACACTAGAAGTTGCCGGACGGTATAATATGTATATGCGGTGTACTGTGTAGTGGCTGCGTATGTGTTATTGGACAATTACAAAAGAACACAAACAGTAAACATTATGTATATGTAGAAAGTTTTTGCAGTTGTCATTAATTGGAACATCGTGTTTTTACATACTTTTTCTTCCAAGAGACGCGCGAATCGCGTTACTTTCTAAGTAACAATAAGTCAGGAATAGATATATCATTGTTTGCACAATACATTATGTAAAATACTATTTTATTGTATACGATTTTTATTGTACAAGTTACGGAAACTATGGTCTTTAAGGCTGTCGGAACGCTTTGAATTTAAGCCAAAAATAGAGCTTCGGCTGTCAACTGATTGTAGACTTATTCGTCAACATTCTGCAAACATTCTTTCTCTATAAGGAAGATAAAGGACAAATCTAGGTTTCTAATGGACTACTTTTGTTATTTATCTACGATTTACTAGAAAAAAGTTGGCATTAATTGCGCCAAAAAAACACACGTTTTCAATGTCATACTACGACCTTATTCGTACTTATTTCACAAAACTGTTTCATCACAAACCTAAAGCGACTCTTCCTTTTTCGGAAATTTTTTTTAAATCTTCAAAATATTTCCTAAACTTAGAGTAATCAATTGACAGCGGCACCCTTGCAACAACATTTTTTATCCTCGTAGTTGACACCAGCCAAAAATTGAAACGTGCGGATGATTTGAGCCAGACAGAGCTAAAGAAGGTCACACCCACAATATGTCTTTTGCCTACCTCGCCCCTTACCACTGGGTCTCAGCACAAACAAAATTCACAGCGTTCCGACAGCCTTAATAGTCGCATAGTGAATAATAGGATAGAGAGTGCAGGAGATAAACGGGTCTAGAATTAGCCAAGCAACGCTTTTTGTTCTATGATTCAAAAATATTGAGATTACGAACTAAAAACTTATTTTTATCAAAATAAAATATAGGCTATATTACTCAAGGGAGTGTAGCTTTTAATTAGTGAAAAAAATTTTAAAATCAGTTCAATAATTCCAGAGATAACCCCTTACAAACAAACATATAATATAGTACAAAAGTATAGATGAGCCAAAGATAAAAAATTGCAATCCTTATCTCCGTAATAATACACCTAAACTGGTGCTCACTTGGAACTGATAAAATGCTTTCCGGTTGTTCGAATTGTAAAAATAAAATATTCAATGTTAATTTCAATTCACATAATATTATTGTTTTATTTAAAGAACACTAATATTCGCCAACATGCTATTTTTTCTTTCTAAGCAGCGTTTTTAAAAATACAGAATGGATATTTATAATGCAGCCTGTATGTTGCATAATCCGTATTGTTATAATAACATTGCGGTTATTATTACGCCCTTGTCATCTCCCGTCTCGTGTGCTCTATGCTGGTCAGATAACGGTGTCAGAAAACAGAGATACATAATATAACGCAGGTATTCCCATTGACTTAGAGAATGGACTGCGCAACGGATCAGAAAAATTGTCGCTCAAAAAAAAAAGAAAATTGCCAGTGGTGTCTGGACCACAAATTCACGGTCTTTTCTAGTCAAATTTACTCTCAAATTTTACTCTATAACAGAATAAGTCTAAGCCAAACTATGTATTGAGAATTTGGCACATTAGGCACAATTTGGTAAAATAGGCAAAGTTTGGCAGCCACCTTATTTCATCTTGCTCACACAGTAGATGCTGAAGATTTCCAAGGCGTTACTGAGATAATGTGCGTCCATGTTTCAAGTTTATATAGTACGGTCCCAAAATAATTGGCAGTGACGTCACATTTATACTTCGCAATATAATGCAAGCGGCACAGTAAAGCATATCTTTCCCATGAATAAAAACTGTACGGCTCATATTATATTTTGAAGGGCAAATGTGACGTCACTGTCTATCATTTTGGAACTGGAACCATAAATAGTCAGTGAGCCCATTCTTTCCTACTTTAATAATTATACTGAATTACACTAAAAGTTAAGGATGTCTATTAGACATCCTTAACTTACAGTTATTGATTAGACATTGTCTAATCAATAACTGTAATTTATTGACGCAAATAATTAAAATGGAAATGTAACTGCTTTAAGAGACCTTATAAATAAACTGTGCGTTAGTAGTCTTATCTTGTGGATTCTAACAAGCGATTTTTGAGTGAACCTTCTTTACGCATTAGAGTGAATTGAATTCAACGGCCAACGAGCCATGGCGAAACGCTACAACGACAGCAGTCCATGCGAAAACCAGTATTCTGTTTCACTTATGAGTTACGTAGTGTGTAGTGTGAACTACACAACCCATTTTTTTATAACGATTTTGTAAGGAATAATAAAACGAAAACGCGTTTACAAAATAAACATTAATCACTATTCCTCAATGCTGCTAGTTTTTTTATATAGATAATGGTTATGTCCGAAGAGATTACAAAACGTCATCTTTCTGATCGCGGTTATTTTCAAACCCTGGATAATCCCGACATACTGACAATATGATAAATAAATGACTATCTGCTCACAGAGCCGTCTTTAATCTATTGGAGACCCTGGGCCTGTAGGATAATAGGGCCCCTATAACAGAGAACTATATTATTAAAACAGGCCAAAGGAGTATCTATATAAACAAAATTGGAGATTTATTCAACTGTTATTAGTGTATTTGCCATAAGGCAACATACACTATTGGCGTTGGTCGGATGGCGGGACCTAGGGGTCGGACCAAAATTTCTCGACGTTTCATAACCTCCTAAACACTTTGGCACCATTTTTGAAAATGTTTATATATATAGGTATATATATATATATATACGTATATATATAAATATATATATAAATATATATATATATATATATATATATATATATATATATATATATGTGTGTGTGTGTGTGGGCAATAACTTTCGAAAGAGTTAATTGATTTTAACGGAATTGGGTCACGTGTTGAAATCCATCACCGCAAGAAGCCTATTTAAAATGGGCGTAATCGGGGCATTTTAAGGGTAGTTTTTAGGGGTTGAAAAATGTTTTTGGGCCCAAAATACCGAAAAAATTCTCAGAATCGTTTCAAAATTGACATTTAACCCTTTAGTAGTGATTAAAAGGTGGCCCTAAAATTTAAATAAAATCGGCCCGACAGGACCGGACTTACAAATTTTATGAAAACACTAGTTTACAAATAGTGAATTATTTACTGAAAATTGTATATAATTTGGTATAGAGGTTCGATTTATAATAATATTGCAATTAGGAAAAAAAATGTTAATTTAAGGGGTGTATTAAGGAGTAAAATTTTTTATTTTGCCCAAAAACCAACTTAAACTCGCAAAATAAAGCCACACTGCCTGTATAAGCAAATACACTATATTGTCGGCAGGGTTTTGGCACTGCGACCCGGGTTTTTTTTATTTCTGTATAGGCACGTTAAATGAATACGTAATTATAAAAGGTACAATCCGAAAAAGTAACTCTTTTAGCTTTCACTATACACGTTCATAAATCTATGTTGATCTGGCAGGAACTAGAAGACCCCATCGATCGCGGGACCCTGGGCACTTGCCCAGAGTGTCCAGTGGAAAAGAGGGACCTGTCTGCTCAGCCCTGGAACAAAATCAGCATAATCGGTAGTGTACAACGAACACTAACGTGAACAGAAAGCAGTCACGTTTCAGACAGGTACCTACACACTACAGACTAGTACACACCACCACAGAAAAGATCTCACAGAGGAATCAATAGTTTAGCCATACTTGCATGCGTATTGATCAAATCAATATTTATCAAGTTAAATAAACCGTCTGGAGATAAAATATATACATTATATTACATAGCCAATGCTGTTGTCCTAATCAAACACGTATACCATTTTTCGTTGAATATTGGTATGGAGATAGATTTTTAATATGTATTTTTATTTTTTACATATGAAAAAATTCGTAGGAATACCTAATACTTATTTGTGTCCCTCTATCGGTTATCCAGCCGCTCAAAGTTTCCAATGCCTGACGCAAAAGGCAAAACAATGATAATATACATGGATATACCATGTATGTAACATAGAACAAACAATTACAATTTAAGGAGAGAGTCATACGCTTATACTTAATAATGTATAAGTAGCGTAGTTTTTTATTATCAGTTTTTTTGTTTTTTGGAAAAGTGCAATGCAAAGTTTGTATTCTAATTTAGGAGATAAGAGTTCTGAGACAAGATTATTTAGTTGATGACATTCCTTTCTATAACATTTACTTCAGAACCGCAGGGTTATTCATAATGTGTATTTTTAAAAATGTTTTATTGGTTAAGTATTGAATATTGCTATTAATTTATGACTTGACTTAAGCCTATAGATTACACTTGTAAGTTTTGCTTATGGCTCACGTACATAAATATTATAAAAATGACATGTACAGTATCTTTTTCTGTTTCAATTTTGCTACATATATTATGCGCAAAAATCTACGTCCCTCAAATGGCTCGCTGCTATCCGCGGTTTCAAATATCTCGTATCCGCGGAAGACATTGAAACTAAACTCCCGCGGATACCGCAGAATCTACTGTACTTTTGATTCATTTTATACCTAACACCAAAATACTATTGGAGATTTCAGGGTCACGGCAATGAGCGTTGCTTCTGCAATTCTCTTCTGTGACACAAAGTATTGTCTGACTTAAGTTCGTCATTACTCTGGTACACCGTCAGGTCAATTTTTAATCGTACACTGACCTCTCTATGCTAGAGTAGACTTTTGTACATACAAATACTCTGAAACACATACTTCCTTGCATCCACATAAAATAGGCAGGAGGGACGAAAAAGATTTATTTTATTGGTGTATTTGCCATGTGCCACATACACTATTGGCGTCGATCGGATGGTGGAACCTAGGGGTCGAATCAAAATTTCTCAACGTATCACATCATTCTAAACAAAAGCAATTTGGCACTATTTTTGGAAGTGTTTATGTGTGTGTATGTGCGGGCATTAACTTTCAAAGAATTTTAACTAAATTTGGCCTACCTACATGTTAGATTCCATCACCGCACAAACCCTATTAAAAATGGGCCTAATAGGACCATTTTAAGGAGTGCATTTAGGAGTTGAAATTTACCTCAGTATCAATTAAAAGGTGCTCCTAAATTTTCAATAAAATCGGGTTGACAGAGCCAAAATTAAATTTTTTTATTAAAACATTTTATAGATAGAAAATTATACTTACTGAAGGCTGTATATAATTTTGCGCAGATGACGAATTGATAAAGCAGGGACGAAATATTGAAATTAAGAGAAAAAATTTAGTTTTGTCCAAACAGAAACATAAATTCACATAGTAGTCACATTTTTTTAAATTTATTCCTTTCTGGAATTCAAGTTCAAAAATCGGTCGACGTTAAAACCAAATAAACCCCGAGGTGAATCGAACGAAAAAGTTTTTTTTTTAAGTTGTTAAGCCACTTGAGTTGTACGCGTGACACAAAAAGTGTGACAGATTTACAGACACACAGTTTCATGGACAAAGCGCTTTTAGCTACTGCTTAGGTCGCGTCTAATAAAAAGAACAAAAGATTCGTCAAAAATGAATTAGTTCATAAACATGCCTTGGTTAATTTTCACATGAAACTATTATTGTCTGTATTTTCCTGTACCGACCATTTTGTTGAGGTTTTCCATGGTTTGCCTCAATTATTTCCAGATAAATATCGAGATGGTTCCTTATTTGATGCCATGGCGAATTACCTATCAATCTCCTAGTTCAAAAATTACCTACCTTATCCTAATTTCCTATAATTCCCTCATTCGCTCATTGTTATTACTTACGTTGAAGTGGTAAATTAAAAATAGTAATGGGGCGAATGGCGTCTGCTATGACATAACGTCGAGAAACGGACTTTAAACGCATTATTATCATTGTCAGTATTTTTGAAGTTGGAATAGTCCTGTTGTCCAATTGGCTGGAATTTTTACAAAGTCGTAGCGATTGTGGTGGTTTCATAATCGTGGTTTATTGGCCACCCGCAATATGTATATTAAATACGCAGATTACCTTAGGTAAACAATAAAGTGGTTTGTACTTAATACTCTGGTTTTAATCACGCATACATAGCGGGGGTCACCTGCGAAAGCCACGCCACATCAGTTGTAACAAAACGGTTGTAATGTTAATATTATTATAGTTGTACGTCGCGTTAATGTCCCAATTACTTAGTCGGTACTGTACTATTCTAATATACTGAATGGAAGGCAAGAGCTGCAGGGTTGTTACGGATATAATTTGATTTTGTAACAAGTCAAGAGGTGGATCGTTCACTGGGACTCTACAGGTGCGACCATTGTGATTCACGCACGACCAACTATGATCAAGTATGATCAATATTGAATATTAAGGCAAATTAGACCCGAGAAATATTTTTAAAAAATCCTAAAAATACAATGTTTTGCAGTCTTTTGTTTAAACAAAAAAAAAAAACAAAAAACGACTTAACCGATATTAATAAAGTTTTTTTCAGATCATAGGGACGTTAATAAGTAGCGATTAACACTCTAACAAAGGCGATATCACTTTTTATTTGTGAGATTTCGTGTAAAATCTGCTTTTTTGTGGTCATTTTAAAATTATTCATTTTCATATTTTTTGTCGGACAACTGGTTAGTTATTAATTACTGTACAACTTTTATGTAACTTACAGTATAAACGTAAGAATGCTTATAGGAATTTAATTAGTTTTTATGAACTTTGACTTCAGTTTTGTAAATAGTAAACTGTACAGTAACTGTCTTAATAAAACTATAGCGATGTGCACATTAAAGCAATGATTTATTATAATGCACTCGAATTGAAAAGAACAAGCCGTTCAAGAATCATTTCCACCCAAGTCCTTTGTTATAGAACTGCTAAATCAAATGACAATATGTTTTTGGAACAGTACTTCTTTTTTACTCAATCTAGCTACCTACCTTAGGATTTGACATTAATTTCACCTTAAAAAGAGATGGCCAAAAAAGTGATCCAATACGGCCATAAGAGTTTTATTCACAGGGTTGGCAAATTTTAAATTCTCCCGACCGACAACTAAACAAACACATGAACATGTGCTGATCACGAAAATATATTACTTTATTTTGAAAATGAATAGAATATAGTAAAAATTTAATCTCTAAAATTATAATTGAAATAAAAGCATTGGCAAATAACTAACAAGATATTAAAATCACACTGTGGACATACTTAAAAAAACAACATGTTGTGTTAAAACATTATTTAAATATGTGCTTAAGTTTGTAGCGTCATTAATTTGGACAAATTTTAACTACTGACTTATAATTTATTACTGTCTTTTACATTCGCCTATAACTTTGTCGAGAATTGCTCGTTTATTAAACGCTTTCCTGCTATACAAGTATACAACTGTAAGGCTTCAACGGGATTTTTTTTATATTCCGAACAGAAAATATGCACCATTAATTTTTTATTGGTTTTCATGTTTCCATACGATCCTTTTAACAAAGTAAAAATTGCTTGAAAGGTAAATGGTACTGAATATTAAAAATAACCACAAAACACCAAACCACTAACGGTTTCTACTCGATGTATGTTTCGCTAACCATGTTGGCGTCATTAGAATGATTGAAACTTAAAAACTGTTAAGTTTTAGTCATCTTGATGATGTTAGTCAGCTAACGAAACGTACGTCGAGAAGGATTCGTTGGTGGATTGGTGTTTTGTGGTTATTTATTTTAATTTTCAGTGTCTTCACACCAAAACGAGGTTTCCATCAGTCTTCAAGAGATTCATGAGAGGTAGCTATTATGTTTTTCTTAATGACGTCATTGAATAAGTATATGAAGACATTTTCTGGCAAGATGATGCAGCGTCATCCTAAAAGCCTGGACCACATGGGCGACAATTATTTGATTTGGAAAAAAATATTTAAAAATCTCTCAAACATAAATGATCAAGTGACGATTTTTCGAAAGACATTGTATAAACAAAATTTAAACATCTTCATTTATTTATTAAAAAAAATAAAAGGTGAACTAGAGATAGGCCAAATGGTGACTGTTTTTATAAAAAAATTACAGCCTGTTCGGCGATAGGGTCATTCCAACTTCAAAAATGTTGACATTTGATGTTATTATAACAAATAAAATAAAATTTCTGTTAAAACGTGTGATGACGCAGGTAAGGGAACATATACCTATACTACGTGACCTATTTTTTAAGATTTTTCGACCCCTCCCTCCCCTCGGTGACCACTCGTAGTATATGCCAAGACCCCCCCCCCCTCTCCTTAAGTTTTTACGTAGTATTGACAAATATGATTTTTAATCATTTCGCAGGCAGAAAGTGAAACAAATAATAATAATTTGGCTCACATACGTCTTTATGCGTTTATTGCATAAGACTGCATGCATACTTATAATTACTAGTCAATTAAATATTATAAAAAAGACAAACTTATGTAGAAACATAGTGCTACCGTAAATTAATTTACGAAAACAACAATTGTTTTTTGTTTAAGAAGCACTAAACACTGCGCGCCATATTCGAATATGAGTCGAAAAAGCGCGAGATTTCTCTCAGCGAAATCGACTACGTGACAAAAATCTAAGCCACCCCCCCGCTCCTGTGACTGAGCGTAGTATTTTGAAGACCTCCCTCCCCCCCCATAAACGGGTCACGTAGTATGGGTATGTTCCCTAACGACTAGTGATAAATATAAAATTTGCTTTTCGTTTGCATTGTTACATAATATGGTTTTAAATACATATTATGTAAAAATGAAGCAAAGCGTGCTTATCAGCTACCTATTTTATTATATTATTATTATAAAACAAAAGAACAGCACTTGAAACTACGTATAAGTTTAGAAAAAAAATTTACGAAACTTTCTTGGAAAAGTAAATATTGTAGAATAATAAATCGTTATATAAACTATACCATCATTATACAAAAAACAACGTTATAACATATATCTATTCTACGAATGCGGCGATTATTCCCAAAAGCAATAGAGCTCTTTATATTTGGATATTAAATATCCTCCCAAAATTTGGTTTCAATTCACTCATCCGTTTGACCTGTATCGTGTTCACAAACAAATAAATAGAGAGACTTTTCTCAAAAATATGTCTTTTGATCTAAATTACTAACTTTCTCCGACTAGTGGAGTTGGAATGGTAAACAAATGGTTAATTAGATATTATTAATAGAAGCTAGAGAAGAAATTGTGTTTGTGCATGATCAAACTTAGAATTTTTAAATTAAAGATTTGAGGCTCGAGTTAAATAAATACAAAGAACAACAATAAAGAACCAGTAAATTGTTATGTCATGAATTAGTTGTAATTAGACGTTAATTTAAGTCGATTAAGTTATATGAAAAACGTAACAAAAACCGTACTAAATCTAGCTTCAATTATAGACGGACAAAAATACAATATAATATTTATCAGCTTAGTTAAATATCGGCTGTGTAGCGACAAAATTAATGAACGAGAATTTAAACAGCCCTGACTCATCACTTAAACCGATAATTATCTGATCTAGTTAACCGCGAGTATGGTGCGTAGCAATTGTTTTCATATGGCTTGCTTTGGTACACCAATGTTGATCGCAAACCAGATCTATGTGCCCCCACAATCATAATACATAGCACAGGCGCACGCAACTCTTCGATTCGTTAAACGTCCATCTGGTGGCGCCCCGACGATATCGGACGCCCGTTTTACGAACTAATGTGTCGTAACAATCGCTATAGTTGCGAAAGCTTTTTGTCCTGTTAAAACTCTTAACACTGACCAAAAGGCCAAACCGGTTATGACGAATTTTTGGAATTTGTTCAGATAGATATCTTGGTAAAGAGTTCTTCAACTCTGTTTTTTATAACATAATTAAAACCGTTTTATCTTTACGTCAGTTCTAATTTTAAATTGAATTTTAAAATGATTTATTAACACTTCAGCTAGGGTTGCCAGATCAAAAACTTAGATTTGCAGTACGTTTCTGAGACAATGGTTGAAATTTGAAAAATTTATTATATTAAAAAATTTTGAATCTTATTTTTATACCTAGTAAATAATGCTAGATGCCTACGCAATTTATTCAAAGGTATAAAAGTAAAATGAAAGGTATTCAATTTTTTCTAAGCTATTTTTTTGTTATCAATTTAGTATTTAAGTTTACTAATATCACCATTGACCGAGCTATTCAAATAGAAAAAATGTGTGAATAAGACTCGTCATAATTTGAGTCTGTAAATAACAGTATTGACGCGTGCAGCGATCTCGAACACGAATCCTAAGATTTCGCTAAAATTTTGCGTTTCCAGGACAGTTTTGGACTTGGAACAAACTGACAAAACATGTTTGAAGGTACCCTCCTACTATAATCTGATGAATCGAATGAAATTCATTCATCAGTGTACATTTCAAATCTAAACTAGACTGAGCCTATTGAAATACGACGGAGTATCTTAGAAATTAACGAAATACCTAATTGTTTATGGTTTTTAAAGAAACAGTAATTTGAGTTCTCCCTTTGAACGTGTTTGGTTGTTTGCTTTCAAATCTTTTTCAGCCTAATTCATGCATGAATGTTCGTTTGCGGACTTTGAACTTTTCTGAATAGTGCCGGGTAGTTTCGACGAAACCCAATTCATACCCAGGCATATTAAAAAGAAATATTCACAATTGTTTCCTTATAATAATACAAACAATAAGAAAAATAACGACGACACATCTGAGGACAATTTAAGAAAAATATGTTAATGGGTTGAGTAGGAACCGCTGGCAAACTTTCGAAAGAAAACGGTTTGTGTTTTAATTTAATAATTGTCAGGGTAATCAATATAATTAATTATTGAACTTTTTCAGGAGAAGTTTTAGAATCATTCTAGAATACACAACCGTAAAACAAGCAACTATTACATTGAACAATTGAGAGAGTTTGTTCGTTTGTTTGTGGCGCCAAACGGCAACAATGGACTTCCGTTGACGATCTTCTGCGTTTTGTCAAAGCGCCGGCCACCCAGAACAGCCGCTTTTACTTTATAACTCACTATACAATGAACGGTGTAAACCGCGTGAATACTTGATATGTTCGTAAATTCGTTCATCGGAACAATGCTTTTCATTTAATTCTTTTATTTAATTCTTTATTTTAAAGTCCAGCATTAATTTTTAACAATAATTAATATAATTTCTTCGAGTCTTCTTATCTTATTTACGTTTAGAGTTTTAAATCATTTTCTTTATTAGATGTGTGCTCTTAAATTGTGTTTAAATAAGTATTTCACCCAACATCATGCAGACACTATATGATCAAGGCCGGATTTAACATTGGTGTCGTTGCAATTTCCAATATTTTGCCGCTTCAGCCAAAAATGAAAGTTCTGTTTTCCGACTTCCTTGGTCAAATTAAACCCAGTGATTTCCAATTGGTACGCTACAGGCAAAATTTTAAAAATACTATGCAACTTTTTCAGAGAAGTGGGATCGAATAGTAAAGTTATATACGGGAGGGATCACTCCTAATAAATAATAATAGGTTATTAAGTTGTACAATAGGCATTGGGCATGTGTCTGGGCAGAAAATGTTGATAAAGATGGTTCTTAAAAACGTACATTTAGTGCATTTTAAAGCATTCTGAGAAGTTCAAACGAGAGATGTTTCGATAAATGGTAATTTTGTTGTTTAGTATTTTCTTCCAAAATTCTAAAAATTTGCCGTCTAAAAATTTCTGCCACGAATCCAGGCTTGGCTGGCCTTGGCCAAAATTCGGCAGTGTATATCCGATAATATAATTTAGGTATGGTTTTACCAAATACTATGCGTAGAAATAAACACGTGTAATTTCTGTTTGAAAATCGTGACAGTTCCAAATTCATCGAAAAACGCTTATTTACTTACAACAAAATCGCAAAAATATACCACTTTTAATTTAAAAGGGAATATGGCTGTCACAGACTGGCATAATGATCAGATCAACGGTTCAAAGAAAAAGAGAGGTAGTAAATTATCGGCTGCAAATTAGCTCTGCTCATTTCAAATTTTATGTCATTTGATTTCTATCATTGATAACATCAATTACAACTGAATTGAATGTGGCATTTCTATTAATCTATGCTTTATTACTTACACCATACAGTTTGGAAACGTTATTGATATATTTTTGGGTTCACAGAGTTCGTTTAGATGTGATTAGTTGTTGGAAAAAATGTGCGTAAAGTATATTTCTATCTTTTATTTATCTGAGACCCATACCGATAGTGGGTACACACACACTGTTTACTATAGATTACAGAAATACAATATTACAGAATTTAGAAATTATTTAGACAACGAGTGTTGTTGAAGACACAATTAGTTATATTAAAGAATATAGCAATCAAATATTGTAATTATTTTGCCTTGTATCCTGTTCTCCTTAATTAAAGTAAATAGACGTCAGACAAGGAAATTTATCATTATAGTTTTGTACAAACTGTACCAAAGTAAGATTTTCGTTGCCATCAAGGAGAAATTGAAACGCAATGGTTTGAAATCAACAACACCAGTTGTTGACTGGGTTTAGTTGTGCATACCTCAGCCGATCTGATGTATCATCAGCATGTTGGTGATCATTTCATGTTATGAATGTTTAAATGCTCTGGAAGGTTCAACGTACCATTCATATACATAAAGATATACACCGACTCACACTTACGCAAGTTCTTATCTATGCACGCAAGTTTCTGTATTAGTTATAATATGTGTATAGTATACAGTCAGAGACGTAGTCAAATAATAATCTTCAAATATTTCAAGTTCTATTCAAATGTATTTATCATTTCCAGTGTAAAATTGTGGAGCGTCTATAATCTACCATATTTCTCTCCTTTACTAACGCGAAATTTGCCACAGAGCCAGAATTTTGGATACAAATAAAAAAATCGAGTCAATTAGCCGATAGGACCATTTCTGACATTTCGCATATTATAGAAAATAAAAAAAAACCCGGGTCGCAGTGCCAAAACCCTGCCGACAATATAGTGTATTTGCTAATACAGGCCTTGTGGCTTTATTATGTGAACTTAATGGCAAAATAAAAAAAATAACTCCTTAATACACCCCTTTAAATTACATTTTTTTTAACTACATCATTATTGTCGATCGAACGTCTACACCAAAATTAAAAACAACTTTCAGGAAATAACTCATTATCTGAAAAACTAGTGTTTTCAGAAAATTTTTAAATCCGGTCCTGTCGGGCCGATTTTATTGAAATTTTAGGAACACTTTTTAATTGCTATTAAAGGGTTAAATTTCAATTTTGAAACGATTCTGAGAATTTTTTAGGTATTTTTGGGCCCAAAAACTTTTTTCATCCCCTAAAAACCACCCTTAAAATGACCCGATTGGGCCCATTTTAAATAGGATTCGTGCGGTGATGGATTCCAACATGTGTGCCAAATTTCGTTAAAATAAATTAACTCCTTCGAAAGTTATTGCCCGTACACATATATATATATATATATATATATATATATATATATATATATATATATACATATATATATAAACATTTTTAAAAATGGTGCCAAAGTGTTTAGGAGGATATGAAACGTCGAGAAATTTTGGTCCGACCCCTAGGTTCCGCTAATAGTGTATGTTGCCATATGGCAAATACACTAATAACAAACATAATTCCAAAATTTGATTTCAGTATCGATTTTTCAATATGTTTTTTGGCCTCTGAGGACTTCAACACGAAAAATGTTTGTAAAATTTTGAAAAATTAATTTTGACCCACATTAAATTAAATTCCTCACTGTGAAGTTGGATTGATAAACTTTTAAAAATCTCAACTTTGCCATGGTTATGCTATGGGTTGCAGAAAGCATTGTCAAGAAATTTCATTTGACAATGATCTTAGATTGGAATTATATAATTATAGTTCATAAGCATGCAAGAGCAGTCTAATGCCGCTTTGAAACTCCCTGTCATGTAGAAACATTAGATTGTACTCACACAAAAACAAATGATTAATCTACATAGAAAAAGGCGCATGTTGTATCAAAGTGGAATTTGTACGAGAGAATATGTATAATAAAATTTATTATACATATTTTTTAAACTGTGTTTATATTTAATATAAACACAGTTTAAAAAACACCGTTTCATTAATTTAATAAGATTGTTTAATAATTAATTAATAATATACAAATATAATATAATAAATAATATATGTAATAAATATACCTATATAATAAATATAAATATATATAATAAATAATATAATAATAATTAATAAGATTTTTAATAAGATTGTTGAGATTCTACAATGCTTTTCTTATAAGGAAATGTGGTTACAATCTATAAGGTCGTAGTGAAATCAAATGCTTTTTGCAACCCAGCGTATACCTCAGAAATAATTATTATGAATTTATACGCAGAAAATTAGTTAAGATCTGATATAGTGTATCTTATCAAACATGTAAGATTCCAATCCAAAATACCTAAGCTCTGAAAAATAATAACTTATTTATACATAAGCTACATATTATTTTTCACGATTTGTCAGCTGCATTTACGCCTCATGAGGTTCAAATTCAACCGACAGAGAAAAAATTAAAGTGTGCGTCGCTTGTAACGCAGAAAGAAACGAAAAGCTGACGGTTAACAATAATTACAACTTCCCTTATTTTTCAAGTTAGAGGCTCCATTGTGGTCTCAGTGAATTAGTTAAAAATATTGAACAGCTTTTTCAGTAAAGTTGACGTTAAAGTATCTAATATTCAGAAAGGCGAGTGTCAAATAAATTTGGAAGCGGGAGGCAGTGCAGTAGACCAAACCAGTTTGAAATTCAAAATATGTTTCGAGTGTGTGATTAGAAAAGAACTTGGTTCCATTTTAGATTTTCGTTCTATTGGTGGTCCGAACAAACTGGTAGAAAATAACTGGGCCGATTTTAAATTACTTTTGTATGCAATATTACATACTGATCGTTCCGCAAGTATTACAACCCTGCACTGAACAGTGACTGTGTGTTGGTAGATGGTACACTATTTATACTGTATGCAGCATTCTCCAATGCTATGTGTACCTACTAAATATCCTCTTCTCTTGGATCATCTCATTCTCTCGCGCGCTCACAAGTTGTGTTATCTCGGACGACCATCTCTGTCATTCATGCCACATATAACGCACAAACATGGACAACAATACTAACACAGGGCACATTACGCGCATAAACCACAGGGATGGACTCGAATAACAAAAATCGTACGATTTTATCGGAAAAACTTAGAAAACAAGTAGGATTTTATTTAAAGTGGGATCGCGGTACTAAGAGCTCTGACTAATCGAGAGTTGGACGGGAGAGTGAGAAATTCGTTTCCGTTTTTGCTTTGAAAGTCGTCAACACTGATGTTCAAACTAATAAATATTTATGATTTAGCTTATTATTCTCACAGTAACTGAGTTTATGTTGTTTCAATCAGTTCCACGAAAAAATTCAAACATTTAGGAAATACAATATAATTATGCAACGAAAAACTTTAAATGTCAACTTGTTCCTCTTATTTTATTGAATACTCTACAATGCATATATAACCCAACTATAAAATGTTTAATAACAGTATTCTATAATTGAGCAACTTCGATTATTCGAAACCGTAGCATCCAAAACAAATGTCCGATTACCGCGACCCCTGTTTATGTGTGGGTTTAAAAATTTGCACTCCTTTATATTTCGTATTAGTTTTTTCCCGCGGCCTTGTGTAAACATCGATTTTACTCATAGATTTACTGACGTTAATGTTGATTTTTACTTTAACCTGAACATAGCTGGGGGCTAAAAATATCCTTTACGTTTTGGGTTAGATTGCAAAAATTTTCGAGTAATTCCAAAGTTTTATCTGTCACACAGTCAGAATTCTTAAAAACATGTTCTGCAAACTAGATGTCATACGCTGTACTAGGAAAGCCGCAAAAAAACAAAGTTAAGATTACATTACAGTTTTATCGTTAAGCATAATAGTAGATTGTATACATTTAGTTTCGTAATATCATTACGCACGAGATATTGATGGTATTTTTTGCACGAACTCCCTATAAAATGACTGGCTTTCACTTTATATTCAGTTTATTCTTAACAGTAAATCGATTGTGAAGCAAATTTCACGTCTGTTAGGTTGTTTATGAAATATAATATTCTCACCTGTTGCTTTACATACGTCTAATTGGTTAAATCGCATATCTTTGGTTTACAATATAGTACTAGTGCGCTATGGGTCACTTTGCATGCCTATGTACTTGCATATAAAGCATTTTTTGTAGGACATAGTACGACAATAGTAGATTGTACCTATACCTAGTGTCGTAATACCATTCCGCACGAGGTATACATGATACTTTTTGTACTTACCTCCTATAAAATAGCTGCATACATGCATGAAATTGGAAGGGGGGGTGCAAAATAGTTTATCTATCTAGTTTGTAATACCTTCATGACGAGGCGTGACATGGTGTCAATAACGAGCGATAAGCGAGTTTTAATAGTTACACGAGTTATAAAAGCAATACAAGCGAGATACATACTACATTTTTTGTACATACCTCCTATAAAATAGCTGATTTTCACATCATAATATGTAGATTGGTAATATTTTTGACAGTTCACGTTTATCCATATTGGACTGTTCAGTGCCTATACTTTGTTTCTCTGTCGCTCATTTTAAATGGCAACTGACAGAGATAGGTATAACTATTGGATTGGTAAAATCGCATACTTTTGTTTTACTTTACGCACTAGGGAAGTTATGAGAACTATGACTGATTAGACAAACGGACAGCAGACTCTTTAACTTTTTACCATTTTGGTACTGAACTCTTCGTTAATATTCCCGTTTAATACGAGTCTGTATAAGTACGGGCAACGGGCATGCTTCATATTTCATTTTCATCCGGGTGCTCGTACAGTTCTCGGCCGGTATTCTTCTTTAGCTCATTTCTGATCTTCACTATGCAGCCAATAAACATGACGACAGTGGAATCTGCGTACTGTATTTATACACATGTAAACTGTATACAAAGTCATTCTTTAGAATAATTGTATCTGTAATATTATGTTACTAGCTGCGAACCCGGCCTCACTCAGGTCAAGTTCTATGCGGATGCAATATTTAAATTGCAATTAGAATGTGAACTGCGGAGTACACGACATAGGCTTTTTCATGATTTTTCCGGCCACAGAACCAGGACACTAATACTGCTGACGTTTAGCACTACCGCGTTTATTCAATGATTATTGGTAGACATCCCCATTTACTCAGTGATATGATTGGTGGACTGAGTACTTTGTGGACAAAAGCTCACCTCTATGTGTGCACCAAATCGAGGTCACTTTTTTAACATTATGTTTGAACTCTTCATATCAACATAATACACTCCGTGGTGTGAACAAACTATAGATACCGGTCTGTTATTGATAACATCTAGACAGCCTCTTTAATGGTCTTCTAAAGAGCAATACACCGAATTAATATATATTTCATATAAATTCAGAAAGGAAAATATTAAATATCATATTCTCTATTTTCAGATATCAGAACAATTTTCGGATTAAACATTCTTTAAATACAAGTATATGCTGAAATGCCACATAATGTGAGGTTATGATGTTGATATACTACAAACAATTCATATTAAAAATGTTTTTCTGTAGATTATAGTATAAAAATAAAACTATGGTATGAATGTGACTGTCTGTCCATGAGAGAATTTTCACTTGACATAAACATCAAAATGCCCACTTAAAATATGTAATAATTTCGCCGTAATTATAATATTCAAAACAAAAAAGTTAAACTTCTTGTGTGAGCTTATGAGAATGAGTCTCATTACAATTTCTTTTTTTACAAACCGTTGTAATATAAGAGAATTTTCAATAGTACCTAAGTTTAGTATTTGTTGTATTTCTGCAAAACTTATTTTATATGTGGCCGTAATTATTTTCAATAAAAAACGGTAAAAAAATGAACAGCGTTGTGTGCTCATAGCTCGTTACCCGAGTACCAAATTTAAATTATGTTATGAAGTCTAACGATAATGATGTACGTGAAAAAAAAATTGTCCCCCTCCCTGTAATATAGCCTCTTGGTACGACACATTTGACATAAATGTTGTAAAGTTAAGAAAAAAAATATGTTGCCTTGAAGTATGAGTAAACGCGAAATTGCAAAATATACTGCCACATTTAGTCTTTAACTCCAACGCCACGTTTAATGGATCTATTGAACTAAACAAATGAAGTACGACTTCTTATCTTGGTTTAAATTTGACGGTGGATTAACCGTTGACTGTTCCGGCCCGGTTTCACCAGATGTATATTTTGGTTTGGCAATGACATATTCAATAGCAACACATTTCTCATATCACTTTTGTCTAAATCTCTCTTACAGGTTAGTCAGCATGTCTCAGAAATCGTGTACGAGAGATAGTCGACTTACTTTACATTTTCGCCCACTGCTCATTCCCCCTTTGTCTTAGCGTAATTATATCACTTAGGAAGAAGTAGGTTTTTAAACAGTAGAATAATTTTGCAAATCGGTTTTATTCTTCCTGAGATTACTCAGCGGAAACAAATATATGCAATTTTTTTTATTAACTATAATATAAAATAGAAAAAATAGTCGGCTCTCTCCGGCACATAAAAACTCTTGAGCGGTGAGGCCCGACGTCGTGAAAATTACACATATTATAGAGCTTGACAAACCCGAATGAATGTGACTCTTCAGTTTGCTACGCTAATCGCTCCCTACCCCTCGCCCGAGTAACTATAAAAGCTTAGAACTCATGTTTTTTCAGCATGTCGGGACCAGTCACTCTTCTGCTTCATCCTCAGTTCGTGGCAGTCATAGATCAGTCAGAAAAAACTTTTATTAATTTGATATTAAACGTAGGAAGAGACACATTGGGTAGGGACTAAAAACTTGAAAAGATGTTACTAAAAGCAACTGAAAATAGATGGTGTTGAAAACACATGGGTCTGACTGTATTAAACCAAAATATGGTATAACAGACAGTTTAATTAAACAGCTTTGCCATTCAATTATTTGATATAGCAGAGTTCTATACCGTGTCGACGATATGTATCAACGTTTAACATTGTGGATTATCCCACAGTTTAATCGCTTTGTTCTGTTAAGCGGCGAATGTCGACTCGTACACAATAGAGAACGACATAAATGTATAAACAATAAAGAAGTCGCCCACCGGTCCACTCGGTGTGCTTCTGAGTGTGTGTATTACGCCTCATGTGTGTGTAGCCACCTACATTCGATGGTTAATACTAACATAACAATGTATACAGGATGTCCAGGGAAGATCCGGTACGGCGACGGGAAGGTGTCACCTTCATGTCCCGCGTATCGAGGTCTCTGTGTTTAAATCAAATAACTTCAATCATAGTCTCTCAAAATACAAACATTTAGATTCTATGGGGTACACAATGTTCCACTGTAAAAATCTCTTTGTTTTTTTCCAAAGTTTTTACTAAGTTATTAAAGGTCATGTTTAAAAAATCTGTATTACATTACTGTTGTTGCTATAGTTAAATTTTTGTTAAATGTAAATTATTGCTTATAAAGATCTCACCTTAATCTAAATTAATCACAAACATATTTTGTAATAAGACTGGCAACTAATCATTTTAGTATTCTATTATCACCTCTAGTCTGAAAAATATTAAATCAAAGGCGTTTATCGAAATTGTGAAAAAATCGTTGCAAGGCGTGTTCTTCTTTTAGCCTTCTATCTATTTCTATTTATTAAAATAGCATGTACTATAACGAAATTTATTGTATCAGCTGAAATATTTTGGACCCCATTAAAGAGATTTTAAGATCTGGGTGAGTATTTTTGGGACTAAACTATGTAGAATTTAGCATAAGGCTAATTTTGGTACTTTGAGAGACAACTAGAGTATTGTAAGAAGCGTCTGGAAAGACAATTGAAGTGAGTAAAAAACACCTTACCATTACTGTTAAACTGATCAGTAATCACCCCAAAATAACTTCTAAAACACTTCCAGGTCACCCTGGAAGCCAACAGATGAAAATTATTTTTAAACCAACTTATCGACTCGTTATGTATATATTCTTATATTTGTTCAGCCATAACTTCTTGAACCGATTTGAAAAATTTCGACGTTATTTTGTTCAGAATCTTTACAGAATGCTCCCATATATTTTCAGCCGACTGACTTCACAAAAGGGCTTTTTTATATACTTTACCTATCTCCAGCCTTTGCATACCGATTTTTTTAATAGAAGAGTGATCTCATATAAATTTTACTTAAATCGCTTCTGTAATTTTTTCTAGTTTAGTAATCAAATAATAATACACAAGGAAGTCTCTAGCAAGTAAAAAAATTGAACGTTCTTAAAAAAGCCACTAAAAACGTAAAATAAAATTTTAAGGTTGATGCCAATTTAACAAAAGTAGATACGTACATAAAATAGTCGTAGTAATTATTTTGGTCTCAAAACTTTGGTCTCAAAACTTAATTATTTTACGCTTTTAATGGCTTTTTTGAAAGAGGTACAATTTTTTTCTTTAAAGTTTTTTTTTTTTGTATATGTATAGAATGCTATATGCTACTTTATCTATGAGTTGAGCCCATATTGACATCCATTGACCCCTTGAATACAGTACTTCTTATACTGTATAGTTATGGTGTGTGTACAAGTAGTGTTTTCATGATGTAACAGCTACATTGTTCTGTTTCACATCCCACGCAAGTCAGACACCTGATCGCCGGCCAAACCGGTATATCGACGAATGATATGGAAATCGACGTACGTATGGAAACCAAATAACTCTCTGAGCAAAGGTACGCGCAACTATACAAATATAATGATAATTATTTTGTTAGAAACTTTCAATATTGAGATAAATTTGTTTTTTCAATAAAATAAACAGATAATTTCGTGTTTCGGTCGATGTCCTATGAAAATTCTGTTTTTTTATATTAAAATAAAAGAAGTAAACGCTGTGTGAAAGCATGGTTAACTGAAAATGTGCAAATTATAGTCCCCTTTTCCCTAGTAAATTGCGAAAAACTTCTGTATCTCTTAAGAAGCTATGGATGTGTAGAAATGTTATTAATTTTTGAGAAACTTTGAAATGCATAGTTTCTATAAGCTCGATATAAAAATTGTCCGAAAGTATTAAAATTATGTGAAAAATTGTAATGAAACTTTTAAAATGTTGTTTACACAAAGTAACTTATGTTCCTGATATGAAAAAAAAACAAAAAAAGTAAAAAGAAATTAGCTAAATAGTTCAATTTTGTATATATGGTAATTTGTCAATTATCTTCATTCTAAATTACCTCTTGTCGTTTTTCTATAAATCTATAATCTGTCTCACTCTTACTTTCTTCCTATTTTGCCAACAACACCAATTTTCAATTGTTGTCCTGCACTTGGGTTCCTAGTGATGTGGTGTAAAAAGTAGTATCTTATCATTCCTTACCTATTTGTTCAATTGTTTAGTCCTTAACACATTGTGTGTGGCACATGGAATTATTCCTTGAAGACTGAAAAAATCATTAAAAATCTTATTGAGAGCAGGGATGGCTCTAGGTTTTTCGGGGTTCAGGATTTATTGAAATCTAATGAGACTCCATTTTAACAAAATTCATCAAAAAAATTGTCAACATTCACCAAAAATTGATCCTGTGCCACAGATTTTATCCACACTTATCCAACAATCATCCAGGATCACAACCACTCTAATTAACTTCTTTTAATTAGGGTCAACCTCGTATTCACCAAAAATGTCAAAATTTACACAAAAAATTCCCAAAGTTCACCAAAAAAAATGTTAAAATGTACCAAAAAAATGTCAAAATGCACACAGAAAATTGTCATGATTCATAAAAAAAATTTGTAAAAATTTACCCAAAATATTGTTAAAATTTCATCCTGCAAGATAATAATAATTATTAATATTATAACTATAATTTATTATACGATAACTGCTCATTGTTAATGAAAAATATATGATAACTAGCCAGTACCCGCGGCTTCGCACGCGGTTGAGATGAAACACGACAACAATAGTGGAGCTTTCGGCTCCACCGTGTTACTGTCTTATCTCGTGGGGCTATGCTCCACTCGGTAGCAACTACCGTAGTGGCCACCGTATTATGATGTTGCCGCACGGGGCTGCGTCCTGTATGTCTAATAGTTCCGGAGATATCGCGTGACGATTTTACCCCCTTCGAGTTTTTTTTTTTTTTGAGTCAAAAGGTAGTCTATGTCCTTTCTCAGGATGCAATCTATCTCCTTGCAAATTTTATATATATGTTCAGCAATTTAGGCGTGGAAAGGTAATAGACAAACAGTCTTTCTCATTTGTATAATATTAAGTATGGACTTGTATTTCTGTAGGCCTTTGACACTTGATGGCTCCTGTTTGGCAGAAAGAAAGCTTCATAAAACATCAATTTTGTAGTAAGTATGAAATAGTGTTTAAAAAAATAGAAACATTGTGTACGCTTGACAACTGGGGCCATTAGCAGAAAGTATTTAAACATTTTCATTCATACAACGTACTATTGATTCACTGTAAAAATATAGTTTTCGCTCAACTTTTTAACCATCAGTGAGTAACCGCGGGGATTAAGCACTCATTGAGAACATTTTTTTTAAGGAAAGTAAACAGTAGACACATGCCATAAAAAAGTTCCCAGTCATGTAAAAGAAGGCATAAATAGTTAGAATATTCCAGCGTCTTAATGTTGACAGAGACTAATGATGAAACAATTTACACGCTGCACCCAGAGAACGCCGTGGGTCATACAGGTCGGTGTACGTTCTCAACTTATTATGAAAATAAAGCATAAAACAGTTCGAAAGATTGAATAAACACGGAACGTTTCCTTTATTGCGCATAACTAATTTTGATTCTGAACGGACTCTCCGCGCCGGATTATAGACATAACAACAATGAGTTCCGTAAAGTTCCTAAGGTTGACCATGCAGACAGATCTCGTGATGAAATAGAAACTATTTGAAGTTATGAACATGCTTAGATACATTATACGGAATGGTGACGTACGTCAAGTTAGACTGCCCATGACAGATGTTTTATGTCAATCGATAGTGCTTGGTTATTGCTATCAAACTCCAAAATGTTGTCGTTTGTGCTCCAAAAATGTAAACGTTATTGGCATTTTTAAATGGACTATTTACTTGGCTTGCTAATGTCAGATTTTTACGTGGAAAGGTGGGAAATGCTTCCGATAGAAAAAGTCATTCCTGGGCCTATACAGGTCCGGAACTATCCAAATCTGTAAAATATACAGCTTCATCGTCCTGACTTTGTCGCTCAATTACATGACTGCAAAACATTGTTCATCCGAAAACTGTCCGTTTTTTGCTGGATGTTTCCGAGACTAATGAATGGTAGTGTACTGCAGAGTCATTAATGAGTTATAAAAATATGATCTAACTTGTTAAAGATGTTTTCAACAAAATTGCAATTTTCATTCATTATTAAACTTCCCTTATTTGGGTGATTAGGAGACAAATAAAAAACCCTGAGAAATCTCCTAAAAACCTTAAGTTTACTATTACAAACCTTTTCATTTATATATTGGTTTTGGAAAACAAGATCAGATATCAAGCATGTCAGTCGTCAAAACGAGAAGTCGCAGTAATTAGTATCGAGTTTTTACCAATTCTCAGATATTTTGTAAAGGCATTTTTTAGGAAAATAATTCATGACCTATGGCTTCTTTTATCAATTGAAAGGGTTAGAAATAAGAAACTAAAAAGTTCATACCTACATCGTGGATGGAACATCTTTTTTTAGACGAAAAACTAATCTTGGAGTGTACGCTTTTTAAGTTTTCCTTGTTTGCCTTTTAAACCGTTACTCGACCGAAAAAAGTATGCCAGGAAAAATTATAGAATGACAAAAAGCATCGCTTAGGGCACTAAACTTCCTATAGGGTCGAAGCGAGCTTTTCTCTTATTTGGTACGGAAGTTATTGTAACACGTTTCAAAGAATATTTAAAACTATGATGATTTCAACTTTGATTGCCTATAGCTTTTCAATTTTTAAAATATTAGTGTGAGAGAGATAGCACGGCTTAGGCATTTCTTGTATTACTTTGTAGAAAAAATTCTCTCTGAAATTTTTGTCCTGCGATATTTTTTCGTACAAGTAACGGTTTAGAAGGTGAATGTTGAAAACTTACAACGCTTCCGCATCGGGAATAACTTTTCATTACCTTATTTTTTAGTCTTTAAAAGCTTATTGTCAAAAAAATCCATAGTTCATGAATTATTTCTTTTATTTGGCAATTTTTCATCTAATTTGCCTGTACTAATTAGGGGCTCGTTATAAACGAAACAGTATTCCAATGAACATAGCTATTTATTTATTACAACTTAACATATGACGTCTTTGTCTATATTGTATTTTGGTTTCTAATTCGATTCTAGAGAATTTAATGTGTGAATCAAACTTTATAGTAGTGGAGTGCACAGTACACTGTAAATCGCGGCGCTTTACAAATGAGATAATGATATGTATCATGTGTTTACCATATCTACTAAACTTGTACACAATAGACATAGAACACTGGGTACATAGTACTGTAGGTTAGGTACCTATACATAATATAGGTATCTCCATTGATATAGACTGGTAGCATGACTGCGCATTCCCTATTTAGTATTTTATAAATGCTGCAAATATTCCCTATAGTATGAGCGAGAAGAAGTAAGGTGGCTGCTTCGTTCTAAGAACTAGGGATGTCGAAAAAATATCGATATGTCGATATTTTTTATTTGATATATCGATATTTTTGGGCCATATTAATTAATATTTCGTTAGAAAATTCCGAGTATCGAAAACCGATATTTTTTGCCAGTAGCAACACTTGTATGTACCACCGCGACTGACTATGGCCGTTTAATTATTCCGAAAATGTTAGAAATTCTACTGAAGAAAAACATGCGTTTTTACATATGTTTTTGGAACATACTTTTAAGTTCGTTCCAAAAACAACAACACTGAATGAAGCACATGTAAAACACGTTTCTTTTTCACCGGATTTTTGGATATTTTAGGAATTATAAATAGTCAAAATAATTCATGCAAATTTTCATTTCATTTCTACGTCCAGAATATTTTTAAATATTTCGATTTACACCTCAATTCATACTGTACCAACGATTTTCTGTCGGATGTCATAGGTTCGCTATCCCTGCAAGCTTTATTAATTATTCGATTAATCTCTAAAATTATCGGCTCCTAAATGTATTAGACGTTTGATTAATAAACAAAAAAAATCTTATCGTTGTTTTTGATTTCCGATAATTATTTATTACTTGATTTATTAGAAATAATGTCCGTTAATTGCTATTTGAGATTATATTAATCTAGCCAATATGTATACTAAATTTCTTCGAGTGCCAATATTCTCTTTCAAATTGTACCGATATATCGATATTTTTAAAAAAATATATCGGTACCGATATCGATACTTGAAAAAAATATCGATACGATATATATCGATACTTTTTGGCACTTCTGACAACCCTACTAAGAACGCTGTTGGTTGTATGTGGACTAACCTTATTAATAATTATGAGAATTAATATATGTATCGTAGGGGCTTAACTTGAATGAAAATGATTTCTCATCACTAACCTAAATGTATGATATTACTGCTTTATTGCAACTTTTAATGCCGGTTTTGACAGGGACTTTTCTTAGCTGATAGTGGCATAAATCGCGTTAAATCATTCCTAATATCTGCAGCCACTAACTGTGCAATGTAATATTATTTCAGGAAATGGCTGCTAGATATCAAATATAATTTTCCATGCGACTTGATCGCGTTTGAGACAAGTACCTTATTTTAACCCGAAAATGCAGACCAACGACAAATTGTATACATATGACACAAATGCATCCAAGATATCGATAGAGACATCAGTGTGCATGTGTGTATTTCTGAAATTACACATCTGGTGCGTTGTGATAGATTCAACTGTACGTGAATCGATTCTGTCACCTGCATTGCAATGCTCAAGCATTCCTGTTACAGTTACACATTCCAATATGTCATATTTCATATTATTATGTGTTGATATCCAATATCTATGCATCTATAATAACGTATTATAGACACAATTCTATGTACCTAATTACATGTTCATACATTATACTAGGTTATGTACGGAATTTATTGGAATTATCATGATAAAATTACTAAATATTGATGTATATTATATTGTGATTCTAAATGTTTTTTCCTCTGTTATGTTTATTTTTGATCTCGATGTATAGGTTTTGTCCACTATTTCGTCCTCGTAAATAAATTCTAAGGAGTTTTTGAAAAAAAAACAGAATTTTTCGAGTAATCACTGAAACGGTTTGCACTGATAGTTTGCGGATAGCACACGAGAACTATTCCGTAAAACAATTGCCCCTTATTATTTATTCCTTAACAACATAAATAAAATACACTTTATATTACGAAAAATAAAACTAACATCAACAATTTACTACAACTATTTATATTTCTTTTAAAATATTCGTGAATGATCTATGATATGTATTACACAAGCAATATGGCGATTGTTAAATAGGTGAAAAAAATAAAAATATGTCAAACAAGAGTAATTTGGTTCAACTTAAACAAATACTCCAAACGGCTCCCGATGAAAGTTAAATAATTGCTACTTCAGCACTACAAGTTAAAATTCCAAACACTACTATCTACTAAACGTCAGTCTGTTAATTTTTGTCTGTGACGTAAGTGTGTATTCCAAAAACAAAACTGATCCCGCCAGACAAGAAACCTATAAGTTACCTCAATTAAACTTAGGCACAATTTAATGTACATAGCGTATTCTTAATACATTTAGATTTAAATATCCAACGTAGTCGCCACGAGCAAACAGTTTTGTGATAGAACACTGTATGCAAAATAGAGATTCCACAAATTACCTAGTCCAATTGCAACACATGTCGATTGAATCTAGTATGAAAGGTTTCGAATATCATGATGAATTATTGTAAATATTGTGCATTTACAGCCCACTCGAAAACTTTCCACGCATTTCACATTGCTTGAGTTAGATTATGGAAACTTTGGAGGCTTATGTGATCGATTAATGTCACTTGGAGCATTTTTCATGCAATAAAATGTCAAACTGAAATTAATTATTTTTGGAGAAATCGAGAATATTTCAATGGGTTGGTGCAATTTTATAGAATGCTTTAATTATTTGCTCGTAAATCTTTCGAATGGTAAAAAGCACCGAAAATGAGACTATTGCAGGATTTTTCGTAGCTTTTTCGTTGTAAATTAAAACTATTAAAGATTTGATACTTTATTACATGAAAATTTTCTTTCTGAATTTGTCCCCCAAAGTTTCCAATTTCTAATTTAATAAAATGCGTGTAAATTTTTTTGCGTGGACACATCTGTAATTAAAACATAGACAAAAACATGCATCTGATTTTTGCTCCTCACAGGAAAATGTCCAAATGGCATCCACGATCAGAGGCAGGGCCGGTCCAAGTGATTTTGGCGCCCTGGGCAAGTATAGAAGTTCGCCATGGAGATTGCACAAGCTGTCGATAATCTCGAAAAAGTATTGGACAAGTGCCCGGTTTGCCCATACCTAGGACCGGCCCTGATCAGAGGTGTAAGTGAACATTTCGTGAAAGTTCTATATATCATATTCTGAAATGATACGTAATTGTTTTTTTCCTGAATTGTCGTAAGTGTTAAATATTTCTAAACTGTTTAAATGTCCACTTACAACAGCTGATGGGTGCGACATACGCATTGAAAACTGACTAAGAATAAGAAAAAAAGCATTGTTCAACACGTGCAATTGCTATTTACTTATGTCATTAACTCAGTGATTAATATCTGAGCACATTCAAAGAATGTATCCAGTCATACTTCATTGAATTGTAATGCACCTATCACTGACCGTAATTACTACTTTTAGAACAGGTTAATAACTCAATTCAATTAATACAGTGAAAGCTCCCATAGGCGGATACCAACAGCAGTCCCAGTTATTTTGTTCGCTTGTAAGAGATGTTCACTTAAAACAGATACTACATTTTAAAGAAAAATAAAACAAGTTTTACATTTTTGAAAATGGTTTAATTCGTTTCAAGTTGAAAAAAAAATGGAATATTGGAAATTGGAACGAATTTATAGGTAAAGATAACGGTCCTGATATTGGAACGTTTTGACTGCGCATTCGTGCAATAAACTCAAAATACATTTTGAAACCACCAGTTTTTAAAAGAACTTTTCTGTGATTCACATTGATGCCTGATACCCATTTTTGTCGAATGTTTTTCTTTGACTTTAGCTGTTTAACCTGCCTGCGATTGTTCTATGACAAATCTTTCCGCTAGCTGGCGCAGTGATTATTTTCTTTTTCAAATGCAATTTTTTTCTTGTAATTTTAAGCATTTCCTTAAAAGGTGTCATTTTAAATACGACAGTCTTGTCTTTACGAACGTTCAAAAATACATGCAGTAAAATTAGCAAAATAAAAAAAGAGGAGTTAGCGAAAACTAATCTGAGGAATTAATGATTTTTATATACATGCAATATAATTAATAGGTATTATGTTATATGCGTCCTTCTAAGGGAGATGCGTGTCCACGTCCGTGTGTCAGGGCGTCCGCTTATTTAAAATAATACGGACAAAGCTGGTTCCCCAAATGTTGTCCATTTAAGGGAGATGTTCACTTAAGGAGAGCTTTCACTGTATATGAATGAAAATTATTCTTCATTGAATGTAAATACCTGTTCGGGCGTTGAACATAATTTTTGCAAATTTATTGCTGTGATGAATGTTTACACTACACAAGACGTGATTGTGGATGCCATAGACAAAACTTTGCCATAATATAGTGAGATGACCATTTGAAATTTTTTTTTACGTAAAATGTCATTAAACAGTCTGCTTCTGGTACGATAATGCTGGGTTGCTTTTAGCATTAAAACGGGCCCAATCAGGCCATTTAAGGGTGTTTTTTTGGGGGTTAGAATTAGAATTAAAAGTAGGGACCAAACCGGTGGGCACTGCAACCTCTAAGGTCTATTGTGCTCCCCTAATGATCCATCAGTTTTTGGGATTCCCAGTTTATTGATATATTCTAGTATCCTGTCTTTGAAATCCTTTGGTTGCACGGAAGTTGATCCAAAGCGCTTGTGCCTTGTTTGCGTTACAACTTCACACTTACAAAGTATATGGACAGCGGTTTCCTCTGCCCCAAATACCGAAAAAAGTCTCAGAACCTTTAAAAATTGTAATTTGTACCTTTATTGTAAAATTAAAATGTGCTTCAAAATTTTTTATAAAATCGGTTCGACAGGATCGGACTTCAAATTTTTAGGAAAATATTATAGTTTATGCATACGGTTTTACTTACTGCAGGTTCTATTTAATTTGCTATATTGATAATAATATTGGAATTAAGAAGAAAAATATTTTAAGGGGTTACATTTTTTATTTTGTTCAAAAACAAACTTAAGTTCACCTAATAAACCCACACTATACAGAGATAATGTCTTTGATCGTTTATCCGGACTCTTCAAAATTATTAATAATTATGTTTATGGATAGTGGGTAATTGGACATAAATAAATGAAAATTCTAAGTTTTCTAAATTTGCTACGTTTTGTAGGTTAGTTTTCTACTTCTTCAGACAAGTTTATTTATTCTAAACTATAAACTTGCCTGAAGAAGTAGGAAACTAAGCTACGAAACGTAGCAAATTTGAAAACTTATAATTTTCAACTATCCATAAACATATAACATCATGGACGATAACAACTCGTATATATTAATAATTATTGCTTTCTGGATAATTTTGAATATATATAACGTCAGTATTTTGCGTCCGAAACTTCAAGTAAAGAAAGACAGATGAAATATCTGTACGGCTTTTTAATAATTTAAAAATACTAATTTCTTTGTAACGCAGCGTTTGTGTTTTCTTGTTTGAAACCATAAAATTATATTTAGTGTGAAATGTGTTCTCGATGATATCTTTTGTTTACATTAGGTATATTTATAAACTGTAGACGTTCCTCAAACGCATACCGAAACTTATTACATTTCCAGTGACTGGAAATTAGAATACGCCAAGTTACTGTTCCATATAACTATTATTAAACTGGCATATACGTTGCGTCGTCCCAAAATAAACAAAGTCAAATTTATAATTCACACAACAAATTCATAAATTTAATTTTCCTTTACATTTACAGATTAAAATACCGAACGAGTAGTTTGAACGGTGGAACTCTTTTTTTTGTGTCTAAAGCTAAGTATGATAACTTCGGTTCAATATTTTGTTAGCTAACAAAAAATGCAAAAATTCAGGGGTGCGAAATTAAAAAAAATGTAATTTTGCGAATAAATCAAAAACTCGATTGTTTTTTTGTTTTTAACCAAAGTCGTAGTTTGCAAAATTATTTTCTTTTTTTTTAATATTAAAATTAATTTCCTTTTTTTTAATATTTCTCTACAATAGATCAAAAATATTATTAATAGTCTTTTTTTGATTCAGCTAAATATTTTTTATTTATTTAGTTATATGTAGGGAACGTTTTGAACACAATTACGTATTATCTTCAAACCGTAATAATATAATAAATTTTTAAATAATTATAATATATATTCATTATCGTATAGGGTCCGAAGATAATACATAATTGTGTTGTAACGTTTCTTAAATATAAATAAATAAAAAAAGAAAAAATTAACTGGACCGGGAAAAGTTGTTAAATAATAGGAATAATAATGAAAATCTTCAATCTTTTTTAAACAATAACTTTTATCATAGTTGTAATGGTTTCCACAAAAATGAAATCTTCTTCATATTAATTAATTTTTCATAAACAGCATGTATTTCTTAATTCAATGAACCATCTTTATGAGTTAACGGACATTTTCTTAGTTGTACTTTGCTATTCATGGACCGGATATACACTAATTTGAATTACAATTGAAGTTTTTCCTGAAATTTTATATAAAATCGACATTTTCAAAATGTATGTTTTTACACACATTTTCCAAAAACCAAAATATGAGTTTAGTGGGAATTGGCTCATTTTTCTCAATTATTCCTTTTTTGGGAAAACAGTTCATTTCTAATTAAATTATTTGCCGATAATTTTCGAGAATTTTAAAACAAATTAATTAACGTAATGAACCCATTTGTAATTTTCTTTGAAATTTTATAGAGAACATAAGAGTGTGTTGGTAGTTTTTCCAATGCCTCGGAAGACCACAAAAGGGAATGACCCCTCATATCTCTAGTAATCGGCGTGGTATATATTATCGGATTTTTAAATCGAAATATGAGTCTGGGGACTACCCTATTACTAAGATGAATAGGTGTAAAGAAGTTTCTAATTTTTATTGCGGAGAAACATTAAATAAAAACTTTAGATATTAATAAATTGAACACATTGTAAAAGAGTCACCTGTGACAGTATGGAGCAACAATACTTTCTTGCTCTTAATATAGAGCGAACGGAAATAATTGCGTTAGGCAGACCTTATATGTCACTTGTAGGCGGCACTTGATACATGCACCGTACCTATATAAAATATTATGCTGGATTTGTTTGTAAATACGACAAGTATTTTTAGAATCCATTTTTATGGGTGATTCACAAGCACAACTAAATAAAGATATTCTTTGTGTGGCTTGCTGTGTTTTTTAAATCTTTTTTTAATGAAAAAAACCAGATTTTTTTCTGTGAATTTTTAAAGGCTTCTTAGAAGGTCAATGATTTGGGTTTACTTTAATATGAATTAGAATTCATTGAAAGTTGTGTATTAATTGAAGAATTAAAAAAAGTGGAATAAGTGTAGTTTGTAAATTCTACCTTTTCGGATACTAATGTAAACAGGATTATATTAAACGGTAAAAAAAACAATAAAAAATCTTCAATGACAATGTCGTGAGACTGGGTGCACATAGAGAAATCCTATTACTTTAAAAAAAATGTAGAATGTGTGATGAAAAAAGAAAAAGAGCTTTAATGAACATATTACAGTTATAAAGACCAATACGGAATATCTATCTAAAAATATAAATTATTTTCGAATAATATCCATTACATGACATATCATATAATTTCATGCACCAGAGTTGTCTAACGTGGTCAGTAGGCGTCACACGATGGAAATTTTGAAGTACACAATTAGCCTATATTAAGTAAATATGTTCTTTATTTAATCAGTTCCAAAATACAGTAATTTATGGTTAAAATAAATTTAATTATAACATAGCTGAGAGTCTTAATAAAGTTGTTGATATTTATGTTAAAACCGTTTTTACAAAAATATCAAAATGTCTCATGCCGTAGAACAGAAATTAATATAGAGATTCAAGACAATCGAGTTAATATCAATTCTGATTTGTCATCATTTAATTGTTCAAAAAACTTTCGGTATTTTTTCATCTTATTGGAAAAAAGTCTTTTTTAAGTTTTGCATACTTATAGAAAATAGCAGTGCTGCAATCAGTGGGAACACAAAATATACAAGATAAGTACACAAAATAAGCTTCAATAATTACACTTAAAATTTAGTAATAGATCAACTGCTAATAGTCATTTACGTTAAAAACAAATCTGGCACCAAATTTATCAAACTGACAAAGTTTAAAAATGTTTATGTGCTCATCGAATTCAGCGAATTATTTTCTACTAGTCGGTTTGGAAAGCGAATGTTACATTTATGCCCTGCACATTTCGTGCATTTTTTTAAATTGGATATCTCAGAAAATACGACGTATAAAATCGAATGGAGCAAAATAAGTCCTTTTAATTCTAGCTTCATAAACAAAAACTGATTAAAATCGACTACTGATTTAACGTGTAGGTAAAGTGTAGAGACAACAAATTGAGGTGAATATTAAAAATGTGGAAAATGGAAATAGGTATATTAAAATGATTATTCAACAATATGTTTACATTCACACGTGTAATGAATATATAGAGTTGCCGTGAGTATAGTTATGTATATAAACATCTAAATTTAATATTAGAACATGTTGATTGTAACCTTTCTGACGTCACGTCTGATGGCTCGCCCTGATTCAAGAATGATGCCACCAAATGCATCAAAATTAGCCTCCATCACATGTATAGTGCGTATTCAATATAAACGACTCATACTCAACTTATTACCAGATCAGGACTACAGAAAAAGTATTGAACATTTCCGTGATTCTTTGACAAACAATGCTAATTTAATTTTATAAATTGTAGTAAATACTTCAGTATTTACCATTACAATAAATACAGTTACATTAAGAAAAGTATTTGTGAACATCCGTTTTTTGTAAATTGTGTATTTTGTCCAAAGTTTTTGAATGTATTTTAATAAGAAATAAAAAGCTGAATGTTTTAGTGCTTCGTGCCAAAAACTTTTTCAAACCTTAGCACACTCCTTAAAATAGTCCAATAACACTCATGAATCTGCTGTTTCGTGAGGTGATCCATTCAACTTCTGGTAGCAATGTTCATTCAAAGCAATAAAGACTTTCGAGAGCGATAAATATAAAAATATAAGCATTTTCAAAAAAGGTCCCAAGCTATCGAAAATTATGGGGAACGTAGGAATTTTACACACTGACTCCGTATAGATAGTGTTTGTACCACATACTAAACATAAGCATTAAGCAAACATTGGAAGGGTTCATGTCATCTTCAAGAAGTTTTGTCGAAACGTTAGTTTATTAAATGAAAAAGTAAACAGCAGTATTGTATTTTTGTCTGATCCTTACGTCACCTGCACAGGGGTGGTCTCGGGGTATTTCGTAAAAAAATAAAAAATTGATTTTTAAACCCAGGTAACGTATTCTTTAAGACTTCCTTATAGCCACATTTCCCCGTCTCTATTTCTAAACTACCCCCGTATATTAATATGTATGAATTACATTAATTTGAAAAAAGAAATTATTCATAGATATCTTTTAAAAATAATAATGTTTCTGGTTTATCGGTTTCTAAGTAATTGCTTTAAAATTTAATTTTAATACTTGCCTGTGAATTGCAAGCATACCATCACATCTATTTAAAATTGTACTGTATTTTTGGAACTAGGTTTATTTTTTTAATTATAAATACTTACCTATATGAGATACAGAAACAAATAGGTAACTGAAATATGTAAAATTATAGTAATACGAATATGATCATTCTTTAAAACTATTGTATTTGCTTGTTACATTATTTTAAGTTAAAAAACTAATTTAACGTAACGGATTCATCATTTAATACATCGGTAAGAGGGTATATCGAATATACTGGTAGAAGCTTGGCACTGCAAGTTTCACTTTGGTGTTTTTGTCAATTTATGATTCTAATAGCTTTCTGGACCTGCTTTGCTCGTATAGATAGTTTGACAACGAAATAAGAGAACACAGTTCTTATACATCACTTATCTCTTATAGTTAAATTAACATACACTATTTTAATTCAGAAATTGCGTGCTGAATCATTGACTCGCTTTATATTTTCGTTCACTATTCATCCACTTTTTTGGTTTTAGCGTGATTTGTCTACGTTATTCGGGAAGAAATAGGCTTTTCAATAGAGGAAGATTTTTTTTGTCGTCAATAATTCCAAAGGTTACACACAACAAACAAAAAAAACCCGGGTCGCAGTGCCAAAACCCTGCCGACAATATAGTGTATTTGCTTATACAGGCAGTGTGGCTTTATTATGCGAACTTAAATTGGTTTTTGGGCAAAATAAAAAATTTTACTCCTTAATACACCCCTTAAAATAACATTTTTGTTTTCTTAATTACAATATTATTGTCAATCGAACCTCTATACCAAGTTATATACACCTTTCAGTAAATAATTCACTATCTGCAAAAAAAAAATTTTTAAATCCGGTTCTGTAAGGTCGATTTTATTAAAATTTTAGGAACACATTTTAATTACTGCCAGACGGTTAAATTTCAATTTTGAAACGATTCGGAGAATTTTTTCGGTATTTTAGGGCTCAAAAACATTTTTCAACCCCTAAAAACTACCCTTAAAATGGCCCGATTAGGCCCATTTTAAATAGACTTCTTGCAGTGATGGATTTCAACACGTGGGCCAAATTTAGTTGAAATCAATCAACTCTTTCGAAAGTTATTGCCCGCACACATATATATACACGTATATATATATATATAAATATATATATATATATATATATATACATATATATATATATACATATATATATATATATATATATATATATATATATATATATAAACATTTTTAAAAATGGTGCCAAAGTGTTTAGGAGGTTATGAAACGTCGAGAAATTTTGGTCCGACCCCTAGGTCCCACCATCCGACCGATGCCAATAGTGTATGTTGCCATATGGCAAATACACTAAAAATATGCATAGAAACTTTTACTGCTTGGCTTTTTACAATATCTATTTATGTGCTGACCCAAAATGGGAATGCTTGTTTTTGTTCTCACCATTTTCTGCATTTCGATGGTTTGGTTCCAAATGTGGCTAACAGCAAAATCAGCAAAATGTTCAATTTTGAGCTTTCTACGCAGTGTCACTAAAAGTATCGTTTTCTTCTGGTTCCAAATGTAGTTTTAAGCATTATTTGACATATGGCGCCACAATTAAAGATTCAAAAAGTATCTATCTACATAATAAAATCAGTTTTTAATTAAATAAATGTCTAACATCACATAGCCACATTTTTGTAGATAGCTACTTATGGAATAAGACCATCGATTTATGAATTTCTGAAATACGAGGTTTGTTTCAATTGTCTACTTCATCGGTCTAGATTCAAAGAATATCGCTATCAAATTTTCTAAAAATATTTGTTGAAATTCTAAAACAAACAGAACTAAAAACCAAAGATATATGTTCGGATAATTAACATAGCAATGTCACTGGTTGACACTCGCTGCAAATGTTCATTAAATGAACGATGTGCAGTTCTGAACTAATTCTGACAGTTTTAAAGCATTTGTTGACATTATAGTACTGTCCGATCTGCCAAAACTGTGTGTTTGTTGTCAAATTTAAAAAAACTGTTTAAACTTGGTTCTAGCAGTTCCAGGTCAGTCGCTACTTTCTGCACTGGTATCCCCTCTACAACTAAATGCGAATTTTAATCGTAATATTTTGACAATAGCACAGAGCGCACAAACGGGGCTGATATTAGTAATAAATTCGTTTGTTGGAAAGCAGATTTCTAAGCACAATTAACAATTATGATTTGATTCTAATACTAGATGTGAATCCTGCTTTGCTCGAGTCAACGTGTGTATTTAAAGTTGTGTCAGAAATAGTCCTGCAGGGTTGACAGTCCACACTAAATCGAATAAGATATTTCTGCCTCTTTAATGGTCTTTTAAACATTATGTACTCAATTCAGTGCATTGTCGATTGTAGAAAAACAATTACGTCAATTTATCGAAACGATGAAAACAATTCTTTGCGGTTAGCCCTGAACAGTTTCAATAATTTTAGTAATTAAATTAATTTACTGACAAATAGAATAGTAATTTTTGATAGAGTTCAATCAAGTTTGCCGTACCGAAGCGTCATTTATGTACCACTATATAAGCTGTCGATTCAAAATGAATATTTTTTATGCCTAATAATTTTTGATAGATTTCAATCAAGCCTACCAAAAGTCTCGACGAAATTATTAATATAGATAGTGCAGTGCAAATTCTCCGAAGAGTTCCAGAACCGTTATAGGACTTGACCAACGAACACAACTAAAACAAATGTGAAAACTTTTGAGAATCTGTTGAGTGTCTAAATTAGTAAGTGTGAACTGTGCAAACATAATCAAACACTAAAACGCTGACAAAAAACTTAAAAGCATTAAAAAACTGAACAAACTGATATTAGTATTATCAATTATGTACAAATATGTTGAGTTTTATTTTGTTATTTGTAGGTTGGCACAACTGTTCATAATTTTTCAATTAGCTGTGCTCACTTAGTTAAGCTAATTGGCCGGTGCATCATAGAGGAGAGAGAAAGACAAACAGTTGGTAACTGTAGTATAACTGTCTGTAGTGTCCCACCCTATTAGAGATCATCACATTACACATCACCTATGGTTAATTAGTGGTTTCACGAGCCAAATGAGTTACGCAAAGACACTTTTGGTTAGATTTAATTTATTTCATTACCGCAAATTGTAATGTCATCACAAAGTTGGAATGAGTTAACAATCTATATGAGAATAAATAGAATTCTTGCGTAAAGACTTGTCTTTACTGATTTTAAAGATTTCGTTCTTAAAATTTATTCAGCTTACACACTACTGTTAAAAATATGTGGAAGCATAGAGATGTCGTAGTTTATAATTGTGAAGTTGCTATGGCTCGTCTTTTACAAAGCTTGAAATTCTAATTTGAGAACTGGTGAAAGTCAGTATTGGATTTTCAATTTATTATTAAAAATTATAATTGAAAATATGAACGGATCCTAGATTCAGATATTCTTGATAGTTGACGACCCTTATGTAAAAAAGTGGATGCAGTGCGCGTTTGAAGTTATACTTCTTTGCCATGATTAAAAACTAATCTTTAATATACGTGCAAATAATTAAAGAATAATACTAACACGACCTCAAATATTTAAAAACACTTTTAAAATTGTATTTTTGTTATTTCTTTTTTCCACTGGATGACACTTAAAACGACTGTTGCTTGTAATAAAAATTTATAGTGTCTAGCATATTATGTAGTTTCGAGATGGCAGAAAGTATATTAGTTTCATCAATCTATCATTTCAGTCTGGGCCTCTAATGACCGACTTCATACTGTCAAATTTTCTTTACCTGTGCTCTAAAATTTTATTTTTTATGCGCCAAATAAAGTATAACTTCAAAAATAGAAATAGGCTTGATATTTTTGTATAGATAACGCTTTGGCAAAAAAAACGCAATTTTCGATGCTCAAAGACCCAATTTCACAACGTCATATCTCTGGTTATAATAAAAGTCCTTTCAGTTTTCCTTCTTCTAATCTATAAAAAAGTTAGGAAACAAAATATGAAATAAAAAACTTTTTTATGAATTTGGGTCAAACGATCAAATTTTGTCTCACAAGGTCTCCAAAATAAATTAACGTAGCGAATTCCTTTTTGTCTTTGTAATTTTATGACAAAGAAACATCCTATGATTTTGTCTGAAAACTAGTATCTATTTGTGGTTTTACCTATGCCTTCCGCTTGAAAACCCTATTATAAATTAAGGCATTTTAATTTAAATCTGGGAACTGGTCCACTGGTAAAAATTTCATTTATATTTTTCGTTTGTTATTTAAGGTCAGATGTTTAAAAGTATTTAAGGTTAAATAATCCTTTTATATGGTGGTTTAATAAAACTATTTAATTTTAATACTCACATGAAACAGTTCGCAACATTATAATGAACAGAAATGTACCAATCTACAAATAAGTAACTTTTAATAGGATCGAACAAACAAGATCTAGCGTAAGTCTAAGGACAATAAACCCCTCGTTCTTGAATAATAAAAATTAAATCTAATTTTAAGTTTTTTTCCCTAAAATTAACTGTATTATGACGAAAACCACGTGTGTACAAACTAAAGAGTTTTAAAAAGTGTTATATATAGACTACAGAGATTTAGAATACACTGTATGGAAGGGAATGCCATTTTATCTAATACTCGTACTAGTTTTGTCCACGGGACCTGGGGCCTATTCTATGTATTATTATAAACAATACATTAAAAATTTGCTTCAGATAATTGTTTTATTTCTTATTCTATCAAAATTATGACAAATAAATCTTACTTTGTTTACTAAAAATTAAAAAAGTGTCTTATAAATTGTTACAGTTATAATTCTACTTCTGATAATTGTTTCATTTCCACTTTTGATAAATTGTTACAATTCCGTATTCCGGAGGCAAAGTCTAAAAATTAACCAAATAAATTTTTTCATGTTCTCATCAAACAGAAATCACACTTTTTATTACTTTTGTCAGAAAATCTTCTATGTACCTATAACCATTTCTAAAGCAGCTTGCTATAAAGTTAATTAATTCCATGAATATATTATAGTAAAAACTAATAGTAGTTTATGTATCTAGAAAGAAATGAAGTTATTTATGTACGAGTTGTGATATTATGTTATAACAAGCTCAGCGATTTTTAACAGTGACGCGAGTTATAATTACGCTCGAGATACATACATTTTTTTACAAGTATCTCCTATAAATTAGCTGATTTTCACATCATAATAAGTATATTTCCAATATTTTTGACAGGTGTACGTGTGTCGATTTACAATCTATTTGGATTGTTTACGAAACCAACGCCTACTTTGATATCTCTGTTTCTCATATACTGTTAAATAGTAACTGGAACGTCGCTTTTGTAAACTACTGATTTCTGATTAGATGGCATTTTTTTTATTTAACAGCACTAGAGTCAAATGAATCATTTTACTCACGCTACACAGAAATGAAAAGCAGCTACTTTATAGGGAGGTGGTGCAAATAAAACTTTAAAATGCTTTCTTGACAATTAAATATGTGCTTCTGGGATGTAGAACTCTGTATATCCCACTTCTGATAATCTGAGAATATTTTCATCAGTTCTAAGATTGTGGACAATCGGAACTGATGATTTGAAACACATGATCCCTATAGAACAACAGAAGGCCAAAGATTTGGGCTATTCTCACAAGCAATATACAAGATTGTCTAATGATCAGATCAAGATAAAATATCTGATGTGTTAGCAGCTAGATCTATGGGCCTATGCATAAATCGTTGTATATTTACTTGGTAAATGGTGGGATGCCTCATGCCGTCGTTGTCCACACTCCGAACCGCGCCTGTCTGCAGCCATTATACGTACATACTGCCTAGCGTAATGTATTTGTGTTATGTGTGTGTGTGTTTGTTGTGTGTACGCGCGACTTACAAACACACTCTGTCGAATTAAAACGGCACTAGCACATGTCCAACTCAAAAAAGAGTAACATCTATTTTTAAACGGCTTTTAAATAAAAATGTTTAATTGCACCATTCAATCCCGTAGGCAGGCTCCTCTTTCCACATGAGTTCGCTGGGCTTGAGCGTAGATCCCGCAATACATGCCCCCCCCCTTATCCTTGCGACAAAATAACAATTATCACTACACCGGTAGCGATGTGTGTTGTATTAATGCATGACGCGTCAGAGCTGACTTTCATTAATACAAGAAGTTATATCTACGTTAATTTCGCATGGAATCCATTCAAATTGTAGCTTTTTGAAAAGGGGAGATTATGTTCTGTAAAGTGGAACCATTTTTAAGTTGATTCGAATTCTTAATAAGTTCTGAAATTTTAAGTGAAAAGTGCGAACAGCATTTGTCGGTTAGTCTGTAGTCAGTACGTACGTCGGAACGATACAGGTCGGAAACTTTGACGAATCACCTTGACTTAGGGATGTCAGAAGTGCCAAAAAGTATCGTTATATATCGTATCGATATTTTTTTCAAGTATCGATATAGGTACCTATATATTTTTAAAAAAATAACGATATATCGGTACAATTTGAAACAGAACATTGGCATTAGAAGAAAGTTAGTATACATATTGGCTAGCTTAATATAATCTCAAACAGCAATTAACGGACATTATTTCCAATAAATTAACTAATAAATAATTATCTGAAATCAAATCAACGATACGATTTTTTTTTATTAATCAAACGTCTAATACATTACGGGGCAGATAATTTTACAAATTAATCGAACAATTAATAAAGCCAGGGATGGCGAACCTATGGCATGCGTGCCAGAGGTAACACTCGACAGAAAATTGTTGGTACAGCATCAATTATTGAGGTGTAAATCGAAATAATTAAAAATATTCTTGATGTTATAGAAATGAAATGAAATATTGCATGAATAGCTATTTTGACTGTTTATTATTCCAAAAATATCGAAAAATCCGGTGAAAAAGAAACGTATTTTACATGGGCTTTATTCAATACTGTTGTTTTTGGAACGCACTTAAAATTATGTATCAAAGCATATATAAAAACACATGTTTATTTTTCAGTGGAGTTTTCGATATTTTCGGAATAATTAAACGGCCATAGTCAGTCGCGGTACATACAAGTATTGCAACTGGAAAAAAATATCGGTTTTGGATACTCGGAATTTTATATCGATATATTGAAATATTAAATGTCGCCCAAAAATATCGATATATCAAATAAAAAATATCGATATTTTTTCGACATCCATACCTTGACTGATCTTTTATTCGTTTTGGAACCTTATTTAACTTCACTGAAATGCTTTCAGTATTTAACTTTTATAAACAATTTTATTTAGTCATATCCTAAAGTGCCATGAGTCTTCACTTGGCTAAAGTCAAAAAATTATTAACAATTTTTTTTTCTTTGCATCCTTTCAAATTAATTTGTAAGTACTCAAAAGATATTTATTTATCTTTTCTATTCAAGGTATATTTAACACGTTCACTGCCAGTTACATGTGACTGGTAGGTATGACTGAGATGTGCACTAGTGATTGCCAGGTTTGGATTTAATTATGTTTGTATAATATGTGATGAGTGTAGGTCATTTTATATACAAAAGAGTACCGGACAAATGTAGGTCTGAAACTTTTTCCAAACTGTCAAAAGTTCATTATAATTGAAAAATCAAGCCAAGGGTTTTGAATGACTTAAGAAATCGATTCAACAAATCACAGATGTGATCAATTTTAAAGTCTCTTACACTCAACCTCTAATACTCTACTAACCTTGAGTTTAATTTACTTTATAATAAAGTTAGAAACATTAATTCATTGTTTTCTTATATCAACTGGCTGCTCTAAATAAATTAAAATGTGAATGATATTAATTTCAGAATGTATTATCTTATTTAGCTTAAATATTAATCTCACTTTGTGCCACTTTATCTAGGATAAAAATATGCAAGACCAAGTCAATTTTTACTTACATAGTTAGTGAGTGTTAGTCAAAGGAATTTTAAAAGGGTACGATACAATATAAAGCATGGCATATTTGTTTGCGATGTGTAAATGCAGTTTTACCTTTTTTCGACCCATGTAAAAAAATTCACACGATTTCTTTACTAGTCTTTATAACTGACGTCAAAAAAATATCACTGCCGGCATGTGTGTTTGCTTACAACTCGTCTGTATTTTAGGTTATCAGAAAGGAACAGAATCTTGTTATGTATGAATCGAATGGAAGGAAATAATAATATTAATTTTTTTTTATTCGGATGCGAATATACAACGATAGCTGATTTTTCCTTTGCCCCATCAAAATATTGGTACAGACAAATTAATAGTAATAACAGGTAAAAGAAACTAGCATAAACGTAACCAATATTAATGACAAATGAAACAAAACAACATCTAGGTGTAGATTTCAAACAAGTGTCAGTAATTATTGATAAGAAAGTCTTTAATGGTTCAGATGAATAATTTGTGACTTTTTAAATGTCTAACGTTAAAATTGATACTGTTCCGTAATTTGTTCCAGCAACAGAAAAAAAACCCGTTGCATCGATTGCGCTTTTGCTCCTCTTAGGAATGTAAGATCAGCTGTATTATTTTTTGTGTTATGAATAATTCAGTTAAGCTTAGTTAAAATTATTACCGTAATAAATATCGTGATTCAAATACGAATACATCTCGAATACTTAAGATTTTAAATACGTATGTATAAGTTAAATGTGTTTCGAATTACAAATAAATCTAATGTAACAATTTTGCAGAATTAATAATAATCATTTTTTTACAAAAAATAATACAGAACCGAGAAATTTGCAGAAAAAATGCTGTTCACCCCCTTACAACCTTTGAAAGAAATTTGCACACGTGCTATCGATGGAAACATTTCAAAGATAGTTCAATAGGTAATTAGTCGTATCTAGCCAGGTAAAACTTTTTCCGTAGAATGGCTTGTTTAGCGTTATTTGTCTAGTTTGATTGGGCTAATCAAAGGTATGCAGCGTGTTGTATTTGGACATGGTGCAGTTCTGTGATTTGTTGTGACGAGGGCGCCGCGTGCGGTTCATAGTGTGAATGTTACCGTAGTAACGGATGATGTGGTGAACGTATAAATAACTTTTAAATATCTACAAATAACCAGAGCGAAGATTGAAAGCAATCGCTCTTGGAGTTCGCTACTTCCAAGCCGGCTTATAATAAATACGAACGCGCCATCGTGTTGCTTTCTTCTATAATATGTATCGAACGATTGCTTTAACAGCTACAGATGCATACCGGATGTTTCAAAATACTGCACCAACACAATAATATAACAAAGAATTGGTAATATAAGATAAACAAACGCTCCGACACTATAATCAATAGGCCAATACAGTATATACAGGATGTCTCAACATGATTTTCCAGGTCTTTCTTTTTCTTCGCTGAGGCGGGAAAATTCTCATGAACACTCAACGGAAGTGCCAAACACCTACCGGTCAATATCCTTCCTCTTTTCCATTTTTCTTCGGAAACCACTGTAGCGGACTCCCCAGATATTTATCTAATTATTTTTGCAGATAATCCAGTGATACTCTATATAATTCGGAAGTGACATTAAATTATTTACAAGATGTCGGTAAATTATCGCCAGTGTCTCTATATTAGGCCAGAGGTAAATAACGCACAAATGACATTTCATCTTGCCTTTGAACTTCTATAAAAATTTAAATCATTTTGTATAAACTGATCCACAATTTTTGTTATGGTGGCTAAACCTTTTTTTTAGAAACGCCTAATACTGAAACAGACTTAAGCGGAGCAGCGTCTTACTTAATTATACTCCATTCACAATTTTTCTTTGAGGTTTTGTTAGAATATTCCCTTACCAATTTTTCCATAAAGTTGGTCTTTTTTCTGTCTGACTACTAATCAAATCGTGATTTCAAACAAATCCAGAACAGTTAAATAATATGTTAGTAGATAAAAACAGAAACAAACAATTAAATTCAGTTTACTGGAGGTCGGTTCGTAAGAAACTAGCTGTGTAATTTTTCTGATAATAGTAGAATAATAATAATAGAAAACAGTATCACGGGTAATTGGAATAATGAAAATAAATCAGTTTAAACACTCATTGATTGCAACGTTTCGTCTTTTCTTTAATTAAGACTTTTTCAAGCTCTTAATATGCTAAAATATCGTTTAAGCATATTGAGAGCTTGAAAAAGTCTTAATTAAAGAAAAGACGAAACGTTGCAATCAATGAGTGTTTAAATTGATTTATTTTCATTATTCCAATTACCCGTAATACTGTTTTCTATTATAACATATATCTGGAATTGAGCTTTAAAGATGTAGAATAATAATATTTTCATTAATAATATTGACTCTACCAACAATAATAGAATATTAAATAAAACGAAACCACTTGCGATTACTGTTCAAAATATTTTTATATTTACAAAACGTTTCTACCAAATTTTGATCCTTTTCACAACATGATCATCGAGAAGAACATAAATTAAAAAGAAGGCGGAGGTCCTTATCTTTCAACCTTCTTCGACATATTATGCAAATTCCTTAAAATAATTATACTTGTCGACCGTCTATAATTTATTTGTTTATTTGAAGAAAAATAAGCGCCAAGCTTGGGACGGATGTAGAATTCCTATCAGAAACGATGTCGGCATGCTTACATAATTATGGACTCACACCTAAAAATTAACCAAAGCATATACTTGTCTGTTACCTAATTCCTTTGACAGTCTTCAGTAGAAAAGAATAGCTGCTTTTTTATTTTCGAAATATTTTTTTTACAAAACTTCGTCGTAAAAATGAATAGAATAGTAAATCGTTATTAAAAGTACGCCGTTATGATAGAAAAAACCACGTTATAGCTCATATTTTCTCCAAAATGATAAAATTCTCCCTGTTTATATCTCAAATACACTTAGCGAAATTTAATTGCGATCTGCTCAACTGTTTGACTTACATCGTGCTCAAATAAAAACAGACGAACAGAGTTTTGACAAAAAAAATTTTTTTGCACACTATTTTGCCCAATTTTCCAATATTTTTAAAAGCGGTTCTTCATCTACATTAGTATATTTCCCCAGTTGTAGAGTTGGAAAGGTAAAATATTTATTTGCTGATCGCTTTACAAATCCACCACTGCGTCAAACATCGAAAGTCTAAAAAGATCAGATAATTATCTGTAAATGTGAACAACTGTAGTATTATAACAAGAACCTTTATATTAAATCTTAAAAAATTAGTAGAGATTTTTGAAGATTAAAAAGAAATACAAACAAGATGATGCATAAAACCTTTTTGTAATTAAAATTTTAAATGATATACTTTTTTACTTAATGAGAGCAGCTCGTTAATATTGTATCAGCGAACGTAAAGCACAATCGTCGCAGTGCCTGGCGTTGTATTGTTTCGCGGTTGGTAACTCTTTTCTCTCTGGTTGGTAACACAAGGCAGCAGCAGCTAGTGCATGATTACGACGGTGGATGGTATGTTCGAATCTTCAATGATAAAGAATCGTTTTGCGTTGATTGAAACCGCGCTACATTTAGGGACTACGTTCACTGTTGAGTGTCTATCGAATCAATGAAGTTGAAAAATCAATACAAATTCTTAATCCTCAAGAACAACTTCGAATTTGATGATTTTTTTAAAATGTTTGTTATGTTACATTATTTGAAATCTAGCCGTGGGCCTGAAAATTTTCATTTTACAATACGCTGACGTCACATATATTTACTGCTTTACAAATAATAATTCAATCAAAACAAAATATTGTGTGCTTATGAGACATAATGACTTAATGATCTAGTTTTTCCTCACGTCAAAGATATGTTAATCGCAAAGATCATTTGTTGTGTTGAAAAGATTTATCGAATATTGATTAAATTTGGAATAATTGTTCGAATTACATTTATTTCATAATAAAGAAAGAACTTTGAACTTGAGGCTAATCGAGCACTCTAAAGTCTTGAACTTCTGTGTCTACGATTGCTACATAGAGTTCTTCATGTTGATGTTATGAAAAATTTGGTAACGACATTTTTTAAAGTAATCCAAACCTCTTTTTTAAGCATCTTCATTGTCGGTCTAATATCGGGATCCACTAAATTACCATATCTCAACTTGGCCTCAAAAAGATGTGTAAATTGGTCATAAATGTATACTTGAACGCTTTCACAAACTGCTTCATAGCTCACAGTGGAAGTAGTGGCAAAAGCATTTACTAAACTCGATAAAGCTTGAACGAAAGACGTTTTTATTAGTTTGTTTTTTCTCGCAATGTTCACTTTTAGCTCTAGAATCTCACTGACAAAGATAATATGTGAACTTGGTATATTCATCGTGTTGATCTACAAGCAGGCACAGAATTTACAGATCATCCAACCATGATCTAGATACAGTATTTTTTTAATTTAAGTGTTTCAATGCGAGACACTTGGTATCCAATTTTAAAATATAGAATACTTTTCACTCGGTTATGGTAAAATAAACGTAAGTTAATGCCATACGAATGTATCACGTGAGTGAAGTCACTAGCAAAAATTAGTTTACAGTGATCTGATTACTTCAAATAGCTTCTTATTATTTCTATAGTAAAATTGGAAATTTATGAACTCAGCTGTTAAGCGTCTATAATTTACAATTTATCTGTGTATCTTCTATTTTACAATCTTGTTACTGACGTTGTATTGGCGCCAGTCTGCTCGTGCCCTTACAATCGTCGTTAGCAAAGGAAATCCAATAGCCATAAATTAACACACAAGCTCTATTTTTATTTTCTTTGTTGTGTTGCGCGCGGCGGTCTTCGGCTTGTTTCTTTGTATAAATATGTTGAAGCGTTATAAAAGATTGATTTAACAAACATTAAAACTTATTTAAACGTAGTTTCTCAATACTGAACTGACTCCCGCAAATATTGCTCAATAAATTCCTCAAATGAATTAACGTAGTTTTACACGATGCATCTTTTTCGCACGGCAAAACGTGCGCTATTGCATATATTTGCAGATGCAGTTGGAGGCAAAAACGCGTGCTCTTTGCGTTACGCGTCATAGTTTTTACATTACGAATTCGTTTCACTGTGTTTTTAGAGATGGATGTGCACTTACTCTAATAGAAAAGAGCGAAGAACGTAAGCGAAGATGATGCACCCATTAATAATATTTTTATAAAAATATAACTTTTTTTTGGAGAACGTGGTCAACTTTGCCCATAAGATAATACATTAGACTACTACAAACATGTTCCTTGGCTAGATAATTGAACACGTTCAAGACTTTTTTTTATTATTCCATGTTTACTATAGACAACGTTTTTTTATTTTCTGGTCAAGACGCAAGAAGATTGCAAGAAAGTCCCACACCCCTAACACAGTGTGTATTAACCTAGTGAACTTGGCATCGGAACAAACATTTCCTCATATTTAGATAGCATCTTTGTCTTTCTTTGTTATATTATTCAAACAGTTTGTTGAATTGTCAGCACACAACCAGAGTGTGGGACGCATTCATCAGGTTGTGAAGAAGCTACTGTGTCGGCTGTTGAATAATTTGTTGTATTTTAATTGCACCGACATAATAACCATAATTATATAATTAATATCTGAAAAACGCTTGAAGTAGCTGCTAATTTCCCGTAAATTTTAACGAGTAACCACTTGTTTTGTAAAACTACTGTATAGATATTTATAAACGTATTATCAACAAAAACATTTTGTTAAAAACAACCAGAAAAATATTGTAATGACATAATAAATATTGTCATTAATCATTACTATTATATATGTTTTTATTATTTTAAATATGTCTTATAGAATGGTGTGCAAAAGATCAGAATTCAATAGGGAAGTTGCATACATTTGTTATAGCATTTTTGTCACGTAACCTGAAAATATACCTAGGTTAGTTTGAACACAATTCTAAAATTTAAAGAACATTGAATGATTCGTTAAAGCGTAATGGTTAATTTATTGAAATATGATTATTTATTCTAAATAAATACAGACGTTAACAAAGTATTTATAAAGCAATCATGTGACCAGGAAAAATTTTATTTTCGTTTCCATAAAAACAGTTAGTGTCTTGCTTTTTGGATAATATTTTATGCATGGTCCCAGCAGGGCACAGCAGGTTACTGTCCGAAAATTTAATTTGATAATGACCTTAGAAAAGAAAAGCATTGTAGAATTTTAAATCGATTTTGATAAAAAATTATTGTTCGATAGAAGCGATATTCTTTTAAACTAAATTTTAATATGACAGAGATTTGAACTAGGTTAAATTAAACAATAAAAAAACTCTGTTTTTTTTCTAATCACCTACGTATCATCTTTATTTTAAGACTTCTTCAGGCCTCTGTGAAATGACAATGTTAATTATTTACAACTAATACCTAAATAAACCAAATGATATTATTATAATAGGTATAGATAGGTATACAATATCTGACATAGTTTTTATACAATTTCCACTTTGAAACAAAAATTTTCTACACACTTTGATCAAAATTTAGCATGAAAAGCGATATTTTTCAATGTAAATCAAGCGTTTGTTTAAGTGTGAATATAATCTAATGGTCTAGATGACATTGAGTTTAACAACGACATCAGGTTTTGCCTTGTATGAACAAAAACTGTAATTATTATTTGATCAGAAGCTTTAAGATTATTCTCAAATCAAACTATTTTCTGCAACCCAGCATTAGTGACGCACATCTATTATCGCGTTATACTTCATGCGAGCAAAAATGCTTTCTAGTGGACGGGACTTACATTAATATTCAAAAAATCAGTTTTGAGTTTAAAAAGAAGTAATTTTAACATTTTGCTCATAACTTGCTGTTTTATGAATGCAACACAAAAAAAAAATTTCCATGCAAAATGTTATGGACAATCGTGAACTTATTCTGTCTAGTTCATTTATTCCACAATCCAACATTAGGGCCGAGTAAACTATGGTTTGGGTTCCTATTTTACCATTAGTGTTGAATGGTACTGACTTAAGTCAAAATTCTTGTTTATTTTACAATATTTTTTCGTTTCGAGGTCTACCGAATCCTAAAAAAAATTTTTTTTTGGATTTTTGGAAAAAGTCTTTGCGTCTGTTAGTTTTTTTACTGTAAACACGATATAGGTCAAACAGCTGATCAGATCGAAACCAAATTTTGGCAGGATATATTTAATATTGTACTTTTATATTATGACGATTCTATACCTGTAATAGGTCTTTTGATGAATAAAGTATCATATCATATCATATCATACAAATTTATATACATATTTAACATACAAATATGAAAAGCCCCATTGTTTTTTGAAAATTGGCGCATTTGTATAAGATATATATGCTATAAGGTTGTTTTTTTATAATTATAACGCTGTAGTCCATGTAAATTTTGTATCTTACCACGAAAACGCCCCGAAACCTAATGATCCCGCCGTATTCGGGGTCGTAAAAAACCGAATTTGTTGGTCTCTCATCACGCGGCCTCCGAAAATGGTCAATAACTACCCCCTTTTTACCCCGGTTTGATATGCAGACCAGACAGAATGGAGCGATCGAATTTTTTCTTGGGTTTGAAGCTGCGAGTGATATGTACTATATCCAGGTCTATACCAAGCGTCCCTACCCCCTCTTTCACCATCATTACCCGTATTTTACGTGTGAGGACTTGTTCTCCGTGGATTTGTGTGAGTTTTTCGAAACTGTGATAATTTCACACCCTCTGGCTTGTGCATCTCTGAAACCCTCCCTGGCATACATATTCGCACGTTGAAACATGAAAGGCAGTCTTTAGGATTATATCTAACGACAAATAAGCTGAATCAAAATTGGTGCAGTGGTTTGTGTGCCTCAGAAACTTGGATATTAATGTCACTATAGGCACCGCTCACTTTAACTCTTTCGCGATTAGTAGCCACGAGACGTATCGGTGCACAGTGCGACCGATTGCCAAAAAGCTGGCCAAAATTCGAAAATTCAAGTAATTCACTCTAAAATTGAATCTCAGGGGTTTTTGGGTTCGCTGATTATAAATTTCATGTTAAATGTACGGAAATCCGTCCCCTTCACCCCTTATCGATGCACCCACTGGGGTAAAATATAATGTATTATTCAGCATACTCAAGTTACATATCGTTTTCGACGGTTTTGGGGTCGCTGATTACAAATTTTTTGTCAGAATTACGAAATTCGAAATGGCATATGCAATATGACATCACCCAGGGCGTTTTAATACTCTATTTTATTAAAGAAAAAAAAAAAACATTTCAACTCAAGTGGCAGATAGTGGCAGCTGAATTTTGTTTTAATCGATAGCTTATACTTTTCCAAGTAACCTTCAAAAGGTTAGAAGACAGCATCCAACAGCGTTTTATTGTTATTTTATTTGAAAACCCAAATTTTATTGAAAAAAAAGAAAAAAGTACCCTTATCATTTGTATAATACGAGTGCACAATATGATCCCGAATGATTTAATGAATATAAAAGATCACTACAAATTTGCGTGCGCATTTAAAAAAATGTTATTAGGAAAAAACTGCTATAGTCTGAATGACATAACTATTTTACTTGACAATGTAATAGACTCTCTGTAAGTCTCTTTTACAAATAAATATTTATAAAAATTTTCTGTCAAAGAATTAACGTTTATAAAATTTTTTACGTATTTTACTAATTAACCTTCAGACGTAGATTCCATTTGGTTTTCTTAGATTTCCTTTGCTGTCAGCACTTTCACACGTTTAAAATTTTTCCTGTATATCTACAACATTATACTGCGCTTATGAAAAGGCCAAACTCCAACTGAGAGTTAAGAAAGGACTTGGGGTATAGGACGTTATTTTGAACGATTTTATATTCTGCATGCTGAAAAATCACTATCTAGAAACTTTTATCTTCCGAGTTTTGGCCAGCTTTTTGGCAATCGGCCGCACTGTGCGGTGTGAGGATAAAAAATATAGGTGTATTGAAGGTACCTATAGTATGTGATTGTTCTCATTAAAGGTCAAATTAAACTTCCTACGTCTGTTTCACACACAAGTAAATGTCTTACAACGTATTTACATATATAATAAACTAATTTCTTATTTCCGACATTTACTTTACCGAAAAGTTAATATCTTCTTTTAGTGTACACCGATTGTACTTTTTGTATTCTTGATGTTATCATCTTATATTTAGATATCTTTATATCATGTACTAGGGTCGCCCAAATTGAATCATTACATTTTATATTAATAGAAATTTAATTAGGTATTCCTAATTAAAAGTTTTATTTAGCAATTTGTATAATAATAATAATAATAATAATAATGCGTTTAACGTCCGTTTCTCGACTTTATGTCATAACAGACGCCATACGCACCATTACTATTTTCCAGCTACCACACTTCCCGTTATTTTTCTACATTTTTAAAACTTCAACTTATGTAATAGCAATGGGCGAATGAAGGAATTATAGGAAATTAGGATAAGGTAGGCAATTTTTGAACTAGGAGTTTGATAGGTAATCGGCCATGGCCTCAAATAAGGAACCGTCTCGATATTTATCTGGAATTAATTGAGGGAAACCATGGAAAACCTCAATCAAGATGGCCGGTACAGGAATTACAGTTTCTCGGCGAGAGGCAGTAGGAAAAAGTCCCAGCCACATCTGCCCCCGCCGGGATTCGAACCCGGACCTCCCGAATGCGAGTCTAGTGCTGTCACCACTACTCTACCCAGCTCGGTATCAATTTGTATTATGTAACGCGTGTACAGGCTGGTCCAAGCAGCATTGGTTAACGTGACTATCTTCATTACTACAGGACTAGTTTAAATTTGTTTTTTTGGTTAACTTTTTATGGTATTCCTAAATTCATAGATTTGCTTACTTATTTGCTTAATTATTTTCCTTTCATAAGGATGTTGATGAGCACACAATACTGCCTCGTGAATTTTTATAAGCACCTCGTTTTTCTTTCAAGAAAATTCTAGTTTATTAATTATATTGTTAATGAAACGTTTCGTCAATTTTAAGATATCTTATAATAGACGAATACCATGGGAGATGTTTTCTACGTATTATGATTATCTAAAACAATGTTCAGTTTACAATCTGTGTTAAGAAGCTATCATTTTAATACAATTAAATTTGCATAAATACTTTTTTTTTGCAATGTAATTGAAATAATGTTGTATTAAAGAATTTAACATATCCGTTCGTAAAGCTATGGTTGCGTGAAAGAAAACAAATTCCAGCATATGTTTTTTAATTCTTTTAGTTGACTCTTCAGGGGAAAAAACAACCACCTTAAATTACACATTTATATGCTAATACGAAGATTTTAAAGTTTTTTTTCGTAACAAATTTTTTCTGTCTTCAATAATATAAAGATTTGAAAACAAAATCTCTAAATTTGCCGGACCTTTTAGTACTTATCTGTAAGGATTTTTTTAGCTATTTTTCTCATCTTACATTGAGTCAAATACTTACGCTGGGTTTCTGGTACAACTTTTCCTTAAATTTAGATTTATTCCGAAATCTACATTTAAGGTTTCAAGATTTAAAACCGTGTCATAAAAATTACCTGCACAGATACTTCAGTTTCATTATCAGCATATTATGCTTATTTTTACCAGCTACCGAGCTGGGTAGAGTAGTGGTGACAGCACTAGACTCGCATTCGGGAGGTACCGGGTTCGAATCCCGGCGGGGGCAGATGTGGCTGGAACTTTTTCCTACTGCCTCTCGCCGAGAAACGTTAATTCCTGTACCGACCATCTTGATTGAGGTTTTCCATGGTTTTCCTCAATTAATTCCAGATAAATATCGAGATGGTTCCTTATTTGAGGCCATGGCCGATTACCTATCAAACTCCTAGTTCAAAAATTACCTACCTTATCCTAATTTCCTATAATTCCTTCATGCGCCCATTGCTATTACATAATTTGAAGCTGCAGTAAAAATGTAGAAAATAACGGGAAGTGGTAGATGAAAAAATTGTAATGGTGCGAATGGCGTCTGTTATTACATAAAGTCGAGAAACGGACGTTAAACGCATTATTATTAGTGTATTTGCCATATGGCGTCGGTCGGATGACGGGACCTAGGGGTCGGACCAAAATTTCTCGACGTTTCATAACCTCCTAAACACTTTGCCACCATTTTTGAAAATGTTTATATATATATATATGTATATATATATATATATATTTATATATATATATATATATATATATATATATATATATATATACGTATATATATATATATATATATATATATATATATATATATATATATTTTTTTTTTTTTTTTTTTTTTGTGAGAGGAGGAAATGCTAATGCACACCAGCAGGTAGTGTCGGACTCGCACCGACTAAAACCTCCTCTTGATCACCTCTCGTTTTCCCGGAACAGCGCGAGCATTACCTCAGGAAAAGAGACCCAATAAGTATTACTCCATTTCTTCCTTCCTCCGATCTTCCACAATTTTCCGTACAAGTGCGTCAACAATTTTCCAGTGCTCTTCGCTTTGGAGTATAAACTCCACACAGTTCTGGGCAGTTAACTTGATACCCGCAGTAACCTCGGCCAGCACCCTGTGATGGATCCATTTCTCGCATTGGAAGAACACATGATCAGCGTCTTCCACCACATTGCACTTGATGCACAATCCATTTGAGCCGAGATGAAACCGTTCGCGATAGCTATTAAACCATCCGTGGCCGCTTAATAATTGGCTCAGGTAGAAATTTATGTTTCCGTGCTTCCGTGTTACCCAGCTAGCCAGATCCGGTATCATAAACTTGGTCCATTTAGCGTTGTCGCGTTCGCTTGTCCACCGTTGTTGCCACTCTTCTAGAGCGTCCTCGTCACCACAGATATCCTTTCCTTTAGAAACAAAATACTGCAGGCATCTCTTTCTGACCTGAATGTCGATGGGCACCACACCTGCTATCACCAGCGCAGCTTTTGTTGACATTGTGCGAAAGCCACAACAGATTCTAAGTGCCATTCTACGCTGCACTTTAACGAGCAATCTTCGGTACTTTTTCCATTTCATAGCTCGACTCCAAGCGGGCGCCGCGTACAAAATAATTGAGTGGGCCACATTCGCCAACGTTTTTCTATTGCTTGCCTTCGGGCCTCCAAAGTTCGGCATTATTCTGCTTAGAGCAAGAACTGTTTGTTCTGTCTTTGTGCTACATGTCACCAGTTGTTTCTTCATGTGGCAGTTGTGATCAAAGATTACCCCTAGGTACTTTAACTGAGCCTTTGTTTCTATTTCCCGATTATCCAGGCAAATGGTGGCCTTTTTAAACTTGTTCCCACCATATAGGATTATTGGCTCGGTTTTCTCTGGCGCCAGCTTAAGCCCTTTCTTCTTAATCGCTGCAGATAATTTTGCCAGAACCTAGTTCATGTTGTTCACTAGCTCTAGCTGGGTCTTTGCCTTACAGATCACTGCTGTGTCGTCTGCGAATCCAATAATCGTTGTGCCTCTGGGTACAGTCGTCGACAGTACTGAATTATAGAAGATGTTCCATAAAAATAGGGCCTAGAATGGAACCTTGTGGCACTCCACATTCCATCTTCATCCTCATCTCGCACCCAATCGCAATGGACCTCTCCGATAGGTAAGCTGACAAGATGCGACGCAAGTAATTCGACACTCCCATGTTTTTCAACTCCTTCAGGATTTCCACCCACGGTGCCGAGTTGAAAGCGTTCCGGATATCAAGCGTGGTCATTATGCAAAGTTCCCGATTATTTGGTGCTTTTGACTTAATGGCATCTACGATTTTAAGCACTTCCTGCATTGCATCGACAGTAGATCTTCCTTTTCTGAATCCAAACTGGTGCGAGTGGAGCCTATCCTTTACTTCATCATGTAGTCTGTTAGCAATTAGCCTTTCAAACAGTTTCCTAAAGGAGTCAAGAAGGCAAATTGGTCGGAATTTATTTGGATCACTCTTTTGGATTAGCACCAACTGGGCTATTTTCCACTGTTCCGGAAATTCTCCCTTAGCGAGTAGTTGGTTATAAATTCGCAAGAAAGTCTCTGGCTCTGCTAAGGCTGCAGCTTTCGCTATTTCTGGAGGTAGTCTGTCCGGTCCAGCTGCCTTCTTGTTTTTTATCTGGGATATTGCTATTTCCAGCTCCTCTATTTGTAGCAAAGGAAAGGGGGCATCTAGTGTTATTTGCTCTCTAGCTTCCATCTCACCCATGCGTGGACACAGCTGCTTTGCAATTTCGAACTGCCGTTCATCGTCTAAGTTCACTCTAGGATAAACGTTTGCTTTTTCCATTACTATCCTGTATCCCATTCCCCAAATGTCCTCGTCAATTTCATTGCAGACTTTAGCCCAGGCTTCCTTTTTTGACTTTAGAATAGCTGTCTTGAGAGCCTTCTTCTGTAGTTTATAGTTGGCGTTGTGGACTTGTTTTTGATCTACTGGGATCGACTGTCTACGGTTACTCCTTACAAGTAATCGCTTATATTTTAGGCATGTGATTCGGAGGTCTGCAATTTCCCTATTCCACCAATACGCTGGATGTCTACCAGAAGTCGCTACTTTAGTGGCAAACGAACTATTACAAGCCATCGAGCATACTTCAACCAGCACCTGAGCTGTTATTTCCTCTGGTATTAACTCTCGTGTATGAAGACCGTTTTTGAAGTTTTTTACGAAGAGTTCAATGTCATCGATTTTCCATCCTAATTTTCTCCGTGGCTTGATTTCTTTCTTGGGTTGGGCCGTGTGTATGACTTCGAAGTAGATATACATGTGGTCGCTCATGGTTTCTTCTTCTAGGACCTTCCAACTTCTAACATATTTAACAGCGTTTTCAGACGACATGGTGAGATCAATAATTGAGGAACTAAAGCCTCTCCGAAAGGTTGACTCTTGACCCTGGTTCTGTATTATGAGGTTTTGTCCTGCCATCCAGTCCAGGAGAATTGTTCCTCTTTTGTCATTGGCTGATTCACCCCACACTACAGACTTCGCGTTAAAATCGCCCCCCACGATGCAGCTTGCGTTCTGTTGCTTAATGCTTCTTTGAAGTCTATCCAAAAAGAGTTCATAGTCGTCCTGCCCGCAGTTTGGGGAAATATAACAGGAGAAGTATACCACTCCACAGATCTTTACCCAGATAAAACCTTCGTTGTTTAGGCTAAATTCATTAATGACAATGTTTTGGTTCAGTATTTTGATCGCAACATCCTTGGACTTGTCGGTAAGCCATCCTGTTTTGCAAACTTTTTAGTGTATTTGCCATATGGCAACATACACTATTGGCGTCGGTCGGATGGCGGGACCTAGGGGTCGGACCAAAATTTCTCGACGTTTCATAACCTCCTAAACACTTTGGCACCATTTTTGAAAATGTTTATATATATATGTATATATATATATATATATATATTTATATATATATATATATATATATATATATATATATATAGGTATATATATATGTGTGCGGGCTATAACTTTCGAAGAAGTTAATTAATTTTGACGAAATTTGGCACACATGTTGGAATCCATTACCGCACGAAGCCTATTTAAAATGGGCCCAATCGGATCATTTTAAGGGTGAATTTTAGGGGTTGAAAAAAGTTTTTGGGCCCCAAAATACCGAAAAAAATCTCAGAATCGTTTTAAAATTGAAATTTAACCCTTTAATAGCAATTAAAAAGTGCCTCTAAAATTTTAGTAAAATCGGCCCAACAGGACCGGACTTACACATTTTTTGAAAACACTAATTTGCAGATAGTGACTTATTTATTGAAGGGTGTCTTTAATTCGGTGTAGACGTTAGATTGATAATAATATTACAATTAAGAAAAAAATGTTATCTTAAGGGGTGTATTAAGGGGTTAAATTTTTTATTTTGCCCAAAAACAAACTTAATTTCACATAATAAAAGTCTAAAACCACACGGCCCTATATAAGCAAATACACTATATTGTCGGCAGGGTTTTGGCACTGCGACCCGGGTTTTTTTGTCCTTTATAGTGGTTTTTTTCATGATAATTTTTTTAAGTTATTATTTTTAGTAGATTTATAATACGTAGTTTTCACTTTATTAAATATTCGGCATCTTTTTAGTGTATTTGCCATATGGCAACATACACTATTGGCGTCGGTCGGATGGCGGGACCTAGGGGTCGGACCAAAATTTCTCGACGTTTCATAACCTCCTAAACACTTTGGCACCATTTTTAAAAATGTTTATATATATATGTATATACATATTTATATATATATATATATATATATATATATATATATATATATATATATATATATATACGTATATATATATGTGTGCGGGCAATAACTTTTGAAAGAGTTAATTGATTTCAACTAAATTTCGCCCACGTGTTGAAATCTATCGCCGCAAGAAGCCTATTTAAAATGGGCCTAATCGGGCCATTTTAAGGGTAGTTTTTAGGGGTTGAAAAACGTTTTTGGGCCCTAAAATACCGAAAAAATTCTCCGAATCGTTTCAAAATTGAAATTTAACCCTCTGGCAGTAATTAAAATGTGTCCCTAAAATTTTAATAAAATCGACCTAACAGGACCGGATTTAAATTTTTTATGAAAATCCTAGTTTGTAGATAGTGAATTATTTACTGAAAGGTGTATATAACTTGGTATAGAAGCTCGATTGATAATAATATTGCAATTAAGAAAAAAAATGTTATTTTAAGGGGTGTATTAAGGAGTCAAATTTTTTATTTTGCCCAAAAAGCAAGTTAGGTTCGCATAATAAAGCCACACTGCCTGTATTAGCAAATACACTATATTGTCGGCAGGGTTTTGGCACTGCGACCCGGGTTTTTTTACGTTAGGTTCAGATATAATTAAAATGTCAATCTGGTTGGTCGATGCGTAGTGGCACGCCAGGTCCATGGCTGCAACGCTTCGTGCTGTGTTAATCTGTATGATTTTTATACTAGTCATATATATATATATATATATATATATATATATATATATATATATATATATATATATGTGTGCGGGCAATAACGTTCGAAGGAGTTAATTGATTTTAACGAAATTTGGCCCACGTGTTTAAATCCATCACCGCAAGAAGCCTATTTAAAATGGGCCTAATCGGGCTATTTTAAGGGTAGTTTTTAGGGGTTGAAAAATGTTTTTGGGCCCCAAAATACCTAAAAAATTCTCCGAATCGTTTCAAAATTGAAATTTAACCCTCTGGTAGTAATTAAAAATTGTCCCTAAAATTTTGATAAAATCGGCCCGACAGGATCGGATTTACAAATTTTATGAAAAAACTAGTTTGCAGATTAAATTATTTACAGAAACGTGTATATAATTTAGTATAGAGATTTGATTGATAATAATATTGCAATTAAGAAAAAAAAATTGTTATTTAAGGGGTGTATTAAGGAGTCTAATTTTTTATTTTGCCCAGAAACCAACTAAAGTTCGCATAATGAAGACACACTGCCTGTATAAGCAAATACACTATATTGTCGGCAGGGTTTTGGCACTGCGACCCGGGTTTTTATTATTATTATATTATTATTATTTTTACCAGCTTTGGATCAATAAATTCTATTCTATTCTATTCTATGGATTGCCCAACGAGCGATAAAACTGTTGGTATGCAGGTTTAACACTCATAGTGCTATCTTTATGGTTTTAAATTTTAAATACCTATATGTACAGTGTATTTAGGCATAATTCAGCATTCCTGCGGGATAAGATTCTGACGCGGCGATTATTTCTCTGACTTATAAAAATTCCCCGACTTTTCCAGATTTTCCAAGTTTGTAGACACCCTATTTTAGTGTTTCCGTTTGCGTTAACACCTTGGAAAAACTCATACAGAAAAAAAGTTTTTTGACTATAATAATCACGGTGATTATCAAGTGCTTAGCAACATAAACACTCTGGGCAACAACTTTTATTTGTTTCTTATTCTGCTAAGCAAAGTGTTTGCCACAAGTGGTTAAAATGATCATGTGACGTGTTTATAAGAGTGGATAAATTGTAACTTGTAAATGGGTGTTGTTAAGCTGACACTTTGAGTGTTTATTAATTAAAATGGACGGAGAAATATTTCAATTACTTATTTTGGAGTTAACTGAGAATGAAAACAGATTAATAATATAATTATATTATAACGTACACGCGTTATGCATTTTTTTATTATTCTTTTACGTTTTTTATTAATCCAAAATTCGAATTGGAATTCAGTATAAGGGCTAATTTTTCCTATTTTTTATCCACAATTTTGGATTCGCTTGATGAAAGTTTTCCACTCAACATATTTTTATTAGCGTCAATAAAATCAATCATCAATTTGTATTGACTAGATGATACTTTTTTTTGTCGTCTTTTTGTAATTTTATTATCCATAATAATAATTATTATTATTAATAATTAATTATTTTCAGCACTTGACAATTAACACAAAATTCAAAAGTATGTAACCGTGGTAACCGCACAAAAATAGACTTGTAATTAAATTCAGACACCTCTTTATAGGTACGTTTTTTAGAAAACGAGTGACAAAAAAGATTTGTAAACACTTGCATAATCACTTGTTATTAATGCTTAACCTGAATATCATATTAAACATTAGTGATTACAGACAGTATTTAAAAATTTTGTAAACACTGTGGTTACGTAAGAACGGTGATTGGAACAAAAATAGTAGAATACGGCTAAATATCTTTTCAGTCTATCCAAGGCCAAAAATAGTAGTGCTATATAGTATAATACACCCATTTCCTTGTTAGTTCGAATATACATACTATAGCTGTCAGCTAACAAATAAATGGAAATTTGTCCTTAAATCTCTGTCCAAGCACAAAGGGACGCCACTGTACTTGTATTTGTGTATATCGACAGTTGGTACAGAGACAATGAAATTGTGTGCTGACACGCAAATGTCACTCCTCACTGTTTGTCATGCGCACAATCACATCGAGATACTACAATTCGCAACATTTTTCAGTTTTCAATAATAGATACATAAAACAGATAGAGTTTTTTTTATTACACAGAGTAGGTACCACATACAAAAAAAATTGAACAATGTCACTCCAGCAAAATGAATGATATTGATGAATTGTCGTGTATCAGGAAAAAAAGAAAATGTTGTAGGAATTAAACATTTTTAACAAGTTAAAATGTCATATAGGTACTAGCGGTTACTCGCGACTTCGCACTCCAGTGTGATGAAATAATGTTATATAGCTTTTTCCCGCGGCAATTTTTTCTCACTAATATATATTTAATTTTTAAATCTTATACCTATATCGTTTTAAAAATATTTAAAACTTGGAGAGCCTTTGGTTCTTGACGGAAACTTCGCTTTTTATTGGCTTCACTTCATTACAATCTGGTCTTGCGGGACTGCGCCAACAATGCGACAACAATGGCTCGGCTCCACCATATTACCCATCTTATTTCACGGGGCTACGCCTCTCTCGGCAGGGTCTAAAAAGCATAAAAATATAACAGCTAAATTTGAAATTCATAGGTACTATAGTTTAAAAATTAGAATGTATTGATTGCTGACACCACCGTATTTTCCCCCCTTTCAATTCAGAAAACCCCATTTTTAGTGGATGTCATATAACATGAGCGACATCCCTACCAGACTTCAGGTCTGTTGAAGTTATAGTTGAAAAACGGGAATTTTATATCTATAACGCTCCCGCAACGCCCCCTTGGGAATAGATTTCGACAAAACGCGTTCTTAGCGGATCTTTACTCAACAAAAGAAACATGCCTGCCAAATTTCAAGTCGGTAGGTTTTAGTCCCGGAGATATCGCATGATGATAGATGGACTTTCATTCCGTATTTCACCCCCATAAAGTTTTTTTTTTCAAAAAACCGTCACGGTAGCACAAACTGTTATCAAAAATTAACAATTTTGCTCACAATTAAAGCAGTATGATGAAATTCAACTACACAGTCAGTATTAAAAGAAAACAAATGACATGAAGAAAAACAAACGAAGCATATATATGTAGGTGTTATAAGAAAAGGCATGTTTTGTAGGTCAAAGGTCGTGATATAAAACATACAACCAGAATAAAACCGTTTCACCCACTCTCTCTCTGTCTCTCTCACCTTTTTGTATTTGATTTAGAAGACGACGTTTATAGATGTGTCCAGGATTTATAGACGTTATTTCACTATAAGGAATCGAATTAATCAAAAAATTATACATTTTGATTTTGCCCCCCCCCCCATGCAAACATATTCATTAACATTTTTAATTTGGCAGTGTTGTCAGATGCCCAAAATCATTTCCCATCAGATTTTACTCTAAATCCTACTAAAAGCCTCCCTTCCCAACGTTCGTACATGAAAAAGCTTTTTTTAGTGACGAATAGTGAACAGATTTAACGATCTATTAACTTAAAAAATAACAATGTAGCCCCCGAATCATGTAATGGCTAATTGAATCGAGTGAAAACTGATAGGATCATCGGCAACTCTATTCAAACAACTTCATCTGAAGCTACTGCTGTCCATATACGTTTTAGCGCGTAATTCATGGTGCTACTTTGTGTGGACGCTGTAAGAATTTACCGGTATGTTTTTTTGTCGTTTTTCTACAAATTTAAAATTACCTACATAAGTTACACAGAAATTTAACAGCGCTGTTAATTTTAACATTGACCATACAAAGTAGGGACATTAGTGTCGTTTAAGTCAGTGTTTTAAGTGCCATCAGTAATGGAGCAAAACTTTAGGTGATAGTTGATCGTGTAGCGTTTTCTCGACACATCAAAGGGGTAATTTAATGCTGCAGCTCTACGGGCATTAATATTATAGCTACGTTGTGTTTATTAAGTCACTGAAAAATTACGCGCTAAGTGCGTATTCGCACTACAGTATAGTGATTTGCTGAATGTGTCACTTTGGGCATTATTTTGAAGATAGAAATCAAATATCAGCAGCAGCGGTTTGTATGGTTGTATAAAATAGTGTAGTTACGCACTCAGCGAAATTTTTAGTGATTTAATAAACGCATTTTAATAAATTAATCCATGCAGAACAGTAGACAAATTCAATAATTAATTATGATAATTAAATAAGAAAACCCGGGTCGCAGTGCCGAAACCCTGCCGACAATATAGTGTATTTGCTAATACAGACAGTGTGGCTGTATTATATGAACTTAAATTCGTTTTTGGGCAAAATAAAAAATTTAACCTCTTAATAGACCCCTTAAAATATTTTTTTTTCTTAATTGCAATCTTATTAACAATCTGACGAGTGTACCGAATTAAATACACCGTTCAGTAAATATCTACAAATTAGTGTTTTCATAAAATTTGTAAAGCCGGTTCTGTCCGGTCGATTTTATTAAAATTTTAGGAACACTTTTTAATTACTACCAGAGGGTCGAATTTAAATTTTAAAACCATTCAGAGAATTTTTTCGATATTTTGGGGCCCAAAAGCATTTTTCAACCCCTAAAAACTACCCTTAAAATGTCCCGATTAGGCCCATTTTAAATAGGCATCTTGCGGTGATGGATTTCAATACGTGAGCCAAAATATATAAACATTTTTAAAAATGGTGCCAAAGTGTTTAGGAGGTTATGAAACGTCGAGAAATTTTGGTCCGACCCATAGGTCCCGCCATCCGACCGACTCCAATAGTGTATGTTGCCATATGGCAAATACACTAATAAATACATACCTTATTAATGTGAAGTTCTCTTTGCACCTTGGATTGTTGCAGTCTTGGATAGAATATTATTTAGTTGTTGTATTTATGAATTCCGCCATAGTGTGCGCATTCAGTCGTTGTTCAGCAACGTTCGACTAGGGCGTTGGGAACATGAGACACGCGACGTCAGTCAATTCGCGCTCAACTCAACAATAGAACACGATCATAAATCTCGCAAGGTATAAGCTAAATCTACTAAAGAAATCTTCATGGTTACCCGACTTGAAGAATTGCCGGCGGGGTTTCCGAAGTAAAATTATTATGTTGGGAATAATGGCTTATTTTACTTATATATTTACATAAAATGCCTTGAACATTATAATATTATGCTTCTTATCAATAATTATATTTAATCTGAGAATTGAGGATCAATTGGATAGTCAATTTTTTCTAATTTATCAGCTAGTAACGAGACTGTAATTTGTAATTTTCTTTTTGCGCTATTCCCTATATAAAATAGCTGCTTCGCACTTATAGGTGTGTTTGTTTTCGTTTGTTTATTGAGCCTTAACTTCTTAAATATTTAACCAGTTTGAATGATTTCAACTCCATTGTGTTCAGGAAGATGCCGAAATGGTTACTTTTAAGCTTTATTTAAATCAGTTCGGTAATTTGTTCTCTACTAATCAAATGTCATTTTTTCGTGTTCGTTCAGTCTTGACTTCTCGAGAAGTTAATCGAATTAAATGAGTTCAACACTGTTTACGATTTTGTTCAAAAAAATGTCGAGGTAGTCTCATATAATTTTTACTAAAATCGATTTTGTAGGTTTTTCCAGGTTTAGTAGACAAATAAGAAGTCGGTTCATAACGTGTAAATAAAAATTATCCGAAAGCAATTCTGGACATAAAAAATTAATGACTGCAACAAGGAAGACAAAACAAAATTAATAAGGCTACAAAACAAAGGAAATAGGCTAACATTTTTAAACAAGGTTTAACTATGCATCCAAAGTACCCATGGAAAATAAAACATAAAGTTAATGTGTTTGAAAGATGGTGTTTTATTTTGTTAGTCACCAAAGTGTCCATAGAAAATTGTACATCTTTGTTGCAATCTTTAAGATGGTCGGATATTATAGACGCTCAACCGCTGAGGTCATCAGCGTCTATTGTCCACTATAGTCTGTCCTGAAATAGTGAACAGTAATAAATGTAGTAAGCATACATATTTTACTTGTATATTACATATATTCCATGTATTTCTGGCATAATATACAGACTAACTATTAATATGTACGTGCAATCTTACCAAACCAACAGTAATTTTCAACTACCATTTAATTATAAGAGGATAAAGATATCAAAGCAGTCACACTCACACAACTGTTAAAAATATTTAAAATATAGTTATGGTGTGAAAATGAGCTATTTAATAGTATGTACGTGCAAAAAATGTAGTACGTATCTTGTTCGTAGCGATATTATGAGTCATGTGACTCGTTCATCATTCCGATTAACATACTGTTTGTGATCAGCGAGTTTTAACAGTCACACGAGTCGTAATATCTTTACGTACAAGATACCTTCTAAGTACATTTTTGTCTCAAATGTCATATCTCGCTGTAATATAGCCTATTACAACACATACATACAATCTACTTTTTTTCTTTTTAACGTTTGCGTTAAATATTTAACGCTAACGTAGAGAGGGAATAAGAAAAGACAGTGCCTACTTGGCACGAATTGATGCTAATAACATTTCTAAAAACATTCGTTACTCTACAATCGCTGCTTAGTATATTGTGTTCTTGAAGTGTACTATAATTTAAAGCTATGTTGAAGCGGTTAATTAATATGTAGTTAAACGCAATATCAGATGTATGTATAGGGTTCCCACGACGCCAAACCTAAAAGCTGAACAGATCAGCCAGTTTGGCCGGACATTTGGGTAAAAAAGCCGAACACCCTGCATTATTGAGGATTTTTTTCTCAGTATTAATAAGTACGACAAAAAAAAATTATGTAGAATTAAGCTTTTTTGATTATTACCATAAATCTTGTTAAATTCTAATGAAAAATAAATAAAACGCCAAATCAGTCCAAATAATTTATTTTCTATCAATCAAATAAAGCCATCGGTCAAAATTTAATTCTAGAAAAAGCCGGACATCGTTTAATTTTGGCTGGACAAAAAGCCTAACTATGTCCTGCTTTATCCGGACGCCTGGCAACCCTATGTATGTACAAGACAATCAACTATTTTCTTCCGATTTTATTTATTATCATAAGAAGTTTCACTTCCTCTAATTAATGTCGCGACACACATTTTTTAAATTATATAATGGTTAAAAAATAAATTGGTATACCTACTCTAAATAGAGTTTAGAATATTAACTTCAAATTACTTGCTGAACACGCGTTATGTTTTTGGTATTTTTTTGGACAACTGCATTGTTAAAATTATGACAATTCCTGTCAGGATAGTACTATTATCCACAACTTAGCCAGACTCGGTGTTAGTAAACACGAGATCCAATTTGGATAATTTTTACGGACCCTTGTATATTTACGTATATAATTTATTTTGATATTCGTCAATCTTCGTAGGTTTCGCTTCACAAAGCTAACCTTAAAATTTTCTTCCGCCATTTTAAAATTACTTTCCTTCTTTAAATATCTTTTAAAAAGTTGTTAAACGTATAAGTAGGTCGAGCAAAGCACTTTAAAATTAACTTTCATAAAATATCGGAATTAAAGTTCTCTCTATAGATATATTTAATAAAAAAAAGTTCACTCCCATGTTTTGACCAATACACTCAGGTGCATAAAAAGCGATAATCTTAAAATTTTAACTTTTTTATTATTAGCCTGATTTTTCTGATTTTTTTACGGAACTGTAGATACAATTATTGGTTTTAACATGTCTGTACTTTTAAGTGAAATTGGTCATTTATACATATTTCACAAGGATAATCGAAATGTTGTTTTTTTGTCTCATTTCGAAACATTTAGTATGTGGAACACCTAATTGAGTAGCAAAACTATTTCAAAATGCCAGTTTTCATTAACTGTCAACAATTCTTTTATTTATTTATATTTATTAATTTTTTTATGTCAATATGTGCGTTTGTTCGCAAACAAATGCAAAATGATCGCCAACAACAACTTTTTTACTTAAATATACCTCTTTACTGTGTATTGCTTCCTCTAGCCCCAATTATTGTGTTTACGGTGGTTCGCACTAGCATTTAGCTCGCGAATAGCATCTTTCGAAATATACTCCGGTTTTAGATAGTGGCTGAATATATAAAAAGTGTAAAAGTCAAAAAGATTTTAAAGAATTATATAAATACTCTTCGGATTGGAACCCCACAGAGCATAGAGCATGTGTGTGACTTTCTAGGAAGACACATTAGAAACTCAGAAGTGACACCAGCTACATTAAACGAGTTTCGTAGGGTATTTCAGGAAGAATGGAGAGATATTTCGCATGATTTTATTGGCAGACTCATTGCTGGTATGCGCCGACGTGTACAAGAAGTAGTTAGGGCAAGAGAAGGCAATACATAAGTAATAACAAGTAATTAAAAAACACTTGAAAATTCTACAAATAATTCTTTATTTCTCGACGATCGTTTCGGACAATAAGTCCATCTTCAGGAGTACTCCTGAAGATGGACTTATTGTCCGAAACGATCGTCGAGAAATAAAGAATTATTTGTAGAATTTTCAAGTGTTTTTTAATTACTTGTTATTATTAATCATGTTCTACCACGTGCCGAGTGAAAAATCAGTGCAAATTACAATACATAAGTATTGAGGTTGTATTTAAGTGAAAATGTTGTTGGCGATCATTTTGAATTTGTGTGCGAACAAATGCCCGTATTGACATGAACAATATAAACAAAATGTAAAGAATAGATGTCAGTTAATGAAAATTGGCAAATTGAAATAATTTTGCAACTCGATTGTTCCACAGAATGTTTTGAAATTAGGAAAAAAATGTTGATTGTCCTTGTAAAATATCAAATAACCTTTCACTTAAAATTTGTACAGAGATATTGAAAGCAATAATTACGATCTTTTTTTTCTGCACCTGAGTGATCCAATCGACCTAAACACGGCCCTGCACATGACTATAGTTATCTTCATAAAACACCAATAACCACTTACACTTTTACCTTGTAATGTACACGTATCTTCGTTTTGGTAAAACTGGAAGATATCGACTATCGACTGCTACAGATATTTGCTTCGCTGTGACAACATAAGGATCCGGTGTAAGTATGAAAGTAGGTACATATGGAATGACGGAACGTAATAATATTAGTACCCCCTAGATACTCTTTAATAAAATATTGGACATGATACATTTGTAATTGGTCCACCATTAATGTGCACGATAGCAATGGGCAATTGGTTCGCTCTGCATCAAAAGATAGATAGGGAGATTCCGTTCTATACTAAAGAAAGCGACAGAAAGATAGACAAAATAATTGACACGTTTCCCAATGTATATCGTAGTTATTTTTCGGATTCACTGCATGAATGAGGAGATTAAAGTATGGTTATGTCGTATCTTTGTCGTATTCTGTGCAAATTTACGGTACTAGTTTGAGAGAGATAGAGATTGGCGTGGCATGCGTATTCTTTTGCTTTTGAAAGTTGACGGAAAATTTTTTTTTTTTTTTACTTAAGGGATTATTCCCCATACCTAAAGAACAAAATGCCAGGATGGATAAACAAACTTGGAAAAAGAGGAAAGGAAAACAATGGACTCTTAAATGTGCAACCAATACAAACGCGAGTGTCTTTTAAATACGGATTAATTTAAGATTATGGAAGAACACATTAGGAAAAAACTGTATTGTCAATTTGTATTATTACTCGAAATTTAAAGCGGGATTTTTTAAAGAGTAAATGTTATCGCCAGTAAATTTTAACTGAAATTTGTTCTAGCACTGGTTTCTAAGTTGGGCAGGAAATCTTTTTTAATAATAATAAAAGAAAGACACTTATTTGTATTTATTATTAATTATGTTTATTTGTATTTATTTTAGGGAATGAATTAATTTGAATTTAAATTAGAACAGTCATTTATTGAGGATAAAAACAAATTGAAAAAGTAATTAGAAATTTTCTTGGTTCATTTGAGACAGTTTGTTTTTAATATAGCTTTTGCGATTATTTTTGATTTGAAAAAATACAATTTCTGTGAAAATTCTAAATCAGGCACGCATATTAATTTTTCAAAATAATATACGTGTAGAAGATAAAGTTTCTCACAAATTAAAATAAAAACCCGGGTCGCAGTGCCAAAACCCTGCCGACAATATAGTGTATTTGCTTATACAGGCAGTGTGGCTTTATTATGCAAACTTAAGTTGGTTTTTGGGCAAAATAAAAAATTTGACTCCTTAATACACCCCTTAAAATAACATTTTTTTTCTTAATGGCAATACTATTATCAATCGAACCTCTATACCAAATTATATACAACTTTCAGTAAATAATTCACTATCTGCAAACTAGTGTTTTCATAAAATTTGTAAGTCCGGTCCTGTCGGGCCGATTTTATTAAAATTTTAGGGACATATTTTAATTACTACTAAAGGGTTAAATGTCAATTTAGAAACGATTCTGAGAATTTTTTCGGTATTTTGGGGCCCTAAAACATTTTTCAACCCCTAAAAACTACCCTTAAAATGTCCCGATTACGCCCATTTTAAATAGGCTTCTTGTGGTGATGGATTTCAAAACGTGGACCAAATTTCGTTAAAATCAATTAACTCTTTCGAAAGTTATTGCCCGCACACACACACACACACACACACACACACACACATATATATATATATATATATATATATGTATATATATACGTATATAAATATATATATACATATATATATATATATAAACATTTTCAAAAATGGTGCCAAAGTGTTTAGGAGGTTATGAAACGTCGAGAAATTTTGGTCCGACCCCTAGGTCCCGCCATCCGACCGACGCCAATAGTGTATGTTGCCATATGGCAAATACTCTAAAAAGAAAATTTCGAACGTCCATGGTTTCTAAACCAAAAGGATGTAGAAGACGCTCAGCAATTGAACTCTTAAAATGGCAGTTTTAACGACATTTCTACGGATTTTTCAAGGTAGTGCGGGATCTCGAGATGGTGCTACCTTCTCCGTCCAATATCGTATTGTACACTTCTGCAAAAAGTATATTTTTTTTAGAAATTTTGTCGCCTCTTCCATGATTGTACACGGTACGGTCTCATCGTCCAAGAGTTTAGGTTAACAGATAACCGAAAAACGGGTACTTGTCGTCGTCGCTTTGTACGGCATGTATAGCATACTGTAGATACTGTGTGATCTGATGTCTGCGAACGCGAATTGCAGTGTAATGGGAGAATTGCCGTGAAGAGAGCAGTAACAGCTATAAATTATTAAATACACTGTGAACACTGCGCAAGCTGTGTACAGAGCTACCAACCTACAGTTTATATCTACCAACTACGATATAGGTATGCATAAAATACCTGTGTACTGTGAACTCTGAACACGGGACTATAACCTGAGCCGGTGCGTATCTAAAAACACACTATTATTTTTAGATGGATGGTAAATTAGTGACACTGTATTATTCGACTGAGAGCCCTGTGACATTAGACGAAAAAAAGGTCGAACTTCTAAATAAATACTGGTGAACATTTTTTTAACATATCCTTTTATTTCAACATTTAACAAACAACGTGCAAAAAGTCTATCTCGAATTATTCAAGGTCAGAGGTCAATAAAATCATCTTTTTTTGCAAATATCTCGCTTTCTATTGCTTGTAGGTAAAATTTATTTATTATAACAATTGTTTATCGGAAAATTGTATACAAAAAAGCCATATACTCCAAAATCAGGTCAGTTCTAAGTCTCGATAAACCCTTTTGAATGCCGTAAGCCCGATCTCAAGTAAATATGAAGTGAAATGTGGAATAATTTTTAAAATATGCAAAAACAGTATTGGTGTTGACCGAAATTGAACATGCGAGCTTCAGCGTACGGGGCGAGCACTATATCCATTCAACTATTGTATCAGTTTGATGGTATAGTATAATATTAAATAATAATAATATGTTGAGTGAAAAATAATTAATAATAATATACTATGGCAGATCGTGAAACTTCAGGACTGGTGCTCTTAACACCGGGAGAAGCTTTTTGACGATTGTTCCAGTGTACTGTAAAAAGAACTTAAACTGAGAACTTGAAATGAGACGAATATACTGTAGTTTAGTTCTGGCGATCTTTTTATCGTACTATATCCACTGTTTCTGCATTATACAGATTCCATTAGCTAATAAACAGTACACAATATGTTTGGTTAAAATTCGTTGATTAACATGTTTTCAGAGGTGTGTCTAACATATTACATAATATAAAAATGATTTGTCGGGAAAAAGGACTTTTTAAGTAAACACTTATTTGTTATTTATAGCGACGTTTCGTCCCTTGCTTGGTCATAAAGTCGCCTTTGATAAGACAGAAATTTTGGATAACGAACATAATTATCTAAAAAGAAACATCAGTGAAATGGTGTTCATCAAGTTAAATAATACAGTTAATCTAAGATCTGATACACAGAATTTAAGCTTGTCATATAACAATATGCTAGAAAAATATAAAAAGAGTTTAAAACAAAAAACAATGGTTCAAATGAGGAGCAACCGCATAAATTAAGTCACGTGACTTTATTTATTAATCGACAATAAAATAAAATAGTTTGAACATCAACCGTAAAAGTATTTTTTAAAAAACGGAATTATTACAAACTTTTTAATGAACAATTGTTTAACTCAAATTTATATTTACATGTGTATTTTAACTTTTATATCTACTTGATTAAAACATTTAATAGGTGTGTATAATTAATATCTGATATTTTATATTTCAACTGTAAATTTATAAATTGTATTTTAATAATTCAATTACAGTCATAAAGCTTGAAAAAGTCCCAAGTAAGGGACGAAACGTCGCTATAAATAACATATAAGTGTTCACTTAAAAAGTCCTTTTTCACGGCAAATCATTTTTATATTTATTACCAAGGACAAAAAAGAAAAAAAGTCAATATATTACATAATATTAACAAAAGAAATGAACTTTTTTCTATCGGTTATTCAGCTTTTTGAAACTCATTAAAAATGAATTTGATTTTTTGGTAAAAGTTCTTAGCGTGTGTTTGTATTTTCATATCCTTTATTTCAAGAGATAACCAACCCAAGTTGTCAATAATTATTCTAAAAAAACCGAGAACGGCAAAACTAATGTTTTGTCTGGCGAGTGTTTGTACCAATATGTGTCATACACAGGCAGTGCAAAAATTCAATCGCGAATGGGTAGTAGTACGACCCTAACATGCGTTACTGAGATTTTCACAGTATTTTAATTACACCTTTTCTAATCAACATTTAAAAAGGCAGAACTAAATTCCAGTTGGAACACCCCGGGAGAATGACTTGAACTTCTCTTATCTCTTATTTCTGTTTTTAGTGTATTTGCCATATGGCAACATACACTATTGGCGTTGGTCGGATGGCGGGACCTAGGGGTCGGACCAAAATTTCTCGACGTTTCATAACCTCCTAAACACTTTGGCACCATTTTTAAAAATGTTTATATATATATGTATATATATATATATATATATATATATATATATATATATATATATTATATATATTTATATATATATTTATATATATATATATATACGTATATATATATATGTGTGCGGGCAATAACTTTCGAAAGAGTTAATTGATTTTAACGAAATTTGGCCCACGTGTTGAAATCCATCACCGCAAGAAGCCTATTTAAAATGGACGTAATCGGGTCATTTTAAGGGTAGTTTTTAGGGGTTGAAAAAAGTTTTTGGGCCCCAAAACACCGAAAAAAATTTCCGAATCATTTTAAAATTGAAATTTAACCCTCTGGTAATAATTAAAATGTGTCCCTAAAATTTTAATAAAATCGGCCCGACAGGACCGGATTTACAAATTTTATGAAAACACTATTTTGCAGATATGGAATTTTTTACTGAAAGGTGTATATAATTTGGTATATAGGTTCGATTGATAATAATGGTGCAATTAAGAAAAAAAATGTTGTTTTAAGGGGTGTATTAAGGAGTCAAATTTTTTATTTTGCCCAAAAACCAAGTTAAGTTTCCATTTTAAAGCCACACTGCCTGTATTAGCAAATACACTATATTGTCGGCAGGGTTTTGGCACTGCGACCCGGGTTTTTTTTTTTTTTTGTATACTTATTTAAATTATTTAAAGAGTATAACAATACAAGTTTTTCGTTGTATTTTTTAAGGAAAATAGAATATTATTAATAATAGACCTCAAGAAGATAAAATAAAATATATCTTGGTTCAAAAGTAGAAAATAAATGTCTTTCTCTTCTATAACGTTTAAAAGCGTAGGGCAGTGGATGCGTTAAGTGAAATATAGATTCAGTTAGTGCCTCATGATTTTAAAAGTTATAAAAGAAAAAGAAATTTATATTTTACTTTTTTGTGCATTAATATAAACGTGGATTTGTATTACCTTCCCGCTCTTAAATTTTTTTTATTGGTTTCGGTACGATTTTTTAAAATCGAGTTTTTATCAGACTTCGACGTTTTACGGTTCTAGAAACCTATTCTGACTATTTTTGAATGGACGTTTATATGTATGTACGTGTAAACAAATTTGTCGCATGAATCTTTAGAGCGAATCAATCGACTAAGATAGTGTTTGCGGAATTCGAAAGAATTTATAGAGACAGATTTTTTTTGGTGTCAATCGGTCAAGTAGTTTCAAAGCTATTAAAAAAAAACATTTTTTCGCGTTTTTGTCGCATAACTCCTACTCTACTTGTTTATACGGTGATCAGAAAAGCTCATTAAAACTTAAGTTAGTTTTAATATAAAAGCCTATAAACATCTTGATTTTGTTTGACTCCGAAATTCTTAAGTTTTTTTATAGTATTTACTTATTGTAACGTATTTAATACATAGTGGGAAGTATTAGGGTTAGCCCACATTTCAACTGGTTTCCATATTTTTTTTTAAATAGATAGACATGAATTTTTGTTTTCAATTATTAGTCAGTTTTTTCACCATGAATACCGTCCTTCAAACACTTTTGTATTTAAACTTTATTCAAAATATCAGACTTTTGTACTGTCATCAAAATTACACACGACAGCAAAATTTCATGTCACTAAGATATTTAGAAGAGGGTCAAAATCGAGTTGCAAGTTAAGCTAATATAGGCGTGTTAAAAAACCTGTGGATTTATAAAATACGTGAACAAATAAAACTTTCAAAAAAGCGTATAAATATATTATTGTTAAAACAGGAAAAAAACCTCATCGTTTCGAAAATGGCTGCCGTGCCAGGTGTCTGTGTTGTATTGTATTGATTTTGTCAGTATGGATGTGGAGGATATAAATTATAAAAAGTTTTTATAATTGCAATACATCCATAACTGCAAGAGAGAAATGCAAGTCTTGTTCAATAAATATATGCTGCAGATTACGTACCGATTTTAATGCGAATGTGATCGAGATTCTACAATTGTAATGATCATCCCTTGCTATCGAACACCAGCGTTCTTGTTTGTTATGACACTAAACCGTGCATAAACGCATATTTTTTCAGTTTTTTATGCCCAATTTTACATCTAGTTTTTTAGCGTTAACCAGAATATAGACTCCTGATATTTTCAGACATTATTTAGGTACCAAAACTATTCCTTTAAAAATGGGTAAGTACCTGTGTCGCTGGGAAGTGGAGGTGCAGCGTTTCGTTACACGTTCAATCTAATACACTGTATAATACGCGCCACGGTTCTGAAAGGTTCTGAAGTTGGATGCAAATGGAGGCTTGCGCAGGTACAGTCGGTTGAAAAACTACAAACTCGCGCCATATTATTATTTTTAATTTATTAATTTTTCTTTAATCTAAAGGTCTAATTCCTTGCATAAAGTCATCCAAAAAAATATTTTTCGTGATTGTCTATGCAAAATTGTATTAGGCATTTTGATCAATTAACAATTAAAGAAACAACTTAACAATAGCGTACTGAACTGTACTTTATAGCAGGAAAGCGACAAGTGACACGACAGCCAGCGATAACCAATCACCGACGAGCGCACGTTGTGCCGATAACTGGGAGGTGGTGGGAGTCTTCCTTTCCCACAAAACAACCAAAATATGCATTTGCGGCGCTGTTTGTGACTAGCTTCAGAATACGGTTACCAACACTCCGGGTTTCACCCGAAGACTCCGGGTTTCGCCTGGAGACTCCGGGTTTCGAGAATGATCCCCGGGTTTCCGGGTCAAAGGCAAATTTCTCCGGATCTGAGGCCAAACGAGTTTTGGCTCTTTTTTTCCGTGAAATTCTATTATATTTTAGATTCCTTCCAATGTTTTATCACGAAATATAAACGGTGATATCAACTCTGCAGAACCACTGAATGTAATTCTGTCAGTTCATCAGTTTAGTTTTATTCCTTTTGCCACGCCTCCCGACTGATGAACTGACGTATTAATCTGAGTAAGCCTGTGCACACCGGGAACGAAATCGAGCCGACCGAGCCAGATTATATACATAAAATACACAACAAAAAGTGATACTGATTCTATTTTTCTAACACCCCCCTCCCCTCCCGGAATCGAATCTCCGGGTCAGACTACGGACCGAGTTGGCAACCCTACTTCAGAAACTTTTAGATCCGTGGCGCGTACCTATTATACCGTGTGTAATGAAATTCTCTACTCTCCCAGACTTAACTCTTGCGAGGGATTATATACTCCGTTTACACAACGGGCACGCCTATGAGCAGGATCGCATAAACAGGCATATAATAACGTCCATGGCGTAGTTAAACATACGAGTGTTTTCAACATTGTATAAATATGCACCTACATAAAGTATAACGTTAATGTTACACCGCTTCTACAAGAATTGTAGTGAGAGAAATATTCCGAACATTCAGACATCGCGAACATTACACATATCTCTTGTACTCTGACAGGGTTATAGTCGAAGCCTCTTCAAGGATCCAGGCCTGTGCAACAAAGACCTAGCGGTGGGCGAACGTCATATTATTAAAGCGGGAACGCATTAAGAATGTTTAGAACATATATTTAAAATGTTAAGATTTTGATTAAATTTAACTGACTGTTCCTATTATATATATTGAATCTCTAAACAAAAATTGAGATCGTTTTTTCAATTATTTAAAAGTTATAGCAGTTTTATTTTTAACAAATGAACACGTAAACTAATGAAGAAATCGTATCTTGATTCCTAAAAATAGTAAACACATATCGAAAAAAAATTTACTAAAAATATAAGACCTATCATATAATGTATTTTTTTAAACTGCATAATTATGTAGTTTAAATTCTAGAAAAAAATCATTAAATAAATCACTAATTGCATAATTTATAAAAAACGATTTATTTGTTATAATTATCATCACTTTTCTCTACGAGTGTACACTGTATATCCCCAAGCTTCCTCTAAAAGTCTCTAAAAGTCTTTTCATAAAAATTAAACGTCTTTATATGTTTATTAAATATGATCTTGGTTTCGAAATCCACAATATAAATACCTGTCAAAAAATACCTTAAAAATGCTACATATACCTGGTGCAGATATAAGTTTTGACGGTTTTAACACTGTATTACTCCAGTGTTTTAAAATAAATCTATTATTAAGTATAAGACTTTTTTTCTTTTTTGTCCTTGGTAATAAATATAAAATTAATTTGTCGAGAAAAAGGACTTTTTAAGTAAACACTTATTTGTTATTTATAGCGACGTTTCATTCCTTGCTTGGAACTTTTTTAAAAATATTTTTACGGTTGATCAACCGTAAAAATATTAAAAAAAAACGGAATTATTATAAACTTTTAATGAACAATTGTGTAACTCAAATTTATATTTACATGTATATTTTAACTTTTATATCTACTTGATCTAAACATTTAATAGTTATAAAGCTATGAAAAAGTTCCAAGCAAGGAACGAAACGTCGCTATAAATAACAAATAAGTGTTTACTTAAAAAGTCCTTTTTCTCGACAAATCAATTTTATATTATTATAAGGTTCTATTGTACAAATTAAAAGACTCGTGGTTAACGCAACTGCCACAGGTGCGTAAACCGAATGTACAACTCAGAGCGCAATTGAAAAGACAACTGATTTTTAATTTTTATTCGCCATCGAAAGTGAAAAGATTAAAAAGTATTTTTTTGTATACCGACTTAAGTATTGTAATTTTCATTTACTTATTTTTTTTTATAAAATTTTGTTTAAAAGTTATTAAAAAAAATTATCATTGAATATTTACGAAAACCTTTACATTATTATTATTATTAAACTATAACTCAATTACTATCTATCACAACTTTTGAAATTTCGATAAATCCAATAAATTAGAAAATATTACTAAAATTAAATTTATCATCACTTTTGTTTACGATTGTATATCTCAAACATCCTTAATGGGGTTGTCCCATTTTATTTTTTTCAACAGTTAGAATCTACAGAAGTGACGCGAATTATAGCTAACCAAGTTGAGTATACCCTTCACCTTCAAACCTCTTGTTCTTTTGCATGAATAATTATGGGGTTTGTAAACATTTGTGTTAACTTATAGGTTTGATTTGAAAGTGCCAAAATAATAGCTGGAATGTCTCTGGGTCATTATGGACGGTTTAAACGAAGATTCTAAAAATGTATCAATTTTTTAAATTCTTGTTTGCAATTAAAAGAAAATGTATAAGAATGGACAAGTTGGTTTAAGTTGTTTGTGTAGGAATGAGGAATAATATGCACTATTAAAAATTATCAAAATCTGATATTTAGGACGAATCTATTAACACCCAATATCTTGAGCGTCAAGCCGATCGCATTCGTAAATATTATTATGAACACTGTGCAATCGCATCTCGTTAGTCGCGTTTTTAATTAACAAATTGAGATGCGCTGGAACTGTGAGTTACAAATGTGTTCTCTCCTTTATGATGGCAGGATTTAGTAGGAGTCTCTTAAAGATCTCAGTCTGTGAAAAGCGGACATTACCGCGTTTCCCTGATTACTGTCGGAATATTCACTAACAAAATCAAAACAAGTATTGTATAAAACCCTGCACTCAACTAAGGAAATTAATTCTCGACGAAAATTGACAATCATATTAGTTCGTTCATAAATTCATTCTCACACCTGAACCGTGTTGATGCAAATGACAAATTTTTCGGAACGTTGACAATTAAATTACGTTCTTTAAATAAAAACACTTGAAAATTCTACAAAATTTATTATTAAATTATTTTTTAACGATCGTTTCGGACAATAAGTCCATCCTCAGGAATATAAATTATAAAAAAAATATATTTGTCTGTTTCATCATGAGCCCTGTCATTTGATACGCCACATGATGCACTTAAATTTTTTTTTTTAAGTTTCTAATTTGTCCCCCAAAATTCGCCTCCATTTAAGACCTAGAATGTTAATACGCCACATGATGCACTTGAAAAAAATTGTTTTTAATTCTCTAATTTGGCCTCCAAAATTAGCCCCCAAAATTGGAATTAGTTTATTTACGATTACTTACGTAAACGAGTCATCTAACTCTATGCATGCAGCAAATTTTAACTTTTTTCGTTCAGTTGACTCGGAGAAAATAGGCTGTGACAGACGGACAGACAGACAGAGAGACAGAGACGATATTATAGAGGTTCCATTTTTTCACCTTTCATACATTATATAAGTATGTTGTTTTCCTCGCAGTCCTAATATTTAGTTTAAACCGTTCCAAAGCCCATTTGATGGCATTGTGTAATATTTACGACACAAGCGAATTTCTTTAGCTTCTGTTGGCTAAACTTTATAATATATAATAATATTTTGCCTTCCTTCAATTCCTTGTAAGTTACATTCCTTCTGCGCTTGCATCCTTGTGTTTAAAATTCATGAGCGCATAAATGTATATAGTGTTAGTGTTTTGTTTCCAGTAACCAATTTTGACTTTTATTGTAAATAGTGCCAATTCATTTCTTATTCATTGTTAAAATTACTGTAGTCACAAACGACTTAAACGTAGCAGTCTGCAATCATTTATTTAAGGAAAGAAATTTAGTCAGATTTTGTAAACGTTTTCGTTCTCATTTTAAGTACCTAGTAGAAGACGTTAACAGATTTTACGACTTCATCTCAGTGAGTTTATAACTCAATTATTCTTGAAAAAGTTCTTTAGGAGTTTTTTTTATTTTATGCCGCTAAACAGATTGTAACGTCTTTCTTACATTTGCTGCAATTTTTGGCACATTTAACAAAAATTATTAAGATAATTGTGAAGGTGGATATTTTTAAAAACATCGTGGGTACCAATTATGGTACATTATGAAAGGTAAAGTGTAATTGCTAGTCATGTACCTTTTTCTTAATTACGTTTTTTATTCAGTCGCCAACGTAGAGAAAATAAATATTCAGAATGTAGTTTTTAAATAAATATGCTAGGCTGTATTGAGTGATTTGAGTCTTTTTTTCACTTTTTTAGAAAACGTCTCAGGATTTAAAATTACACTCTGACTCAATAAGCACATAATACGCAGGCTTGTGTGAACTGGTATATTCTATTTTTTTAAGGACAGTTATTTGAAAATTCAATTGATACTTTTATCACTTGTCGAATTAGAATCCGGAAACGCCACACGCTCGGCTAATTTTAAGTCCGGAGTAGTATAGGAGTGTAATTGGGAGGTTGAGGTTCTCTCATTGATGGAATCTTTTGATATAGAATTCATAGGCATTAAATGTCTTATTGCACGATTAACGAAAATCGACCGTTATATTTAAAATGTATTTTCGTTACACCACTATCTCACGAACCGCTCAATTAATGCAGGAAACCAGGTGTCAGGTGATCGAGTCACTCGGCCCCCTGAGAATTTCGACAACTGACTTCAATCGCCTCAAAGCTTTGTCTGCGTGAGGATGTTTTTGCGCTAAAAATTTCTAAATTTCTGCACTGAAACTTAAATGTCTCGGGAACTACAAGTCCGATCGCGAAAATACAAAGTGTGTTGTGAACCTCAGAACTAAATCTCTCCAAATAACTCCAACTCCGAGTACCAGAAGCACTCGCAAAAATAATAACAACATTTGAACCTAAAAATTTGAAATGCCTCGGGCTAAAAACTCGACCCAAAAATTTCAAACAAAAAAACCGGCAAACCCTTAGCAGAGCGTCAAAAGATCTATCGTTTGAGACTAAAATCAAAGAAATGGGGCGAGAACTTAGAAAATGGCAACCATTTGAAGATTGACGAAACCCCTCAGCGCCCAAGCCACCCGCATCTCCGATCACAAAAAAACCTCTGCGTTTTGTGTCTCCGATACCTAAGTAATCCAGCGTGCCTCAAAGCAACTTAGATCGAACATACGGCTAGCTAGCAAAACAACATACGATGAGAACATTAATAACTTATACATCATACTGAACAATCGATGCTCTGCGCAGAACAGCCTGGTCCAAGTCTACCCATGGTTCCGTCTACTGGTAGTCCCACGACTACCAGGGCGTTTTTTCTCAATGACTGCAGACTAGCGTCAGTGTCGTTCCTGCTCGAAATCGGGCATCGATGTAGTCTTGAAATTTTTCTAGTTCCATGCGCATGTACACACATATTGGAGCATAGCTGTATATATGTTACGGCCAAAGATATAAATTGAACTATGATGACATTGATTGACTAGACAAATAACGCGACGTAAAGGCCCATTTTTGCAGGATATTAAATTGGCGTTATTACCAAGGCGTTCAAGAAAATTCAAAAATAAGTATCTACTTCTCTTAATATGTATTAAAGCGATTGGTAGGTCGCCATGTTCGTGTAACAGACGGCAAAGCTTTATTTTTACACTTTTACACCGATATATAGCATTAACTGTGCTCATTTTTACATATTGTGTTTATCATCATAGAACCAAATAAATGTTTTTTTTTATATTTTACAAAAATAGGCAACAAAAAAAATACAAATATTATATATATATACCAGTAAATCAAAATAAGTGATATCCTTAAAAAACATTTGTAATGTAAATTTTCAGTTCGTGAGTGCGATAAAATACACTAATCTGAAGTTTCGAGAGTGTAGTAAGAATGAAATTAATGAAGCGAACTCATTGACGATGAGAAATAAAATCATTCTTTTACAAGTGTCGTTGATTCATGAGTTCATTCTATTAACTTTATTCTTACCACGAAACTTGATATCAGTTATTTTTGTCGCACTCACGAACTTTAACTTTACATTGTAAATGTTTGTTTCGAGGATAATGTTATTCTAAAATAGAATTTATTACTTAATATTTATTCAAAAACGAAAAACTTGAAGCGAAAAACAGATGATTACTGATATGAACTCTTTTTTGTACATTTGTTGTACATAAATACTAAATTTTTTGGAGATTTTTTTTACACTCTATATTTTTATATCGAGGAAATCTAATTGTACCTGGCACAAATTTAAAAATATTTTTGATAACATACGACAAAAAATAAAATTTATGTACAGTTGATATAAAAATAGTATTTTGATAAATTATTGCATTAAGGAAAAAGTCAAAACAACAGTAGATCAACATAATTTATAATATAGCAATATATTTTTCATCGCACAATGAATTTTATTCGAAAATCGCCGATCTCTAGATTTCACACAAAATAAATCTCAACGACATGTCAGCATATAGCGTGTCATGTAAAATAAAGTCGTTTGCTAAAGCAATAGAGCTACCTACTACTCTTAAGCAGACGTAGTGCATGTAAAACATAGGGATAGGAAAATTACGTCCCTAGATATTGATTTTGTCAGTAAAATAATTTTTTAATTTTATTTCGAACGGTGGGCATTTTTTGTATTTTGGGAGCCGTCCTATCGCATATGCCGATTAAGCTCATTGTACGTCTCCTAATCAGTATTTTGGTTCCTAGAGCTAGCTCCCACAAGTCGTGAGCTGATTGGCTGGATTCATTCTTGATTATCCATAAATTGCCTGCCTGCTACGATCCAGGGAATCACATTCACAAAGGATATGGCACGTTGTTTCTGTTCTCTTATTGCACACTGTCTGCAATTTGGTCTCCATTAAATAGCCTATTTTTTGTAAGTAGCCTTTTAGGGTTCAATGTCCTTTTAGGAGACCAGATGAGGACACGGTTATGGTTTCAACTTGCTTCTCAAATGTCATGTCCAGGACCCAAAGTTTTGGATGCTTGCGAATGGAAAACTCTAAGGAATTCCTCTTTCATAATCATAACAAATTCATTTAATGTTTCTTTCTCGACATTACCTCCATTGCATCGTCACTATATGTTTCATTTAGCCCTTTTTTATATTTTTAAAGGTCAACTTGTGAATAGCAAAACGCAAATGAAGGATTTATAGGAAATTAGGCTAATATAGGCAACTTTTTAAGCGTTAAGCATTTGGCAGATAATCGGGCATCGCCTTGTAAAAGAAACCGTCTTGATGTTTACCTGAATTTATTGAGAAAACAGGAATTGGTGTTTTACGGCGAGAGGTAGTAGAAATAACCCCATCTACTCTCGCAGGTTTAAACCCAGTACCTTTTAAACGTGAGTCTAATTAGGCTACTCACTAAGTGTTTATGTTACAATTTAAAATTAGAAAAAACCCGGGTCGCAGTGCCGAAACCCTGCCGACAATATAGTGTATTTGCTTATACAAGCAGTGTGGCTTCATTATGGGAACTTTAGTTGGTTTCTGGGCAAAATAAAAAATTAGACTCCTTAATACACCCCTTAAATAACTTTTTTTGTCTTAATTGCAATATTATTATCAATCGAACCTCTATACTAAATTATATACACCTTTCAGTAAATAATTCATTATCTGCAAACTAGTTTTTTCATAAAATTTGGAAATCCGGTCCTGTCGGGCCAATTTTATCAAAATTTTAGGGACACTTTTTAATTACTACCAGAGTGTTAAATTTCAATTTTGAAACGATTCGGAGAAATTTTTCGGTATTTTAGGGCCCAAAAACATTTTTCAACCCCTAAAAACTACCCTTAAAATAGCCCGATTAGGCCCATTTTAAATAGGCTTCTTGCGGTGATGGATTTCAACACGTGGGCCAAATTTCGTTAAAATCAATTAACTCCTTCGAAAGTTATTGCCCGTACACATATATATATATATATATATATATACGTATATAAATATATAGATAGATAGATAGATATATATATATATATATATACATATATATATAAACATTTTTAAAAATGGTGCCAAAGTGTTTAGGAGGTTATGAAACGTCGAGAAATTTTGGTCCGACCCCTAGGTCCCGCCATCCAACCGACGCCAATAGTGTGTGTTGCCTTATGGCAAATACACTAATAATAAATAGAAGCCCCTTAAAATTAAACACCGCACCCTACAAGATCTGTTATCTTGTCCTCTAGTATCCAATCGCTTTTTGAGGACTTCTAAGCTGTTCACGGGCTTGAGAATGATAGGAAGCGTAGCGATACCGTTGTTCATATGGCGTGCCTATGACTCTTCTATTATAAGCCAGTGGTTGTAATCCGAAAACTAATAAAAGTATTAATTGGATTTTCTAATTATTGTAAAAAAACACTAAATTGAAAATATGAATTAATACTGTTGATGGCCTTAAAATAAACTGTTTACAAAGTTTACTATCGTATTTAGTTTGGTTTGATCGAAATCCTTTGCTTGTAATACTTGTGATTTAAAGTGTATCTCCTCTTTAGTAATTTAGACGAGTTTTTTAACGAACTTTTTTACAAGTCTTGTCCAGTTTAATATTAGAAACATGGACAGATTTTCCGAGCCCTAAACTCAGCACACAGCTTATGCATATAGTACACACATATAACGTGTGTAGTTAAGATTAATATGCTCACCTGTCGTAAATCGGCAGCACCTCACAGGCTCGACTGCCTTCAGGCGGGAAGTGAACACGCGCTACGCCAGTTTACAGCTAGAAGATTAACGGCCAAAACTATTCATCTTCCAGAGAAACACTTCACTACCTACATGCTAATCAGTTCATATTGCATAATATAGATATGAAAACGTAATCTAAATATGTACATAGCTGAATATGCTGACCATATCCTTAAGACGCTTTTGCTGCAGAACATTAATAGAGCTCAGAGAGCTCAATTATCGAACGTCTGGAATGTCTAGGTGTCTACCATCTATGTATTTTTTGGAATATTATTGTTGGTTCCTTTGAAAGATTGACGGTTTTCTCATTCCGAACCCATTCCAGTTCTCTGTTGCATTGACTAATTCTATCATTGATATATGATTTTTGTGTGGCAAAAAAAAATTGGATACAAATCGTCTCACTCTTTCCTAAGTGCGAATTGCTTGAAATTCTTAGATAATTTCAATAAACTAAGGAAAATATTTTAAATTAAAAGTATACACTATTTGTTCTGTGTATTTTGTATTAGATATTTTATTTGAAATTTATCAGTATCGACAAAGCATGAGACTCCTTACATATTAGATTTTTACATATTATTTTTTAACGTTTATAAATTATAAAAAAACCCGGGTCGCAGTGCCAAAACCCTGCCGACAATATAGTGTATTTGCTTATACAGGCAGTGTGGCTTTATTATGCAAACTTAAGTTGGTTTTTGGGCAAAATAAAAAATTTGACTCCTTAATACACCCCTTAGAATAACATTTTTTTTCTTAATGGCAATACTATTATCAATCGAACCTCTATACCAAATTATATACAACTTTCAGTAAATAATTCACTATCTGCAAACTAGTGTTTTCATAAAATTTGTAAGTCCGGTCCTGTCAGGCCGATTTTATTTAAATTTTAGGGACACTTTTTAATTACTACTGAAGGTTTAAATGTCAATTTTGAAACGATTCTGAGAAAAACATTTTTCAACCCCTAAAAACTACCCTTAAAATGCCCCGATTACGCCCATTTTAAATAGGCTTCTTGCGGTGATGGATTTCAACACGTGGGCCAAATTTCGTTAAAATCAATTAACTCTTTCGAAAGTTATTGCCCGCACATATATATATATATATATATATATATATATATATATATATATATACGTATATAAATATATATATATATATATATAAATATACATATATATATAAACATTTTCAAAAATGGTGCCAAAGTGTTTAGGAGGTTATGAAACGTCGAGAAATTTTGGTCCGACCCCTAGGTCCCGCCATCCGACCAACGCCAATAGTGTATGTTGCCATATGGCAAATACACTAATAATTGCTCTCAAGAAATTCCAATAGTTCACTACCAGTGTGAAGGTGGGAAGTAAAAATCTAACTGCAACACTAAATTCTAATAAAAATATATAGTACTACATTTAAGTTTTCGGAATACAAGTTGTCATCGTCGTTAGTTGGTATATTATTTGAATTCTTGACTGGCATGAAAACGAAAAAAAATAATATTTTCAATCTATAGTACTGTAAGACCAATACATTTATTTTTACTCGATCTATTATAGTTACGGAGGTATCCTATAAATAAAAAAATGAGATATTTATGGGACATAGTATACATTTGCAAAATTATATAAATGTGACAGTCATGCATTGAGTGTTAGATTTACAGAGTTTTAAATGTATAAACAGAACTAATTACATTTAAGTAGCATCAGATAATGTGACAGTCCTCTATGTTTGTTTTTATTTCAATGTGAACCTTATTAAAAATGCAATTAGTAAAGGAAATTATACTGAAACTGCTGAATTCCGCATGTTTCATGATACAAAGCTATAGGTACTTGTATGGTATGTTGTGAATGTTCATGGCCAATTATTACGTTTGTAGTGAAAAGTATCTCTGTAATTAATTTACATAAAATATTTTCATGGCTTAGGCTGCACCTATATTAGATCCATATCTCTCCCGATCCGATGTCGGGCGACATCGGCAGAAAAACAAACACCCCATGTCCACGTTGGAAGGAAAAGCCCGATACGGCAATAAAATATAACGTTCGTGATGGATTGGTCGATGAAACGTGTTTGTCTCCAGTCCGATATCTCATCCCAGTAGCACATAATGACGAGAAAAATCAATAGGGAGTTGTTGATTGATCTTGTGAGAAAAAATTATATGGTGGTAGTTTCTGAATTAATCGTTATGTCGTATAAGTTGGCTAATTTGATGCAACCATACCTTGTTTCTATATCTTCAGAGTCGCTCATGGTACTCCCACAACACAACTGGTCCCGATCGGATGTAACTGAGTTCAGTGTAAGCTCTAACGACGGACGAAGTAGAATCATGTAATCGCCGGACATCGGATCGGGAGAAATACTGATCCAGTATAGATGAAGCCTTAAGAGAACTCTCTCACTGATGACCATTTTAAGACGGCGCCTACTTTGTATCCGTATTTCTTTCGATCTGATGTTAGACGACATCGGAAGAAAAGTAAGCAACAAAATTATGATGCAAGTGCCTATATTAGACAGAGAAACCCGATGCAATAATAAACGGACCGACGAGTTGGCCGGTAAAACATGTTTGTTTCTAGTCCGAAATCGTTCCGACGGCACATGATGACAGAGAAAATTGACAGAGAGTTGTTAACTGTTTTTGTGAGGAGTGAACCTCGTCTGTGGGACCAGCGGAACAAAGCCGTCCATAATCGAGACATTAAATTTGAAATATGACACTCTGGTGGAAACAAGTATTAATATAGGTTGACGAGTTTTAAAAAAACTCTCCTTCAGATCTATTTTCATTACATAGCACTACCTTTTCTCTACGTCTCCTATAAAGGAGAATGTTTTTTTCTAGCATAAGCCAACACAAAAAACCATCGTTAGAGTCTCTCATGATACCCTCACAATACAACTGAAGCTGATTTCCGATCGGGTGTAATTGAGACTCAGTACTGTATAGGCAATGTCAGATCATATAGCCGGATCGGAAGAAATACGGATTCAATATAATTTATCGAAAAAATGTATCCTTGGATCAAAAATACAATCTAGAGTATGTAAAAAAGTTTAAGATGGGAGGCGAGGGAACCAGACCCCGCTTGATAATAATCGAGATCATTGGGATTTTGCTCTTTGTGCATGGGATAAAACAACTGATGAGATTTTTTTTTAATTTTGTTAAATTTCCTATATAATAAAAATACATATTTACAGTTAAATTACGAAGTTAACGAATTTACAGCTGATATAAAACAAATGAATATTATAACATAAAACTAAATACGTAATAAATTGTGATACTAATGACATAATTCATATAATTGATAATAATTTTCTTCACAACACGCACCTTCTCGTGTTAGTACTAAATTTGTAATCAGCGCTATTACTTTTACTGTCGATAAAAAATTATCGATTGCCTCTTGCTTACAATTACTACTAAAAGTGAAATTGTTTTGTTTATGTTGTGTTAGTTAAAAGCTTTATAAACTTCTTGACCATTTAATGGTAATTAGACTTACCCAAATTTGAAATCTTATGTCATACTGTAAAGAAATATTGACAGATATCAAGTTTTTGGCACCATTTTTAGGACAAAAAAATGTTAATAGCAACAAGCTAAATTTAGTGTTTATTTACAGTTAATAAAAACAGTAATAAAATGCCTTTCGTAGTTTGAAATTAGCCGAGAGCATTTTTTTACAATTTGAGTGAAAAGTCACCTTTAGATTAATTATTAACTTTATTCACAGGCTAATAATAATAAAACCTTACATGATATAAGGTACTGATATTATAATTTACATATTCATGTAGATATGGTACTAGTTTTGCTTAGAGAGACCTGCAATTTACTTCGCTGACAGTCGGCAGATGAATATTAATTAATATAATGTCTGGTAGTTAGTTACACAATCGCCGTAATTATAATATTGTAACAAAACTGATTCTAGCAGCGTTAAAAATATGTATCTATCAACAATCGATGTTAACTAATAGAAATTATAATTACTGTTTACAGATATTAGTATGAATATAACAATGTTATTTATATTACAGAACACTTAACTAATTTATAATATAAAATGTTCATACTGTGAGATAAGTTTATCCCAAAAAATTTTTTTTATTTAACATCCTACAAAAAAGTCACTATGAAGTGTAAAATAATAAAATTTTGAGGTCAGCGCCAATTTAATTTCTGTAACTTTTTATGTAGGTATAGGGTACTTATGACTTTCAATAAATTGTCGCCGACGTAAAAATTATTTTACCCTTTTAAGTGACTTTTTTGAAAAGGTTAATTTTTTTTTATTTTTTTAGTAGCTTTGCACTTCGCAGTTTACACGTGATTAACCTCCTTCTTCCATAATATTCTAAAACTAAACTAGAAAAAAAACATATCGATTTAAGTATAATTTATGTGAGACCACTTTGAATGTATGCCCTATCGAAAAGGAAAAGAATCATTAAATTCTGTTCATAATTGCTGGTGATATGAGGTAATACATATTATTTGAAGTCAGTTAAAGACAAGGCCGATTTAAAAAAAATGTATGATACCAATCCATAAACATTCTGTGCAAAATGGTATTAAAATGTTTCAAATTGGTTCCTCTTTTTTTTTAAATCGGCTTAGGAGAGAACACAAGCTATTAAGTTCGATCTGCTTTACAACTGTAATAGTAGATGTATATACAGTTGCGCAAAATGGACGCAAGAGAGATTTAATTGTCACACGAGTCGTGAGGTATTACGCACGTCGCATATATGGTATTTTTATGCAAACCCCCGATATAATACAAGTGAAGTAGGTAAGTGCACCTTTGCCTTTCTGTTAGATCGTTTCCCATAAAACTATTTTTTGTACATCTTAAAAATAAATTTTGTGATTAATTCAACTTCTAATGAAGTAGTAATAAGTACACCGCACAATCAGATATCATTTTGCATCTCACATCAACAGAAAACGCAGCAAGATAGTATGCAGTGACATACACACTACAATGAAGAAATTGTACCAGGCCATTGTAAAAACTGCAGTTGCAATGTCTGCTACCATGGTAACCATGACGTTAACACAGTCACCCAGATAGTAAAAGTATAGGTTGGATTTCGAGTGTGCAGCGAGATGGTGTCACATGTTCAACAAATAGTTGCTTGCTTGCTTCAGCCTTATCAACAATGAATCCGATCAATGGCGTCGTGTTACGTAATTTGTAATCAAACTATTAATTCTCTTTCCATGAACAACAATTTTGATCAAGTTCACTTCTAATTGTAAGCTGCGTAGTATTTGCACGTGGTTGGACTATGATTTACTATGGAGATGGTAATACAGACGCAACTTTACACCACCCGTGTTAAGTGTGTTATTTCAGATCGATAAACAAGCATTAAGAGCAGCTATGTTATAGAAAGGTGTGCAAAAGTACTATTTTTCAACTTTTTAGGTTAAAAATATTTCATAGCACACTGCGACAGTATACTGCAGAAAGCTTCTTGAGCAATCGTTATGCATCTGGAAGTTGCTAGTACTGTAGCCGCAGGTTAAATTACGTACACACAGGTGAGTCATAATGCCTGGTCCGTTGTAATAATAATAGTAATAATAACAATACATTGATTTCAATTATTGCAAACATACAGGCGGGAAAACAGTTTAACAGTATACTTATGAAATTAATCCACCCAATATGAAAGAAGTTGATTTCATCTCTATGATTATTTTTCATTTAATCACAATTTTTCATATAGCGCTTTTAAAATGAATATAAAGTCACCAAAGTTGTTTTGAAAAATGTTCTGAAATCTAATAATTCAGAAGAGATTTATTGGTTGTGGTTTTTCTTTTAAAAGAACCATTATTGACATAGAGACTTGACAGAAAAAATGTCGCTAAGAGGCACACAGTGGTGGCTGGCTTTTCATTTACCAAACTCAACCAGTCACGTTCACGGAAATTCTTATTCGGATCATTAGCAAAATAGCAATAAGTAATTACTCTATCTCACACAGGAACGACTCTTTTCAGCAGATTGCTAACAATAAGATGATGAGATATTTTCTATGTCAACTGGAACTATTTAATTGTTTTGAAAATTCAGTTAATCAGAAAACGATTATGAATACAGGCATCGTTTCAAATTTTATTTATTTTCCAGATATTTTTCAAAATTCCATGCAAAAAATGATCAAAACTATAATTGTAGTTTTGAGGGGAGTTTTCGAAACAAATCTTTTTTTGCGTCGGCTTAAGAATCAAGGAACATCGATATTAATGTTTTAAATTCACATTTATTGCTGACGTTTCAAGAGATTTACTTCATCTTCTGAGCTATCCAGGTATGTAGGCTTTCTATCTGTTTCGTTTACAACTGAAGTAAACATTTTCAAAGGTGGTAAGTCAGTGGATGAATTGTCCTTCTATATGGGCTCCCAGGTAAGTGAGGCGCATGGAAGAACATTTCACCCGGTTCCTTACCGCCAAGAAACCAAGAAGATTTAGAATCAGTATATTATCAGTGTTACAAAAAATAATCATGGACTTTTGAGTCTATTTTAATAATTACATTTTTATAATCTATTTTCACAATACATAAACATTAAAATAGCATCTGTCTTCAACGAATTTCGTTTAACATTAATCTATAGCAATTCAATCAAAACTATAATTCGAATTTTAGGGAATTATAGTCTTAAAGTTATAATTGATCTTTGCGGAGAAATATGATGGTTTGTAATAGTTAAATGCACAAGCTATAATGAAAAGGCAGTTTTTTGACTTGTACCTTTAATTTGGTGAACTAATTTCTTTGTCACAAAGCTCTCGAGTAGACATCTAAACTACACCACAATGGGAATTGTGCAAGCAGTGCTGCAGCAATGAAGAATAGAGCGGGGTGTTTGGGAGTTGGGAATTCCGGCGGGAATCATTGGCCTGAAATGAAGAGAGCTGAAAGAGGACAGGACAGTCAGCAGCGCGGCGGCGGCGGTGGCAACAAGCTCCCGTGACCGTAGGCGGCAGACTGAGCATCGGATGGAAGACGGGAATGAAGGACGTAGATAGAGATGGAGAAACGTATCAACTAAACCTCATCTTTTGTTCGCCTGTTCTAAAATCACAGTGGCGTATCGTGGAAAGACTTTTCCAAAACAAACAATTTAATTTAATTTTTGGGGTTGAGAATACTGCTAACCGCAAGGAAACCGCTGTTTTTATGACAATTTAATCTATTACAAAATTATAGTTCTCAGATTTTATTTGAAAACTTGTGAAAATGTTAACTGAATTTTCAATTTAATATTAAAAATGAGAACAAATTGAAAATATGATTAGATATTAAATCTAGATAACCTAGATAGCTGTTGACATTTAAAAAAATATAATCACCAGTTCTCAGATTAGAATCTGAAAATTGACGGTAGCTAATAGACAAGTCATGGAAGTTACTCCATGTCACAAGTTCAGGTACTTGGGAAAATTGTTATAGGTTTGATTTAAAAAATACTTGCATCATAGTTCAAAATATCTTAAATAATATACGAGTTTATGATATTAATATAATATTATTAAATTGGAATTAAATTGGTTCTACCATCCAGTGGATGACAATAGTACGCACATTATCTGCCAAATTATTTGGCAAAAATATACTAAAAATCCGACGTTAACAGCGCTTTTTGCTGCAAAATTTTAACTGAAAAGTAAATAATATTCTTTTTGAAAAAAACTTTTTATTTGATCTCTAATAAATATTTATTTCTATTTACTTGTGTGTAAAGTGTACGCCACTGACTTCTTCTTCCAACATTTCCAATCCCGACGAGTGCAAGTAAGCAGAAGGTTTATACTGTTTGAGGAAAGCGAGTGGCGTTTGCAGGCGACAGTGAAACTTTAGTTATGTAACGTTTGCACAAGAATCAACCGTTCAATTTCATTCGTTCGTTCGTTCATTCAGTTCGTTTCATTATTTACATTTGAATGTTAAAACAACATTGCAACAAGTAATATTATGTACATATATGCTAAATGAGAATACAGATTATTTTGACACAATGAATTTTAACAAATTATGCAAGTCAGAGTCGACTTAGGAAATTTTATGACTTTAAGGTTAATATAGAGATTTGCTGCTCTTACAAATATATACAAAAAAAGAAACTGAATTTTGTACTACACACTACAGAAATAAAAGTATAATTGTAAAAAAAAAGCAATAAAAAGTGAAAATTCCATTAACTGCCGGAATCGAACTACGATTTTTATGTTACGAGGCAAGTGTTCTGCCTCGCGACCAACTTAGCTTAATGTTCAAAGACATTTATAGTATATGGTATACGTACATCGCGACACGTTCGTTGCATTTTCAATTTCAATTGGAATTAATTTTACCCTGCCGTGCCACAAGAAGTTTTATTTCAAAAAATATTTTTCTTTCGTATGTTTTCCCTTTAACTTTATTTTACTGTACTGACAGAACAAGAAACACACGTTTGGGTTTTGGTGCTGCTATTTTCATGTGCACGGAATGTACTGACATAATAATTATTGAGAGCCCTCTGATACAGGTTCTTCTTGATATTTTAATATCTGTAAAATTTTATTCTAATACTTATGGTGAATGGTGATGTTGATAACGGCAAGGGAAGGTACTTGCCGATAAGCAGAGCTGCAGAAGATACCTGATGTGTATTGTATTTTATTAATTGCATAATGTATACTTTAGTTACGTAATGACGGATTTTTGTTTAAGATAAAATTGTATTTAATTTAGAATCGGCAGTCCACCATCGTCTCCTGTACAATAAAGCACAATTGTAATAATATTGTATTTCTAAATGTTAATGTCATGAATAAAATTCAGTTTCAATTATACGGTGTATAATTTATTAAGTGTAAGACACAACAATATCCTTATCACGCACCCTAGAAAAATAAAAGATACAAAATACGTTGTACGAAAGTATCGAAATAAAATATATCTACATGTTATAAAAGTATCTAAATAAAAGAAGAAAAAGCAGGAGAAAAAGAAAAAGGACGAAGAGGTTGTGATTATAGACGCTCAATATCTGAAAGCATTAAGGCTGTCGGAACGCTCTGAATTTTGTTTGTGCTGAGACCCAGCGGTAAGAGGCGAGGTAGGCAAAAGACATATTGTGGGTGTGACCTTCTTTAGCTCTGCCTCGCTCAAATCATCCGAACGTTTAAATTTTTGGCTGGTGCCAACTACGAGGCTAAAAAATCTTATTCCAAGGGTGCCGCTGTCAATTGATTACCCTAATTTTTGGAAATATTTTGAAGATTTAAAAAACTTTTCCGAAAAAGGAAGAATCACTTTAGGTTTGTGATGGAACAGTTTTGTGAAATAAGTACGAATAAGGTCATAGTGTGACATTGAAAACGTGTTTTTTTAGCACAATTAATGCCAACTTTTTTCTAGTAAATCGCACATAAATTACAAAGGTAGTCCATCCTCAAGGATCGGTGCTCGGCCCAATACTTTTTATTTTATATGTTAATGACCTGTCCTCCTGTGTGACTTGTGATCGTTTAGTGATGTATGCGGACGATACTTGCTTTATATCAGTTGCCAACAATCCACTAGAACTTCAAAATAAAGTCCAAACAACCATCAACGAATTCTCATCTTGGTGCCATGATAACTCCCTCTGCTTAAATGTAAATAAAACTCAGTATATGGTTTTCCATGCATCTCCAGAGAATAAGAATATTAATCTAGCCTTGATATCTAATAATATTCCAGTAGATAAAGTACATTCCTTTAACTTTTTAGGTGTTACTATTTCTGATACTCTAAACTGGACCCAGCATATTTTTAATTTAAGCTCTAAACTAGCTAGTTCTTTGTTTGCTCTACGGAAAATACATCATAATTGCTATGATCTCAATTTAGACCTTACTGTTTATTACGCTTATTTTTACCAGCACGTAAAGTATGGAATTATGTTTTGGGGCTGTAGCACCTCCGGACTTAATAAAATTTTTGTGCTTCAAAAAAAAGCTGTCAGAATTATATTTAATCTTGGCTTTCGAGATAGCTGTAAGGAGTATTTTAAACAACATAATATTTTAACTGTTCCGTCTATTTACATCTATTTCTCATTATGCTACATACATAAACATAAAACTAAATTTTCTTTGGCTAGTTCCAAACATAATTATCAAACCCGTCATAATAATAAATTTATTTTACCTAAGTGTAACTTATCCTTATTTTATAATAGTCCTGAATTTGCGGCGTTGAGAATGTACAACACATTACCAGAGCTCGTAACTGCAATGCCTTTTTTTAAATTTAAATCCGAAATAAAGAAACGTTTATGTTCACTTTGTTTATATTCAGTTTCTGATTTCACATTTTAAATTTTAATATTATATTGACAATGTCAGATGAATTGTATTTTCTTTGTGACAATAAATTAAGTAAGTAAGTAAGTAAGTAAGTAGATTTGTCCTTTATCTTCCTTATAGAGAATGAATTTTTGCAGAATGTTGACGAATAAGTTTACAATCAGTTGACAGCCGAAGCTCTATTTTTGGCTTAAATTCATAGCGTTCATATTGACAGATACTTTAAGGTATCTTAGATAATGTATCAATGTATTTAAGTTACTTTTTGAGAACCATATATTTTTTTCGGTTGCAGATAGGTATATTTACAATAAAAGTATCCAAGATACAAAACAGTACACAAACAGTATACTAAATACTTTCCAACACTGTCGATATACTGCTGCTGGTAAGATAGCTCAATAAGAGCTGTTTGTACAGGTACATATAACCGTATAACACTTGCAATATTTAGTAGCTATAGCCGCCACGGCAGTAAACGGGCGTGCACTGCACGCGGGCGGCAAATCAAATTAATATCGACCGTTTATTACTGGTAAATTTTATTCAATCTTAACTTACTAAATGACGCATGAACACACAGACTGATGCTAACGGGGCGGGTCTGTCGGTAGCTTATCATTCTAATAGAGTAAGAGCTAGGGCACCAAGTTGTGAACCATTGAAGTCACGAACTAAATTATGGTAATTCAAGACCACGGTTTTTTTTTGTAATGTAGTTCGATCTATTTTTTCTGCTTATGTACCTATAGGTAACTACAAAAAATCGATTGTTTTCACGGTGACAGAAAGCTTGAGACATTCAAGCCCTTTTTTTGGCCATGCCTTGCCACTTTACAACAGAATATTGTGTTAGAAATTTATCTAGGGAATTTTTTTGTGCCTAATAGTTTTCAAGATTTTTGAAAAAACACGTTTAGTTTAAAAGTTGGGATTTTTAGTAAGTTAGGGAAGCAACCTCGACAAATTTCTTTAAAATTTTCCTTCCTTAAATTATCCTTTTGTATCTAATACCCATATACCTCCTAGTATGGACAAGGCTATATTATAATAAAAAAAACCCGGGTCGCAGTGCCAAAACCCTGCCGACAATATAGTGTATTTGCTTATACAGGCAGTGTGGCTTTATTTCGCGAACTTAAGTTGGTTTTAGGGCAAAATAAAAAATTTCACTCCTTAATACACCTCTTAAAATAACATTTTTTTTCTTAATTGCAATATTATTATCAATCGAACCTCTACACCAAATTAAATACACCCTTCAATAAATAAGTCACTATCTGCAAACTAGTGTTTTCATAAAATTTGTAAATCCGGTCCTGTCGGGCCGATTTTATTAAAATTGTGGGGAAACTTTTTAATCACTACCAAAGGGCTAAATTTCAATTTTGAAACGATTCGGAGAATTTTTTCGGTATTTTGGGGCCCAAAAACAGTTTTCAACCCCTAAAAACTACCCTTAAAATAGCCCGATTAGGCCCATTTTAAATAGGCTTCTTGCGGTGATAGATTTCAACATGTGGCCCAAATTTCGTTGAAATCAATTAACTCTTTCGAAAGTTATCGCGCGTACACATATATATATACATATATATATATATATATATATATATATATATATATATATATATATATATATATATATATATATATATATACATATATATATAAACATTTTTAAAAATGGTGCCAAAGTGTTTAGGAGGCTATGAAACGTCGAGAAATTTTGGTCCGACCCCTAGGTCCCGCCATCCGACCGACGCCAATAGTGTATGTTGCCATATGGCAAATACACTAAAAAGAAAATCGGTCAAGTGCGAGTCGACCTCACGAGAAGAGGATTCCGTACTATTCCGTTTTCTGTGAGTACTTTAAGATTTAAGATTTTCGTTTAAGTTTTCCTGGGTGAGACCCGACATTCTCTATTTTTTCAAAATTTTAGACTCAGTAGTTTCGGAGATAATGTGGGAATTTTCAATTGTTCTTTTTAAGTTTCACCCACTTTACTATAACCAATTGAGTTTAAATTTTGCACATATGTGTGGTTTCGATGATAATACAATATTATGAAAACTTCGGGTGTAGATTCCACTTCCCGATGAGCTAAAGAATATTTAAAATTTCACACACAACACTAAAACAAAGAATACAATTATTTAAAAAAAAATATTTCTTATTACTCGCACCACGTTTTTACAACGGACTAAAAAGTATAAAATAATTTCCTCCAGCTTACGTAAGCAGAACATGTCTTGCCAATGCAACTTTAAGTTCCAAATAACTTAAATTTTTAGCGGTGCAAATAGTCATAGCGGTTTATAGGCGTTGCTTTGTATACGGCCTAGCCGACTATCCACAGCAATCGTAGATCAGTGGTAATATACAAAATGGAAACGGCTCTACATGTTGCAAAAACTAGTAAGAACACTATTAGTCCAAGAGCTGATGTCGCCCGTTTCATGAAGTGTTTGATTCAGGTAGAAATTTTCTACAATAGTATATATAGGTAAGATGTATAGGTAAATGAGTGTTTGCTTACCCTACTTAGGTACGCCAGGTACTGCGCATACAGGAAAGGTTTAAAACAAATATGTGCCAAAAAAAGTGTTTGATTCAAAAGCCAACAAGTACTATTCCAAAGTTTAGTTGATTTTAAATAAATAAATTAATGAGGCAGACATTTTTGGAGGGGTTAACATTAAACCAAAATACCCCAAAGTTGAATTTTCAAACATGAAAAAATAAGTGATTGATTCACGTTGAAATTTTTATACCAACTTCTTTAGATATACTTAAAAGTATTTACAAAAACCCAGACACTTTTTCTGGGGTTTAAGACTATTTTTGGGAACTTATTTATGGGTACTTATGCACGATTTAAAACACATTACCAAAAATAGTCTTAAACCCCGGAAAAAGTGTCTGGCTTTATGCAAATATTTTTAAATATATCTAAAAAATTACTGTAAAAATTTCAGCCTTAATCAGTCACTTGTTTTTCATTTTTGAAAATTCAACTTTGGGGTATTGACAAAAAATAATAATACCTACTGTTGCTTCTTGATCCTTACGCCTAAACGAACTTTTTCTTCCGAATATTTACCTCAGAATAATTACTAGACTCCATGATCTTAAATTGTGTCAATCTAAAACCATGCGTTGCGTCGCTATTGTAAGATGAACATGAACTTTACTGATTCGGTCAATGTGAACGTTACATTAATTGAATCAGAGAAATTCAAGTTTAAAGAATTGAAATGGGCCCCACGGACTCGGATTTGTCGTCACTGTGTAAGGGTCCCTATTACTGTCCATGACGGACGTTCCATTTCTATTTGCAGCACACAAAGGAGTTAACTGAACTGACTGTATTGCGTCGTACTGTGTAATTACAGGATGTTTTCTAAAAAACGCCTCAATCCATAACTTCGTTTTGTCCAATTAAAAAAATAAAACAACAACAAGCGGCCCTAAGGTTCATAAGACCAACTTCCCAGTATTATGAGTATAGAATATTAATAATAATTTTGAATAATTAATAATAATAAAACCCGGGTCGCAGTGCCAAAACCCTGTCGACAATATAGTGTATTTGCTAATACAGGTATTGTGGCTTTATTAAATGAAATTAAGTTTGTTTTTGGACAAAATAAAAAAAAATTGAACCCCTTAATACACCCCTTACAATAATAATTTTATTAGTTGAAATATTGTTATCAATCCAACATCTGCACCAAATTAAATACGACCTTCAGTAAGTAAATTCGTATACGCAAACTAGTGTTTTCATAAAATTTGTAAGTCCGGTCCTGTCAGGCCGATTCGCTTATAATTTTAGGAGCACTTTTTAATTGCTACTAAAGGGTTAAATTTCAATTTTGAAACGATTCTGAGAATTTTTTCGGTATTTTTGGGCCCAAAAACTTTTTTCGACCCCTAAAAACTACCCTTAAAATGACCCGATTGGGCCCATTTTAAATAGGCTTCGTGCGGTGATGGGTTCCAACATGTAGGCCAAATTTCATTAAAATGAATTAACTCCTTCGAAAGTTATTGCCCGCACATATAAATATATATATATATATACGTATATAAATATATATATATATATATATATATATATATATATACATATATATATATATATATATACATATATATATAAACATTTTTAAAAATGGTGCCAAAGTGTTTAGGAGGTTATGAAACGTCGAGAAATTTTGGTCCGACCCCTAGGTCCCGCCATCCGACCGACGCCAATAGTGTATGTTGCCATATGGCAAATACACTAATAACATAGTAAAGAGAGCATTTTAATAAAACAAATTATATTAACAAAAAAAGTATAATCTGTTTAGTTTTTAATATTATAATTACGAAGAAATTATCACATATTTTAAGAGGGCACTTTGATGTTATATCATGTGAAATAATGCTCACATGGACAGATCGTCACATTCATACCGTAGTTTTATTTACATACTAATGATCTACAGAAAAACATTTTTAATATTAATTGTCTGTAGTATATCAACATCATAACCTCACATTATGTGACGTTTCAACATATACTTACTTGTATTTAAAAAATGTTTAATTCGAAAATTGTTCTGATATCTAAAAAAAATAGAGAATATGATATTTAATATTTTCCTTTCTGAATTTACATGAAATATATGAGTTCCTACCGTTTGTACGTCAAATTGCAGAAATTATTTTGTACTTCAATTACCAGTAGTTTTAAACGTCAGATTCAAAGCGTTCATTTTTGTCTTACTATTTTGCGAATCAAAATCCAACTCACTATAAACTTCCGTCCTTGTCAGTTTCATGTAATTTATGGGACAAACTAACTTTCCCTTAATTTGTTACATTCTACTTCCCCTCGATTTCTTACTTTTTCAAACAGATACGTCGCTAAAGACGTTAAGCTTAAAAAAAAATTATTTATTTTTTGCTACCAGAGCAAATTAGATCCTTTTTTTCGAGAAATTCGAAAATCTTCTTTTAGCAGTTTTTTTGTTTAGGTAATAAAAATATTGACAAAAGGCTACACTTATTCTGATAATATTTATTTCGGATTATATTGATGATGCTTGGATATACATCTTTTATTAAAATTAAACTTATAAATAGGTAGAATGTATTTATGGAGACTTCAGAAGTTCAGAGAAAAACAAAATAAGGGACTTTTTGCAAACACACCGCTATAAAGCAACTGTTTTTCGTCCATCTATACATGCACGAAAAAAAGTTGTTTTATAGGGATCGTGAAATGACACATTTAACACTAGAGGTGTAAAGCTGCTTAAAACAAATCATAGTCTAGTCACATGGGAATTGAACGCAACCTACAATTAGAAGCAATTTTGTCCAAAATTGAACTATCAAAAATTTTGAAAATTAGTTATTTTATAGTGGGTACGCGTAAAAATCTTTATAGGTATAGGTACATATAAAATTGGATGTTTGTCTGTTAGAGGTTAATTTATAATAATGAGGTTAACAGTGCAGAGCCGCGGGTAGCGCCTAGTATTTTAGATATTTCATGCGTGATTTTTTTATGACTTGCGTGGCTGCTGAAACTCTTTGGCGCTCGTTTTACTATAATGTCACACTGCATCATAAAATAATAATCCGGCGCGCACTAGGTACATACATAAGCTACTATTTGGTTCTAAAATTTTATAAGGAGTACGGCCTTCAAATTCTCGGCGTTACTTCAGACACAGTCTGTAAACTCTGGTCTAGTTACTAGTAGTACATAATGTAAGAGCAGTAACTAACATGCTGTACTTGTACTACCTACGTGCTATGACAGTGTGTATGTACTTTGCTGTTGTACTAACAGCCATGATACTTCCGGAAGACTAGTACCTACTAGTTTAGGTCAGTTCTGCGTCTCTAGTCTATATATGTTGCATTGGCCACACCGGAAGTGCTTAATACGGTTTACCATTAAACGGATATAGCATCTATGTACGACCAGATACAGAGTGCTCTAAAATAATAATTTTGTCATTTGAGGTCGTTTACTGTCGATCTTCTCATTATGCATTTGATGATTCCCATGTCTCTTCTATTGCAAAGCCCCATTCCCATGTTTTTGTCAGAGAATTGGTGAAAGTATCATTTAAGTTTTCAATGCATTATCAAAAATTATAATCCATTGAAAATATGAATTTATATTTGGTTCAGATAGTTCTGAAAGTCGGTAATCTTAAGAAAATTTTAATTAAAAAAAATCGGTCATGTGCCAGTCGAACTCGCGAGAAGAAGGTTCTGCACTATTCTGTTTTCCGTGAGTACTTTAAGACTTAAGACTTTCGTTTAAGTTTTCCTGTAAACTGTGGGTGAGACCCGACATTCTCTATTTTTTTCAAAATTTAAGGCTCAGTAGTTTCGAAGATAAAGGGAGGGATGGTCAATTGTTCATCTATTTTCTTCAATAACTTTAAAACTATTTATTCTAAAATTATAAAAAATATATATATTTGATACCCTTTCATTTGATATGTCACACGGTACAGTTTGCAAAACTTTTTTTTAATTTCCTGATTTACCCCTCAAAAATGATCCCCATGTTCAAAATTCATTTATTTCATTACACGTCCGTCTTTGGGTCATCGACTTATATGTGCGTACCAAATTTCAACTCAATGGGTACCAGTAGTTTCGGAGCATCTCGAAAGGTATAAACGGATTGACAGATCCTATAAGGGTTTCGTTTTTTCCTTTTGAGGTACGAAACTCTTAAAAACAACCAAAGTATATAAGGCTTCGTGCCTTATTTTAATTATACCTTAAATTTGATTTGGCTGTATTAATAATTCATTAGTTCAGTGTTCCGTGCAAAGCGGAACATTTTTGGAATCACTTAAGTGTTCGTCCGTCCATCTATCACAGGCGATTTTCTCTGAAAATATTTGACGTAAAATTTCAAATTTGGTACACAGATAAAGTGCGGTAGCCCAATTACAGACATGAAGTATAAATGAAATAAATAAAAAAAAATCTAGTGCATCGTGTAAATGTAGCTGGTTGGAGCACAAACTCAACAATAAATATGATTTATTTGTTTTTCATTTTTTTAACCATTTTTTGGGAAAAAAACGTTAAAACATTGCTATCCACCACACTTATCGTTAAAAGGATCGCTCAAAAAAATATGAAAAAAATCTGAACATTGCAAATTCGGTGTAAATTGAACAACTGAAAAATTCTAACGCCATCAATCGTTAGAAACAATTTAAATAACACTATATTTTAAATTAATGAATGAACGTGAACATAGTATATAGTAATAGTATTTATTATTTATTGATTAAATATCGATTTTAGTAAAAAAATTTGAAAAAGAGCAAAAACAAATTATTAGGTTTGAAAACGAAACGTCGCAAAATTTTTTAATTTAGTTTATCTATATTAAAATTCAATTGTCCAATTTCCCGTGATTAAATAAAAAACTTATTAATTATAATGGACGTGAACAATATTGAGAGTTATAATCAATAATCTTTTAAGTATTTCTTTATAACTGCAGAACAAAAATTTGGCTATTGAACATACATTATTGAGCTGATGGCACGAAATACTATTTTTGCACGTATGTAGTTTGCACTTGACCAATTTTTACTGATCCACACCTGTCTGTAACGAAAATTTGGACTAGGAAATTAATTCACGCGTGTGGCAATGGGTTCATTCAAGCAATAAAACATTTATCTGCTATGCATCATCTATTTAAGTACTGTTTTAAGGTCTTCATATCATATTAGGACCCAGTGGGCAACCACTCGGTGTCTCACTCTCTGCCGACCCGGATTCCGAAACATTTATTCATTTTTTTATGATGTAAATTTTTGTTAAAAATGTCTAAAATATACTAAAATCAGCTATTTTATAGAGGGACGTGCAAAAAATATAATAATTAGACATTATATCGCATCCAAAATTATTAATATAATTCAATAATATATCACAGGTAATTGGATAAATAATATAAAACAATCGTGTTATTGTTACTCTTGCAACGTTTCGACTACTTTATTTAGCCTTCGTCAGGCTCATAACTAATAAATGAAATAATCAATCAAATGATTTATGTTTAAAAATTTATAATATTGAACACACATATTATATTTAAAATTAATTAAATAATGTTCAAAAAGATTGGTAACGTTTTAAATTTAGTTATTTTTTCATGAAAAAATAACCAAATTTGAAACGTTACCAATCTTTTTGAACATTATTTAATTAATTTTAAATATAACACGATTGTTTTATATTATTTATCCAAATACCTGTGATATATTATTGAAATATAATAATATTTTGGCTCGGCGAAAATAACCTACACTACATCCTTGATACATAAATTACTATTTTATTACTTAAAAAAATGAGTGCCTGATTATAGGCCCCATAAGTCTAGTCCTTGCTGTAGCTAATATTAATTAATCAGTGACACCCCAAGAGCTTTCAGGGTAGATATATATAAATGCACATCATTTCTACTCTCTAATCCTTAATTTCAACCAGATTCTCTACTTTATAAGTGCTTATGACTTGGTTCAACATTCTCCTTTAGCCAAAGAAAATCAAAACAATGTATTTTGATTTCGAAATAATTCAACCTCCTCCTAAAATATACAGACTGTATATAGTAGATACACTAATGCTCGGTTTGTGGTACGACTTTCATCGCGGGTATTAGTAGTTTGTTTTTTCTTTAGTTAATTTTTTTTTTCTAAATGCAATTTCCATCCAAAAATAGTCTCATATTTTCACAAACAGAATAGCTACTATTCAAGGGCTGAGAGAACTAATGCGCATTTCAAAATATATCGATGAGAAACGTGTTACCCACTCAAAACTTCCTCTGCAAAATATGGTCTGCTACAGATTTGATTATGTTTTTGAACATATATATATTACATAGAGCGAAAATACTGTCTTTAAAATTAATTCTCCATGTTATTTACGTCCAGTAATCAATAATTAATAAGTTTTTACGAGCAAGTGGAACACAAATTAAACAGTTAGATTATTGTAAAATTGCTACGTTTATTATAATTATTTCAGTTGCCTGATGAAGTATAAATAATATACAAAACGTAGCAATTTTACAAGTCTACCTGTTTAATTTTTGATCCACTTGCCCGTAAAGACAAAATTAATATTGGAATAGCACAACTATTTCTAAGCTTCTTAGCTTATATGGGTATATAACGAGAAAAACACGTTGATATAACCGCTTTACACTACTTTTTAGGTCTATATTTCCGGAAATATCTAGGATGCTTTAACAGAATTCATTAAGTTTTTTTTTTATCTGTAGTAAATAAATGCTAATCTACATTTTTTTTAGTTTCTCAAGAAATATTTTCTTCTCTAGTCATTATCATCTCTTTATCTATGATCATTATACAGAAACTAGAAAATCTAACAGAAAGTCGTCTGCTATTTCATTTTTATTTTTCTTACATCTCAAAACGAGCGTATATTCAGTTTGGTCAAAATATATTTCAAAACAAATGTTACAGAATTCAAAACTAGTCCTAACGTGAGGGATTTACAAAGATAACCATCTACCCATCATGTATCATACAAAGGTAGATATGTTTATGTAATATGTACATTACATTTATAAGTGTAATATAAATCTACATAAATATCTACATATTATATAAACAAAGTCCCAACTGACTGAACAACTCACTATAATGTTCAAAATAAGGAAATCAAATGTTATTTATTTAATGTTCCCATCAGTTTATTATTATATTGAATCATAAAACGAAAATTCAATTGATGCTTTCGCCAGTTCTCAGATTTGAACCTGGCGACTAATAATTTGTAGCTGATGAGTAAATTATGGAAATACAGTGGACCCCCGGTAATCCGACAAACATTTTGCAGGGCAGTGTCGAACTATCGAATTTGTCGGATTATAGAGTACTGCCTAAGATCCCCTATAGTCCGGAATTTTTTACAGAAAAATGTAATCCGACAAATTACAGATCCAATGATAAGATTCTATATGTTATATATATAATATGTACTCTGAACTTGTTCAATCATGCATTAGCGAAGATTGTCAAAAAAATATTCAATAATAAATAATAGACCATGTCGGATTACAGGGGGTGCCGGATTAGATAGGGGCCGGTTTGCCGGGGGTACACTGTATCATTAAAGCGCAGTTTACATTTGATGAATTGCTTGCCTACAATACAGTGTCCATACGTTTATTATCTATGATTCAAGAGAGTAATGTTGAAGTACCGACTAGTTTAGTGGTGGAAAATATTTTCCGCCAGTATCTTCTTCTTCAAAAAAAAAAAATTAGTCAAGTTGTCCAGTAGACTTTTGTACGGTCAAATCTTGGACTATATCGTTGATGATTACACAACTGGCTGACCGTACATGGACTGATAGAGCAGTTAATCGTCGAACAACGAACCGTTCAAGCAGTCACTGCCAACTATTCGATTGTTTCCCTGTTCTATGTCGTGTTTCGTTGATAATCATGTTCAACAGATCGAACAATCGGTATATGCGTGACTACATGACTGCTCGATGCGATCGTGACTGCTCGGGCAGTAGATACTTGAAGCAATCAGTTTCGACTACTTTAAGGCCGGCCGGCCTTTGAGAAACGTAACGTAATATTTGAACGTTCCCGATACCTACTCTTATCAATAATAATATAGAAAATAGATTAACGATATCTTAGGGATTTTTGAGCATTTTGTATGCTACTTATACGTGTTTGCAAAACTATCCGTTGGCAGAGACCGATTGCGTCGATATAATAAAACTCGAAAATTCAAGTAGAGGGACATTTTATTCGGTTCCGTTTATTGAATTTATGTTATTCTGTATAACAAAATATAAATCTCGACAAGTAAAAGTACACAAATATACTATTACTAAACAGATATTAACCATTAACAAAGTAATGAACACAATATTGTTTATGTATAATTCCTTTTCTGTTAAGTTTTAAATTTATTGTTTAAATCCAGATATTTAATATTTATTGGTTCACACATGATAACATAAGACTTCAAACTCAACATCCGAAAAGGGAAAATATCTTTATACAAATTGTATTCCTATAATATAATATTCAGTTAGTCTACGATAAACTGTACAGCAGTCTTGAATACACTTCAAAACTTCTAAGTAAAAGCGAATATTACAAATTTAAATGACTTTTACTATTTTATTCTTCCATAACCTTTATAAAATATCAATATAGCGTTCGGGTTAAGACAAGGTTCCTATCAAAATGGACATAAATGTAAGCGAAACTGGCGGTAAAGTATTCATAATTCATGAGAACAAAATAATTATGATTACACATTACATATTTAAGATGAACTGTAATTCAAAATCTCGTCAAATTCGGGTCTGCTTGTTGTAAAAGCATATACGGATTTTGTGGCAACCGAAATGATGGGGTGTATAATGGTGAGAACTCAGGTGGGGAAGAGGCAGGACACACGAAACACACATACATCCAGACACACTAAGGGTCAGTATCTCTCTCTATCCTGGTTTTGAAACAAAACAAGGATGATGCATTGCAAATATTCGTGTGTGTATGAAGGAGAGGAATATGTTTAGCGAGTGGCGTAGTCCCCTTACGAGGCGATATGTTACTCTTGTCAGGCGCCAACACTGCAGAATGGGATATTGGTTCAGATGGAATTCGCTGATGGTTTCAGATAGATAAATATAGATTGGCAAGCATTACTAAGAAGCTTCTTCGTTTGAAGGAGTGTTACTTTTTGTGGTTCAGAAACACAGATGGTCAACTAAAAATTGAAAAAAACAAATTGTCTAAAAATTGTGCCTACCACTGGCATTGATGCTGCAAAATCTTTAGAGTAAAGGGATGTTACGGATGTGGGTTTTACTGACATCTGCAGATGCGAATGTGGAAATAATAATAAGTATAAAAATATTTTTAACAATAAATGTGATATGATTTGCAGATACTAAATTTTCGTGAAACTAAGTAAAAGAGGTTGCAAATTTTCATTACGTCTTAATAATAAAATTTCAAAATTGGTAACGTATATTGAAGAATAATAACATTGAAGTCTTTTCAGGATTAAGGGGATTTCGCAAAGGCTGATAAAATATTAATCCCTATTGGCCAAGCACTAAAGCACGTATCATGACCAGGCACTCCCCCGATAATCTTGTCATGACTTGCGTCACATGCTCATCCGCAAAAGTGGGGCAAATACTCCGCGGTTGCGGATGCAGATGCAGACCTCTGCAACATCCCTACTCTAAACTGCAACATTATATTATAATTATAAAAGTTGAAAAGAAACATGAGATCCAAACTTGAAGGGGAACAACTGAGTTGTAGGCTTAGCCATATAGGTATATGAAATGAATGAGGTACGAAAGGTGGCCATTACGGATATGGCTAGGGATTCTTCCACAAAACGAACAAGTGCGTGTAGAACGCACCTTGAATTTTCGTACTGTTAAATAATTTAATTGATGGTTTCCGCATAGCAATAATATTTAACATTGAATCTATATCAAGGTTTTAACATCGCTGGTCTGTAGACACGTAGCCGCATATAACTTCACTTCCCTAAGGTCCGATCCCTGTATACTACGCGCTATCCTCCCAACTCTTCTCTCGTCTCCCATTTCTTCTTATTCTAGTTGATTTTCTCTGGCTAGCCAGCTTATGTTATATCTATACATATACGTACGGTACATCACTTCTCTTACAAATGACACTTATTTCACTTCTTCAACAATTTTAGTCTTCACCACTGCTTTTTATTCTTTACACGATTTCTGTATTTATTTTCAAACTTCCATTGTCTAACAGTAATATGTCATTGAGCTTGGAGCTTTTTGCAAATTAACATTGTTTTTTTACAAAGATTGCAAATCGTTAATCATGAAATCATTGGAATATTAACTTAGTAAAAATTCAAACAAGAATCGAAATACTTAGAAATTTGAAAGACTTTTTTAAAAAATATAAATGTTTCAAATGTTCTTTTTCATGAAACTTTTAATATAAAAACTGCAACCAGGAATTATTTAGATACGCCAAAATTTGCTGTTTGTTAAACCTATTATCAAAGATTCGTCAAAGACTTACCAATTGCTTATATATCTACTAATATCGCTTTGTTCTGTGTCTATAATTTCATAGGGTCCTGTCGAGCCGCCCTTATTAGTGCATATATGGCAACATACACTATTGGCGTAGGTCGGAGGGCGGGACCTAGGGGTCGGATCAAAATTTTTCGACGTTTCATAGCCTCCTGAACAGTTTGGTACACACGCTTGAATCTGCTATCGAACGAAGTCTATTTAAAATGGGCCTAATCGGGTCATTTTAAGGGTGGTTTTTGGGGGTGAAAAAAGTTTTTGGGCCCAAAAATACCTAAAAAATTCTCTGAATCGTTTCAAAATTGAAAGTTAACCCTTTAATAAAAATTAAAAGTGCTCCTAAAATGTTAACAAAATCGGCTCGAGAGGACCGGATTTACAAATTTTCAGAAAACATTACTTTGCAGATAGTGAGTTATTTATTGAAAGGTGTTTTTAATTTGGTTTAGACGTTCGATCGACAATAATATTTCAATTAAGAAAAAAATGTAATTTTAAGGGGTGTATTAAGGAGTTAAATTTTTTATTTTGCCCAAAAATCACATAACAAAGCCATACTGCCTGTATTAGCAAATACACTATATTGTCGGCAGGGTTTGGCACTGCGACCTGAGTGTTTTAGTGTATTTGCCATATGGCAACATACACTATTGGCGTCGGTCGGATGGTGGGACCTAGGGGTCGGACCAAAATTTCTCGACGTTTCATAACCTCCTAAACACTTTGGCGCCATTTTTAAAAATGTTTATATATATATGTGTATATATATATATATATATATATATATATATATAATTATATATATATATATATATATAGGTATATATGTGTACGGGCAATAACTTTCGAAAGAGTTAATTCATTTTAACGAAATTTGGCACGCATGTTGGAATCCATCACCGCACAAAGCTTATTTAAAATGGGCCCAATCGGATAATTTTAAGGGTGGTTTTTAGGGGTTGAAAAAAGTTTTTGGGCCTAAAAATACCGAAAAAATTATCAAAATCGTTTCAAAATTGAAATTTACTCTTTTAGTAGCAATTAAAATGTACTCCCGAAATTTGAAAAAAATCGGCCCGCCAGGACCGGATTTACAAATTTTATGAAAACACTAGTTTGCAGATAGTGAGTTATTTACTGAAAGGTGTATTTAATTTGGTGTAGATGTTCGATGATAGTAAACTTGCAATTAAGAAAAAAACTGTTAATTCAAGGGGTGTATTAAGGGGTTAAATTTTTTATTTTGATCAAAAACAAACGTAAATTCATGTAATAAAACCAGACTGCCTGTATTAGCAAATACACTATATTGTCGGCAGGGTTTGGGCACTGCGACCCGGGTTTTTTTGAAATTTAAGGAGCACCTTATAGCTGAGATTAAAAGGTTAAAATTCCATTTTGAAACAATTTCGAGAATATTGTCGGTGTTTTTGGGCATAATAATTTTAGCCCCTTAATACAACCTGTAAAATAGTCCGATTAGGCCTATTTTAAATATGTTTCATGCGGTGATGATTTCCAATATGTGGGCCAAATTTCGAAAGTTATTGCCCACACACACACACATTAAGGAATAAAATGCGCGAAAATTCACTAAGCTTTCTCTTTTATTCCCAGTTATTGAACTTTTGATGCCTGAAAGTCCCCCGAATCGCCCTTTAAATCTTTGAATTCTTGTTTATTATTATGATAACCAGCTGTTCATGTTTAATCTCTTAATACGTGCCCCCGCTCCCTGCAACAAATTCTGTGTACGCCCTTGACGCTATGTGCTGATGTTGTAAATAGAAAACAGATACTTGTGAAATGGCGGACGCAGTTTATTACAAAAAAAAATGAATAAATTTCGGAATACGGCGTGTAAATAATACCGACGTAATTATTTTTTAGAGTTTAGCGGATTGCGTCGACATGAACATTGTACAGGTGTGTTGTATTACATAATGAGTTGAGTAAGTTCTAGAATACAAAACGTGAAGTAAATAATTATTTTAAGGGTTCCCTCTTCATAAAGCACGTGATCGGATCAGTTACTCACACACGCACACACGCGTCCATAATGGCATAGTACCTGCGTATGTATGCAATCCTCGTAACAGCAGCTTTTCATTCGCACAAGTGTAAAAAGCCGTATATTATATTCTCACCGGAAACCTGGAATGCCGATCCCGGAGCCGAACCGTTCCGACCGGCGCCGACATAAAGGTATTGATTAGTTTGTATGTGTATGTGTGTGTGTCTGTATGGAGTATGGCAGACGGTGTTGGGTACCCAGAGTCAACAAATGAAGAAGTGCTTGGCGTGGCCTGCTGCTACCGCTCTACTGGAGGATCGAGGATGGATGCTGGCGCTCGCAGGATACGTGCAGCAAGTAGATAGAGCGAGATGGGGTAATGCGGTCTGCCAGTTTGGACGTGCTGTGAACCTCGTGAGGTTATAAGTATCTGTGTAGGTATACATATTCTGTGTTCTGTGCTTGCATCGTTCAAACAAATCTAACTTGTACCATTTCCCACCAATAGATTCAGTAATCGCTATATTCTTAGACAAGGATAGAAGATTTATTTATGTAACACTTTTACGTCAGTAGATTCTCAACTCTTGTTCAAGATTTTAGCGATTAATATATGTTATATTGGTATAGGTTATGTCCAAGTGAAATAGCAATAATTGCGGAAAGTGGGAAGAGGAAGTTAGTAAGGAGATTTTAAGAAGAATTGTCGAGAGTGGTCCCTTTTAACTATTATATATCTACCAAAAATCACACCCTTCGCTCCCAGTTCTAAATTGAGGGAGGGAATAAATGCCCGATAAATATTAGAAACGCACAAAAAAAAACACAAAGTGCGTCTATAACTTTATTTCTACACATTTTCGTGTGGCGGAAAGTTATGGCCAAAAAAAAAAAACGAAAATGACGCGTTCTCTTGGCCTTAGAAATGTATTACTAGACGCTATGTTCTTTTCAAACAACTGTATTTATTATACCGATTCTTTATCAAATTTTAAATTATAAACACAAAGTTTTATGAAACAAAGAACGCAAAAAATCGTTCTTTTTGTCCCATATCGATAATTAAAAATTTAGAAGTTATTGATAGGTAATCAAAGTGGGAAATAATCATAAAAATAGTCAACGCTATATTTCGGCAACGTTTCAGGACAACCTGATCTTATAATCTTAACGCGATGAGTAAGTGATTGAATCAGTACAACGGGTGCAGTATCCACTATATTGTAGTATCTGATACCGTGTAATATGTACAACGCTATGGTATACTACACTCGAGTGGAATCACATCGAATTTCACACCGTAAGTGAGACAAGGACGGCCTGCGCCATTTACGACCAAGTGCTGTATAGACTATAGAATGTTGTCCGCGAAGAAAGATACATACAAGGGAAGAAACAAATGCCTTCAGTCCAACTGAGTGAACAAGATGCCAGAAATAATAACATATCAAAGCAAGACGACGAGTTGATTCATTCGTTTAAGAAAAGAGAAAAGTTTATATGTCGCGTCACAACGGGTTGCCAACTTAACTTACACACCCCATATGGCATACACCGTGTACACCATCATAATGTCGTAATGTGAAATCTGTTCGTTAACGTCTCAACAGTATTAGTTCACTCGTAATTTATCGAAAAGCCGTATCTAGCGACAGAAGATAGCAGGGTTGCTTATTACTAATAAACCGTACGAATATCCATGTATATACTTGAAAGAATCGTGTACCCAAAAACTGAAGTCGATAAATCTGTTTGTTCGTATCTTAACCACATTTAGTTTAGTTTTTAACGTTTCGAAAAGTCTTATAAGGTCTACTAATATTCTTACTGAAACTGATGGATACGATTCTTTCTGTTAATTTTTGAAAGATTTCGTACTCAGAAACAAACATATTTATTTGTATCTTATTCTTATTTACAGATGTCGGTGACACTCCCAATTAAACTCGGCACTTGTAATTTTTTTTTTTTTTTAATAAAGAATGTGCTCTAAACAGAGCACACAGATTCCTTGGGTTATCTTTTCTTGTTTCTTTCTTTCTTCAACACTCTTTTTCTAAATCAGTTTGAAATCGTTGGTTCTTTCTGTTATAAATATCTTCACAAACACGGACAGTACTAATTTTTTTTTCGGCTACTGTACCGTAAGGGTCGTTGACCGAAATAAAGTGTGAGGGTTTCAAGAAGGTGGAGGTTATTCGCAAAGTAGAGAAAGGGAGAAAAAAAATCAGAAGTGGTATTCACTGGATAATTCGAAGTTTTGGGCCGATCCTTTCGACTACGAATTAACGAAGTTCCACTGTATGTCACTATAACTTATTCTCTCTGTCTGGCATTATGGTTAATTATTATTGTTTTTATTCATTCCCACTCTCGGCATCCTCAGTGCCGAGATCCTGCGTACGCCTATGTTTAGGGCCATAGCTATAGCCAAATTTTAGATGGGGCATCATAAATTTGAAGACTGTTTTAAAGTAGGCTCGGCTATTTGGTTTACATTAATTGTGGTTTCTCAAAAAAATACATCTGCATACAAATTAGGTAGGGTTGTTGGTTTGGGATTTAAGTAATGACACATTTATACATTTTTAAACATCAAAGTAAGGTGCTTCCTACGGAAATATTGTTACGACTTAAGTAACAAAACCCATATCTTAAGGGATCACTATCTGAATCTAGTTTTAAATACGTCTATAAAAGAGTGAAAGAGTCGAACTAGTTCTTATTACAAAAAGAACTAAAGTAAGATTAGGGAAGATTTCAGTTCTTTCCTTTTTTAGAATGCAAAGGTGCTAATGAAACACTGAAATGAAATAGTTACACGGACATGTTTGTGCGAGCTAGTTTCGCTCAACAAAGGAAAGTGTTCCATGTTCATTAAGTTTTTGGAGCTGTTTAGCACAAACCTAGTCATATCACTTTAGTGGACACGCATCCTTATAGAATCGAATCATTGCTCACAGATTGCGTCCACATTTCGAAAAAGTGAATAAATCAACTTAGTAGCTTAACATATATGTATATGTGAGAACGAAAACGGACATTAAGCAAGAAAACAGTTCACAAGACGTTGTGGTTCCTGTTAAACATCCACATAGCGAAATTCGAGTTATAGTTCTTATAAAAACGCCCATGACACAGAAGGACCACATAGCGAAATTTGTGTAGTGGCCATCATGCTATTCGATCACAACACGTTTTGGCAACGAAGAGAAGCCATAATACGAATTTCGCGATGTAGTTGTTTCATAAAAATCACAATGCGTTGTGAGCTGTTTTTTCGCTCAATAAGCGTATATTGATCTGTATATAACTAAACTCAAAAGACATTCGAATATTTGAAATTGTCACCGAGTTTATTTTGGTTGGTGTGTTTAATATATCAGAGCAGAGTAATAATGAAATTTTCTCTGAAAAGTATAATTTGGGTTTACAACAATTGTATACTTATAACAAACGGGTTGGTAACAGATTTCACAACAAGGTTAGATTTAGGTTAGAGTTGGAACAGAAAAACAAGTTGTTTTTTATGTTATATTTTTATATTGATTTTATATTGTACCTAATTCATTTTAAGACACAAAAAAACTTTAAAAATGGATAATGAAAAATGTATTTGGTTGAACAATAGTTGACAAATTCACACACATGTCACGTGATCTACTTTATTCTACATACTCCTGCTCAAGAGTCGGGACTGATAGTGTTTACTCCTTTAAGTCTGACACTGAGATACTCAACAAATCAGTGTACTTACTCCTTGGTATAACAAATGCAACAGTGCAAAGCTTTTAAAGTGGAGTACGATATCAAACACACCTAATATTGAGGAAATAGGTAGCATAGACTTATTTTTTTGTTTGCTAAAATGATATTGTAGCGCGCCCCCAATTGTTACGCCACTGGAAATGAGAGAGGCTTCTCGAACTTGAACAGAAGTTTCTGGAATGATCGAGGACGACATGCACGCGCCTATAAATACCGCGCGTGTGAGGCGCGACAGGCATTCAGTCGAAGTACAGTCACTCAGTCGACAGTCGCTACAGTGCAGTAAATTCAGTGCATAGTCAGTCAGTGGGTAGACTCAGTGAATACATAGCGAGCTAGCAGTTGGCACTCATTGAGCTCACACATAAATAGACCGTCTATATAAATTTCAGTGTGTAAATAGTCGTGTGTGTATATAATTTTTGTTCTATAGTTATTGTTGTATTATTATTTATAAGAATCCGTTTGTTTATTTCATTATTAGAGAATTATGTATAGTTCATTTCGTTATTGTAAGAGAAGTACTTTTTAGTTTATTTGTTTGTATTTATTTCGTTTGTTGAAAATAAATTAATCTACCACAAAGAACAGTTTTGTTACAATATTATATAATTTTATGTAATTAGGAGATTCATCACCTATTTTAATTAATAGAGAAACTATAGAATAGATACATCGGACATTGTTTAAAAGCGATCTGATTGACACATTACAGTGTAGAATGCATTCTCTTGTCATGTGCAATGTGCATTATGCAAGTGCATCTATAGGCTCATGAATATAGCGTAACTATATCGGCTCGTTAGTATGTGTAATTATCAACCGCATATCTGTGGTCAAAAGAAAACACCGCCTAAGTAGAAATAAAACAAGATGTAGAATAGTTCAAGGTAACATTAGTAATGATTAAATGAATTCTGAATAAAATGACAGTTTATACTGGTTTATAATAAATTAAAAAATAGAAGTATGTATTATGTAACCTCTACTGGAATCTACACTAATAAGCGTTTTTGATCATGACGTCACATGTAATGAAAGTATGACTGACGTGCGTTTACATCATCAAAGTTATATAATACTGTCTCATAACAAAAATACCGTACTGTACCTATGTAAATTAAGTAAGCCGATTGTATATATAGAAACGAGTCCTGAAGTTACATTTCATATGAGTACTAGCGGTTCGGTTCTGTTTCGCCCGGATTAAGACATATGCAGTGATCTTTCTTATAGAATAATAGACGAATTTGCCCGGTTTTGCATTCTATTTATTATTAGTAGCCGCACGCGACTGAGATAAAACACGGCAGCAACAACGGTAGTGAAATTTTCGTCTCCACAGTATTATTATCTTACCTCGCTGCTCCATCATATTGTCATCGTACCTCGCGGGGCTGCGCCTCGTTCAGCAGTAAGAAAAGTAATGGAACCTTCGGTTTCACCGTATTACGATTATGTCTCGCGGAACTGCACCCCGTTCGGCAGCGTCAACAGTAATGGAGTCACCTACAGCGATCAATTGTAAATCTAAACCATTCTCGAATCCACTTGAACACACAAAAAAATTCATCAAAATCGGTCCAGCCGTTTAGGAGGAGTTCAGTCGCATACACACGTACAGAAGATTTGTATATATAAAGATGAAGCAAGGCTACTAGATTACAGAAGTTGCCTTGTTCCGTGGAAGATGACGTTATCCGGTGGATCTGTCAATTGATGGCTTGGAAATGACTGTTGTTTATAAACTTTAATAGAAGCATTTAACAATTGACAAAGCAATAAAAGAATATGGATATTATCTCTAAAAAATTGATTTTTTAAGGTAGGAGATTTACATAGTTCTAGTTAAATATACTTGATATTTTTGATAGTATCACCAGCTGACGTAATTCTCGCGCTTACGTAGATTGGTCAGATGGAACGAGGCAACTACTGTAACATTAGCCTTGTGTATGAAAGACGTGCTTTTATAGTATGCACTAGAGAAACTCTAAAATTTACTATTAATATTACCTACTATACACTATTTACAAACTAAAAAAATCTAAAAAACGGTTAATCGCGCAGGCCATCCCTGGAGCTTCCCGCTGCTCAAAACGCTCGAAAATATACATATTCGCAAGTAATTGAGCTCTTCGAGTTGAAAAATGTGGCATTCAATATTTTTTTCGAGCTCTTCGAGCTAAAAATCTGGGAATAATTAAAAAAAAAAAATATCTTAAAATTATTTCAACAGTAATATTTATTTTTCAAACGAATCGTTCGATTTCAATCCAGTATGTTGCGCTCATGCTGCCCGAAAACTGACAATCGTATCAGTAGCAAAATTAAGAGTTTGGTAGGGGCTCGAAGGAAGAGACTGTGACCTAGAAGATCTATAAGAACTAAAGCATCTTTAGACATATGATCAGCAGTGCTATTTCTTTCGATTGCTACAAAATGTGGAGAACTGGATCACAATTGAAGTGGGTAATTTTCGCCATTAATTTTATGTTACCACAAATTCTACATAAGTGGTTTTGATTTTTGATCACAGATTATGTGCATAATGTATAGACGTATACCATTAACTAATGATAAATAGTAATAGGTAATGTTTGAACTGTATACAAGCTGTTCCAAAAATTATCGAATTACTGTACTCTGCTTTCAGTTCCTTCAAACCGGGGCCAGATCTGTAATGTTTTATCACAAATACGTACCTACATACATGCCTGTAAAGCAGTCGCAAAATGAGCCATTTAGCACTAGTGCGTAAAGTAAAACAGAAAAATGTAATCTAACGAATTCAACAGTAATTTCCATAAAAGATCTGTCAGTTATTAGAAGTATATGACGATCCATGGCGGGCGCAATTTTTATAAACAACCGAAATACGTTAAGTTCGAATTGTCAAAAATGTTGAAAATTGAAATTTAAGTGAATGCCAGTTATTTTATAGGGATTATACATAAGTATACCAAATGATATTACATAATATTATGACTTCTGTGACTGGTAAAACTCGCTACCCCTCGTTTTTCAATAATGTAATAGCTCGTAGTGAAATAACCTCCTAAACTACTATTATAATATCCTGACGATACTAACGTTGTTGAGAAAAAAGTGTTACTGATTTTGTGTGTTGTGAATACTTTTATGTTTCAATGTTATCATATTTAAGGTAACAAGAGATTAATTAATAAATATATATATATTTATATACTCTTCAATCAAAACCGCTCGCAGAGACAAAAAAAAATTAGAAACAATTTTAGAAATCTAAAAAACAGTTCTCCTCCTGTAAAGGAACTTGGGGCTAGTTGTGGCGGGTAAATAGGTTTTTCAAAATGAATTTGAAACTTTTCACGCTGTCATATTATTTAAACACAATAAGTGTCCCGCTGAACTTTACACAGAGATGTGGTGAATTCGTGTCCTATAGTTTATCAAAAAAGTATTTATGTAAACTTTGATTTCCGATATGCTGTTTTGCTACTTTTCTTATTCTGTTTATGGCATAAACGACAAAAATTATTTAGCTACGAACTTTTATTATTACCTAATCCTCGTTCAAATCTATTATTTTTTACAAATTTCATATAACTTACATCTTATTGTTAGTGTATTTGCCATATAATCCACATACACTATTGACGTCGGTCGGATGACGGGACGTAGGGGTTGGATCAAAATTTCTCGACGTTTTATAGTCTCTTTATACCCTGTAGAGTATTAATGTTGTCGCAAAAAGCAGTAAAATATAAAGTGAATAATTAATAGTCGTTCATTTTATATTATCTGTTTTTTACTCTGTATAAGTAGGTACTATAATATGTTTATCAAAAATGCGTCTCAATTATAGAGGTATTTCTGATTTTTATTTTCCTCCTTGTACTGAAACGAATTTGAAATCGATATTTTCTTTTTTATTTTTCTCATCCGCACAATTTTATTTTACACGGGTGATTTTTAAGTTCGACATTTCTGCCTGAGAAACATGGTTACAGGGTGGGTATTTATAGTATTAAATGTTCTAGTCCGTCCCTGAATACCAAAACAAACCGTTTTCTTTGGATAATCGACAGTCCGCAAGAAATATGTACTCATCCAATTTGCATATATACCTGCTCAAATATATTTTTTCAAACTGAATTTTTTTTACAGATTTTGAGTTCCGTTATCAAAGGGTCTAAAGTCTAAAAGGAACCCTATTGTTGTGTGTTCGTTCGTACGTCTGTCAGGGAAGTTGTATATATATATATGTCTATACGAAATTATATTATATCGATTTGAAATTCATACATAAAGTGTAAATCATTGGCTCGAAGACGAATATCATGTTTAAAACGCTGAGAATTCTATTCTAAAGAGGATTCCATACTCAGGCGTCGGGTGTGGTGCGCCTTTATTTAACCTTTCATAAAAATTAATTTTAAATTGTGAATATTCAGATAATTACATGATTTTTTGGTTTTCATGTGCCAAATAAGTCACCGTGTTGGGTATAATTAAATATTTTGGAAATGGCCAATATTGAAGAACTGAAAATTCCCGACTAATCCATCAACGACCCTAAGATGACTGCATGGTGCGTTATTTAGACTGGCGGCATAAAAACGTGGTTGAAAGAATTAAATAGAAAAACGGTTTATCTAAAAAAAAACTTAAAAAATTAACCTCCTTCAAAAATGTCACCAAAAAGAGGAAAATAACAAAATTTTAAGATCGGCGCCAATTTAATAAAACTTTTTCATTCACTCTAAAGATATTAAATAGAAAAAGAATAATTAAAATTGGTTCACAACTGGCGAAAGTATTGTGGTATTGTGGAATAAAAACTACATATGAAACTGTAAAATACATAGTCATAAGACACAGTGTTTCTCCAGTATTCCTGGCAACGAATCTGCCAAAGTCTGCATAGAATCCAGGAGAAATCAGTCTTTTTTATGTCAAATTTTTTTTTAATAATTACCACATATCCCAATCGTCATCTGTGGAGTTTTATAAGCAAAGTATCAAGACAAAATGTGAAAATAAGGACTGAAATAAAAAGTTACGACAATTTTTCCAAAAACTTTCTGTAGAAAAGAACCGGGCGTATTGATATTGTTTCTCAATAAGGTATAATGCCCGGCATCTACTGACGAAACCAATAAGAAAACTTGGTAATAGAAGCGTTAGTCGTTATCACCAAAGCACCTATATCACCATCTTATCTCCCTTTGCCCTATAGAATAAAATAGAATAATCTATAATATTTTACAAATGGGATTCGTCAAAACACTATAGAATACAAATAAAATGATAATACAAATAGGTACGTTAAAGTAATTTGTAATTAAATCATTAATTGTATAAAGACATTGCTTGAGTAAAGCTGCCTTGATTTATTTTTAAATTTATTAAATTCAAGATTTTTAATATCATGTGACAAAAAATTGAACATTTTTAATGCATGATATTCAGCACTATTATTGAATAAAGTCATTGTAGACTTCGGCAAAATTACATTACTATTATATCGAGTACCATGGCCATGAACAGTCTGAAATATATTGCAATTTTTAAGGCGTTGGTTAATAAACCATAAAGCAAAATAGACAAATGTAGATGATACAGTAAAAATACATTTACCTGTAAAAGTTTTGTTTGCAAGTGGCAAGAAAATCAAGATTAAAAATGATTTGAATTGTCTTTTTTGACGTATAAATATTTTTAATGTCAGCACAATTAAATAAGTTGATAACAAACCATTTCTTTTATTTCTAAGATACTTTTCCTCACTGTGTTTAATTTCGACGGAATTAGATCATCTTCAGTCTAGTATGGTATTTATAAGTCACCTGTATGCATGTATTATTCCAGTTTCAGTTCGGGTCACATCAGCATACATTGCAGTTCATCATAACTGCATCTTCTTGTTCTTTATTTTTCTTCTTAAAACGCAGAGTATAGCATTATTGTAAAGATAATTTAACTTACATTTAGTAAAGGAAATCGAATCAAAGCATGCAGCGATCGCCATTTCGCAGCAATTATTTGTAATCTTCTGCATAAATCTGATAGATAATACGAAAGGCGAACACAATATATACAATATATACGTACATATTACTTACGTATGCTTTGTGTGTGTGTGTGTGTAATAATAAAGACCGATTGTTATCGAACATCGACCCAGTCATTTTATAATGACGCAGAGCTAATAACAAGTTTAGGGTCTTAATTAGTTGTTCATTCACAATTCAAACGAACGCTTGAATTTATAATATAGAGACGTTTTCATTTTATGAAACGGAATGGTCACAATTTACCAAAAGAAATTTTCGTCACTGTTTGTGTTAAACAAAATTATTGTTTTCAAATGATTGTTCTTTTTAATAAATTGTGAATCCAATTCATACTTTAATTAGTTCTTAGAAAAGAGATAAGAATAAATATAATATAATAATAATAATGCGTTTAACGTACGTTTCTCAACTTTATGTCATAACAGACGCCATTCGCACCATTACTATTTTTTCATCTACCACTTCCCGTTATTTTCTACATTTTTTTTTTTTACAACTTCAACTTATGTAATAGCAATGGGCGAATGAAGGAATTATAGGAAATTAGGATAAGGTAGGTAATTTTTGAACTAGGAGTTTGATAGGTAATCGGCCATGGCCTTAAATAAGGAACCATCTCGATATTTATCTGGAATTAATTGAGGGAAACCATGGAAAACCTCAATAAAGATGGCCGGTACAGGAATTACCGTTTCTCGGCGAGAGGCAGTAGGAAAAAGTCACAGCCACATCTGCCCCCGCCAGGATTCGAACCCGGTACCTCCCGAATGCGAGTCTAGTGCTGTCACCACTACTCTACCCAGCTCGATCAATAAATATAATATATTAATAATACAAACACTTACGTTCTACAATTATGTAATTTAATTGTGTACTGCTTCATTTTTGAAACTAAGCTTCTTAACGCAGGCTTCGGGACATAGAGTGAATTGAAAAAAACGAGCGAGCGACATGTGAGACAGTCACGAAACAAATACGTACCTATTTGGGTTCAGACTATATCTTAGGCAAGGGAAGGACTTTGTTGATATGATGTACTGTTATGTTCCGGTTGGTCTATTCTGCTTGCGAAGGGGTGGGTGATGTCTAGCAGTCAAAATTAAAATTGAATTTTATATAGCTGTTTTAAGACAATTGGTAGGCGTGGTTATTACGTCGTCTGTTTACACATTATTAATATGTCAAACCTTTTAGGCTTAAATCTCAAATTAGCATAAATTCATTTTTTCTTTTCTTTACTAATGGCTTTTTTTGTATATTTGTTATTAATAATTAAAAAACTCGGGTCGCAGTACCAAAACCCTGCCGACAATATAGTGTATTTGCTATATAGGCAGCGTGGCTTTATTATGCGAACTTAAGTTGGTTTTTTGGGCAAAATAAAAAATTTGACTCCTTAATACACCCCTTAAAAGAACATTTTTTTCTCAGTTGCAATATTATTATCAATCGAACCTCTAAACTAAATTATATACACCTTTCAGCAAATAATTCACTATCTGCAAACTAGTGTTTTCATAAAATTTGTAAATCCGGTCCTGTCGAGCCGATTTTATTAAAATTTTAGGAGCACTTTTTAATTGCTATTAAGGGGTATGAAACGATTCTGAGAATTTTTTAGGTATTTTTGGGCCCAAAAACTTTTTTCAACCCCTAAAAACTACCCTTAAAATGGTCCGAGTGGGCCCATTTTACATAGGGTTCTTGCGGTGGTGGATTCCAACATGTGGGCAAAATTTCGTAAAAATCAATTAACTCTTTCGAAAGTTATAGCGCACACACACACACACACACATATATATATATATATATATATATATATATATATATATATATATATTTATAAATATATATACATATATATATAAACATTTTTAAAAATGGTGCCAAAGTGTTTAGAAGGTTATGAAACGTCGAGAAATTTTGGTCCGACCCCTAGGTCCCGCCATCCGACCAACGCCAATAGTGTATGTTGCCTATGGCAAATACACTAAAAAATTATTGACTATTTTGTAATTTGTTATTTTTTGTGTACACGTAAATTTTAATCATTAACATAAAGTACGAGTTTAGCTTCCGAGGTGTGTTCACAAACCGACGTGCATATGTTTTTTACATTTAGGATTTTGACGAAACGTACGTTGAGTAAAAATAAATTAGAAATCGAACTTGATCAAGTGTTTGTGTTATTAATATAAGGTGTGTATGGTATTGTGTTCCAGTGTAAAAAGTGTTGACATTATTGCGTTTGTTATACAAAGTAATCATGGAATTTATATATAACTAACGTAAGTATACTTTTCTGTGCAAATTCAACTGAGTTACTTATGCACTGCTGATATACCAAACACACATAATTACTATACTACCTCTAATAAAATCGTCGTAATCTACCAAAAATACGTCAAGCGAGGAACCAGCTCACGAAATGCCAGTACTCCGATCTCTATGTCGAACCGTGTCCTCTACGGCAGTTCAGCATACGGAAGTGATAGTTACAGATTTAATAGACAAGTTACTGGTATGTGCATATAGGTCTAAGTACGTGTCATCGTATTGCAAATTGTGGCCGCCCATCTGAGGAGGCCGTGGATAATGCAGACAACTGAACGTAAGCAAAACAAATGAGAGCGTGACGAACAAAATAACGACTCTTTTTAACTGTTACGAGACGTATTGCGGACATTCATACGTGCATTATACAGTATCTGCAAATTAGTATTTCATTTTGCTTCTTTTTAATCATAGATTTCCACGTTTCTAGCTTTTAAATTGTGATTATATTCCGTTAACTGATGAACTAACTGTTTTGTTCTTATTTTACTACCAACTTGTAAACATTAAAAGAATTGCCTATAGCAATAAGTGACAACACGAATGTTTGAGAAATATACGATAATAAAATCTATTGCAGAATTTCTTTCGTGTGTTTTTCATATATTAAACTAGTAATTATGTGAATATATTTTTGAGAACTGTTGATGTAATAGATTTTCGAAAACAAATTCAGTAACGTTATAAAAACTGATTTAAACTTTGATAAGCAGAGGAAAAAAGCGCTTGTGAGTATGGGTTCCTATTAGCTAACACCAGTGCTTCATAAGCAGAGCCCTTACCCCTAGGTACCAGCGGAGATACCTAAAATTATAATTTTCCTATTGTAAGCTTATACGCAAATTAAATGTAAATGTAGTGGACAAAATAGAACTTCTTTATAAATCGTAAATTACAACACGACCAAATTCTAAAACAGTAAATGGTAAAAGGAATCAAGGACGTTTTTATTAAAATGTTTGGTGATATAACTAATTAAAAAATGCACAAATTCATTCAATAGAAAAATTAGAAAGCATCACATGAAGGTTCTTTACGAAGATAAAGTACATTTTATACAAATCCAACTCCGCACGGCGTTTCATTCTCTGTTATAATTTGGCCGCCATTTGAAATGTACTGCAATGGTTTTTATTGCATACCTACCAAAAAATTTGCAACAGCTGATTTTAAAAGAAAAAAAGTTCAATACGGATCAAAGTTTTAAGTGTAGTTTCAAGTATAATCTTTATCGAAGCATTAATATCGTACTATCAAACCACACGAAATTATTATATATACCATTATCACATCCATTCATTAATTTGATAAAAACATTTTTTTTAAATTTATTGATTACTAAATTCTAAAAGCGACTGATACATGTATTGTCAACATACGTGTACAAACTTTCAAATCGATCGGATGTGTGAAAGTCGTTCAGACTGACTAACAAATGGATTTAAATAGAATCTTATAAAAATAATTAAATTAACCCAGTAGGCTGTGAATTTATTTTATTATACGAAATCTAGGAAAAAATTTCTCATATTTTATTTATGACAAGTTTCAAGTTAATCTGACTTTAAAGCAAAATATTTTTTTTATAATTTGCTGTCCTCTGTGACCAAAATTCAAACATCGGGTGATGTTAATATCAAATAGATTCTGAAATAAAACGAACATAGAAAAGGTTATTAAAATCGGTTTAGCCGTTTGGGCTGTATGACTGATCTAAAAAGCGTTACTCATATATGTACAGACAAGGGTTATATCATATATGCAATTCACTGTGTGGCGCTAACTGACAGTTCTATTTCAAAATTGTCGCAGTTTCATTTAGATATACTATATTATATGGAAGAAAAAAAAGATTAATTATTATCTATGCAGTGAATAATTAATTATTAATTAAATGCTGTTGATATTTGTAAAATAAGTTTTCTTAATTTTTGAAGTTTAAATTCTTTAGCGACGTATCTGTTTGAAAAATGTAAGAAATCAAGGGGAAGTAGAATATGAAACAAATAAAGAGAACGTTAGTTTGTCCCCTAAATTACACAAGACAGAAGTTTATAGTGTGTTGCATTTTGATTCGCAAAATAGTAAGACAAGGATGAACAGCTTGAATCTGACGTTTAAAATTATGAACAATTGAATTACAAAATAATTTCTGTAATTTGACGTACAAACTGTAGGAACTCATATTAATATATATTTCATGTAAATTCAGAAAGGAAAATATTAAATATCATATTCTCTATTTTCTGATAGAACAATTTTCGAATTAAACATTTTTTAAATACAAGTATATGCTGGAACGTCACATAATGTGAGGTTATGATGTTAATATACTAGAGACAATTCATATTAAAAATGTTTTCTTCTGTAAATTATAGAATGTAAAAAAAACTATGCAGGGCTGGATTTAGGGGCAACCGGGGCTACAGCCCCGGGGCCTCCACAAAAGAGGGGTCCTCACAATAAAGACTTCGGAAAAAAAATCAAATTCAGACTAGTAAACAACGTTTCCTTTGACTGAAAAAAATTGTTCATTTTATTTGGAAAATAATTTGGGGCTAGGGGGCGTCCACTCCTTTGTTGGCCCGAGGCCTCCAGACCTCTAAATCCGGCATTGAAACTATGGTATAAATGTAACGATCTGTCCATGTAAGAATTTTCGCATGACATAAACATCAAAGTGCTCTCTTAAAATGTGTAATAATTTCGCCATAATCATAATATTAAAAACTAAAGAAGTTAAACCTCTATGTGAGCTTATGACGGTGAGGTTCATTGTAATTTTTTTCATTTATGATATTCGGAAACCGTTTAGCTTCTTGCATATGGCCTAAAAATGAATGATCCCATAAGTGCGGTGTTTTTTTACGGAACTCTAAAAATCAGACATTTTTAGAGTTAATAAAATTGTCCATACAGTACAAATAAATCTAATCCTGCTTTATTTTACATTTTAATATGAAAGTGATTGATATGTGACATGTATTGTTTTACATATATTAACTTTTAATAATTAATTATCTATATTGTGCAACTTCTAAACCATATCGCTGTACAGTGTTAATATTTCAAACGTAAAGGTGAAATAACACAATTTCATTATTCAATTAAACGTGACTTTTTTCTATCTGATCTGTTTGACCTATATAAAACAAATCGCAAATTGTTTTCGTGTTCAAATAATTCATATTGTTTGAATAATACTTTATCCAATGCTCTAATGTAATTTGATTATGATAATTAAATGAAACTTATAGTTTCGATTAATATTTGTTTCAGAAATAAATTGGTGCGGAAAAACAAATCTTTCATAATTCAAAATAAGTTTTCAAAAATTCTTACTAATATGAAAATATCAGTTAAAATTATTCCTAAAAGCTCTTATTAGATTAGAGAAAATATAGTGTAGGTATATTTCCAAAAACTAGTTATTAGATTGGCGCCTAAATCAAAGGGCCTAAACAGAAATAGAAAAATCCTTCAAATCAGTGCATTTACAGAAATTAATATGAACAAATGAAAATTCCACAGACCGACAAACTCACAAGCACAATAAAAGAATGGGACTTTCGTGTTTCGTCACATTTTTATTATGCAGAATGAAAATATATGTCAATTTGAACAAAGCTCCAAAATCTGGTGAATATTGAACAATTTCTTGAAACGTAATATTTTAGTAGTCGTAAGTAGTGCTTTTTAAACCGAATCATTTTGATACCTATAAGTATTGAAAAGTGTTTCATACAAAAAGAAATAAATTTTTACCCACATACCTTTGACATCAGCACGGCTAGGTGACTAAAAATGCTGCTTCAATAGCACAGTTTAGCCAATTTTAAATTATAACATTTCAATAAAATGTTAAATATTTCTCAGATTTTAGTTCAAATTAAATAAATAAAATAAATTCATGCATGTTGCCTATTAGGAAGATAATGAAGCAGGAACAAAACGACAAAACCCATTGATAAATAGAGATAGATAACATAGTCACTTTGCATATAAAAAAAAAAAATAAGAAGAAAAAGGAAAAATTGATCAGAACGATGAGAGGAAAATGTTTTAATAAACTGGATGAAGTAGGCTATTTTAACGACCTCTTCTTAAGAATGAACTTTCAAATCGTGTTTTACCTTCAGAAACAATTAAACTTACCATTACTATAGACCCTACGTTATAAATTAGACATATCACATAATATGTAATATCTATTAACTGATTTAGATGTTTTGCATATACTTAACACTTGTATACTAAGAATCATTAATTATTGCATGACATAATCGTTTGATTAATCGTTTAAACGATATCGTTTAATAACTTGTAATAATTAACATACTGCAAAGGTTACATATTCTGTTAATTTGGATTGAAGTTAAGAAATAATGCTAAATCATTTTCTAAAGAAAAACATATTTTTTTTTTATAATTTATAAACAAAGCAACTGTTCCATACAAACTATAAAAATTTGTGTACACGTCGATTAACATTTTAGAAAAAAGTTTTCAGCCATATTCAATGAGTCAAAATTTCAAATTTAGAATCAGTTACAAAAAACTTTGAGAATATCTGTCCGCTCCTTGGGAAAGTTTTAAGGAACTATCTGCAACGTAGAAATTGAGTCAGCTCAGTTCATTCGATAACCAAAATATAGTGGGAGATCGTACCCTTGTGCTGAATTATAATATATTCATGAAATAAAAAAAAAAAGTAAATATTTCTTTTAGGAAACCTATATACTTTTTATAATTATTGTCAAATCTCTATTAATAGATTTTTGTTCTATTTAAATGTTTTTTTTTTTTTGAATTAGTTCCAAAGATGAACTTATAGATGACGCTGAAACTCATATACACTTTTTTTTAACATTGACTCTTATGTTAACCTGCTCCATCCAAACCTCAGATCGAGATATCAAAGAAGCGTACCATTAATGAATAAAATTTGTATAAGCAACATAAATAAAAGCTAAGTAAAATACTTAAAATTGCTCTAAAGAAAACGTTCACCTAATGACAGTTCATGTCATTGAACTAAATTTTGTAAAAATGTCTACCGACGTGATCATCTCAAATCTCCTAGCTTAGCTGTAAGTCTGAAGGACTACCGAACGTTTGAATGTAGCAAATTTTATCCCCCAAAAATTATCCTGTTTCCATCGAATAACCGTAAATACAAAGGAAAAATCTCAATTTGGCATATAGACAGAACACATTCCCAGAACATCTAATCTTTTTAGCATGGTTTTATAGACAAGTCTTGATACTGCTCATGAGTAAGGGTAACCCTTATTGAAACCTCTTGTGTTTTAAACCATCCTATTTTTTCCTTGTTTTACTAATCTACTTTAAAGCCAGGTTAGTTTTGCCTTGATATCCGTGTTTTACTGCCTTTAATAAGCAACCTGTTTCCACTAATAGTAATCATGTTACAGTTTCTAAACCTGAACCAGAGTTATTAAACATCTTCAATATGCAAAATAAAATTCACGAAACCAGAAATAACGTTTTACAAGCAAAAATCACAAATAATTATAGATCCATACCTATTTTTGAGTCATGGTAGAACCGTAAATCTACATTAATAATTTCATCGGGTGGCATTCGTTAATGAAATTTATCAAAAATTATTAAGCATAAAAAATATTAATTTCGAATTGACAAAACATATTAAGTCATTTTTAATTAAAGCTTGTTTATATTCTGATAATGAATTTTATGATCTATTTTTTAAATTGTATTTAATTTGACGAATCCTGCTTGTTGGCTATTTCGGATAATAAATTTATTCTATTCTACAATATTATGTAAGATTTAAATTATATCCTCGGTAAAAAGCTCTATAACATTGTTTTATCTCTATTGTGTGAGAAGCTGCAGGTAGCGGCTAGTGACTAAAATATGATACCACTAACAGCGTTAGCTTCTATCTGAAAAAAGTAGACAAAAAGTCACTATTTATTATAACAGAAAGCTTGTCGATAACCTGCTGGGAAATATTTCTCATATTAACTATGTTTTCTACAACGCCGCCGCCCACAAATGACCTCGAAATAATAAATTAGCAACATAAACACAGAATATTTGTTTTAAAGTCTATAAGAGCGTCGATTAACACCTTGACTTTTGAATCTTTTTTATCAAATGGCATACATGTCTTCCATTTTAAATCTTATATTATGTCGCAGTTAGAATTAAGTTCCGCATTATAGATACTATAAAATATATTAATGTAGAAATAGCCCTTTCAAAGCCAAGTAACATTTTTTTTTATTTTCTCCACATTTCGGCCACAGCATTTACTTGGTATTTTGAGTACATCATGTACTTAAAGATGTCACTTTATGTAGTCAGTATAATACGCGCCACGGTTCTAAAAGATTCTGAAGTTAGATGCTAATGGAGGGTTGCGCACGTACAGTCGGTTAAAAACTACAAACTTGCGCTATATTATTATTTTTAATTTTTTAATTTTTCTTTAATCTAAAGGTCTAATTCCTTGCATAAAGTAATCCAGAAAATTATTTTTCGTGCTTGTCTATACAAAACTGTATTGGGCATCTTGATCAATTAACAAGCAAAAAAACAACTTAACAATAGCATACTGGATTGTACTTTATAGCAGGAAAGCGACAAGTGACATGACAACCAGCGATAACCAATCACCGACGAGCGCACGTTCTCTGCCGGTAACTGAGAGGTGGTGGGAGTCTTCCTTTCCCACAAAACAACCAGGACGGCTCTAAAATATGCATTTGCGACGCTGTTTGTGACCAACTTCAGAACCTTTTAGAACCGTGGCAAGTATTATACCTAGTCAAAATATAAGATTGTTTTTGCAGCATGCGTCCTCTATATTCATAATAGAAAACACTTTCAACAAAATACTAGATTTGCTTATCTTATTACTTTAAACGAGCAATATATATTTCGCGTATCTCGGAAACGGCTCTAAAGATTTGGATGAAATTTTGTATTTAGATAAAGTTTTGTTTTTTAAGTTTACCTATATGGTTGTATTTCTAGTAAAAACGCAATTTTACACAAAACAAGTTTTTTTAAAACTATTTATTAGCGCCATGTCGTAAATTTTTGTGGTACTTGTATTGTTGCCGATTAATGATAAGAACTGTTACCTCAAAATTTTGTGAGATAGCACTATATGATATTATCCGAACACGAATATGTTCGGCTTACATCCATGATTTTTTTATGTAAACAATGTATGTTTCATAAACTTTCTTTCTTACCTGTCAAATGTTCCATTGGCCCGGCCGATGAGTAAAGCAAGGAGATCGAGCTTTACTCAGGCGGCCGGGCCAATGGAACATTTGACAGGTAAGAAAGAAAGTACTATTATTTAAATAAGATAACAAAACAAAACAATCTGACCACGCGGCGGAATTCAATGCAAGCAACGATCGACAGCATCCGTTATAATTATTTCGGAATCGGATGTGAAAAAATATCGGATTATTCATAGTTTCGGAATCGGAATTGAATCTCCGTAACATTCCTGATGAATACTAATAATAAAACCTTAAAGTGGGGTCGTGTATCCTGGCTAATCTTTAGGTATCGTACTGACAAGTGACAGACAACCAGACGAACAAACTTTTTCCAAAAACTTATTTTTTTACATTCCAGGAACCTCAAGTAGGGAAAGAATTGAAAATTTGTGAAAAATGATTTTGGATCTAAACTGAAATGATAAATTATTATCTACCATTTTTTCATTAAAGAGATATAATTAGCCTAGAATTGAGTCAGTTTATTGACGTATTAATTTATCATTAACATGAACTTCATTCTTTTTGAAATATTGCAAGAAAATGCTAGTTGTTACGATGAAAATCTGCAATTCAAATATCTAACTAAGAAAATAAAATGTATTAAAAATGTAATTTTATTAAGTGTATTTTTTATATAACGAATAAATTATTATGTGACCTCACTCTCAGATATAGTTCGTAGATCACCTGTTTTTAGATAGGTGTGTTTTATTTAAATGCCTAACCGAATATTTTAGAAAGTAACCTATTAAATATTTCATTCTGCAACTGAAGTTTTGGGAACAAATCATAATAATTTTTTTGAGTGAGATATAGCATAATTTGTTATTTTCGGTTATATTATAAATAGTTCCAATGGACAGGATCACAACAATAATATTTAATATTAAGATCATTGTAGTAACCTTTGTTGTTATGTTATGGTTGTGAGCGTTCATTCTTCAAGCTTGAATTAGTAAAAAGTTAATAAGAAATCACTTGACTCAATCACGGTTAAATAATTTAAGATTGATAGCTATTAAAAGTTATATTTTACAAAAAGAAGAAACAATAAATGGTTCCGATATTGCTTCTTTAGCAAGGACCTAAAGTATTTAAATAGGTCTCTTATTGTCGGAACTTGAAACAAAACCGGTGTGGGCCATTCTACGAAGATTTCATGTGAATCAGTTCATGTAAACGCCAACGTTTATCAGGGTATTATTGTATGTCATTTGCCAAATGTCACTTGGTATCGACGATTTCATTCGATTAAATAACCTCCGCGAAATCTATAACTATGTGACATTTTAGTTTCAGAAGGTTGTACAAATTCTTTGCTGTTAACTATGTTTTCTTGAAAATTAATCCTTAAACGGAGATAGGGTTCAAAATATATTTTTGACGTACTTATTAGATTATGTTCTTTCAAAACATTATAGGATGACAAAGCAATATAATCATCAAATCGGTGAATGTGGTAAAAAATTATTTTTGAAAATTCATACAATCCGTAAATAACCCTAGTCACGATACGTGGGTACGTGTAAGTGCTGTTAACCGTTGAGGAGTTCCGTTGTCTAGCTTCGGATTCTATAATCAGATTCTGGATATAGATTTAGTGGTATCGTGGACACCTCACGCACGTCAGGATCGAATTCTTATTTTATCCATACCCTGAACATGGACAAAGCTAAGATGTATACAAATCAAAAAATCTATTCTTTAAAACAACAAGACGAAAGTCGCAAAATGTCCCGAAATCATTTCAAGTCGACTTCGAGACGGTGATGACAGTTAAAAGCATGTCGCAAAATATCAATTCGAGATCACTAGGGTCAAGACGGGCGCGTATTTTGTCATGTTACAAAACAAGTATTTATAGTTTCTTTAATAGGTTAATAAACCTCTCCTAGTGAACTCTAGTTGATACAGTTTTGACCCAGTCGAATTGAGTTCAAAGCAATATAATAATTACCTATCGAGAGTTTGAAACCGTTATTTCTCACTTATTGATGCATGTGAAATTTTTACATACGCTTTAAATTGTCCGTTCTGTGACATAACCCATAAGTGAGGTCACAGCATACTTTCGCGAAATGTACAAACAACCAGACATTGCACAAATCATAGCGATCTTGCACTGTGAATCTGTTCCGATTTTTTTATACTCTTGTCATCGATATGACATTTAAGGCCCACAATATAGACTCACGTATATGTCAAGACTGAGGTACGCAAACAGGTGGACGAAAATCGATTCCAAGCTCTTCTTTTTCATTAAAAATAATTTTAAAAATAGAACATCGATTTATTAGAACTTTATCTTATAAACGACATTTTTTATAAACTTATAAAAAATTAAATAATGCCCTTGGATTTTTTAAAGTGAAACGGTTTAGTCCGCAGCAATGTGGAATTTTCTGTCACGGAAATGTGGGTAAGAAACTTACGCGCTGCCTTATTCATGAAGGCGCTCTCTCAGTAACATATAGTTATGTGCTATATACATGCAAAACCATTTTAAGGACGTTATATCGTAGAAATAAATTCTCGGATTCGAGATAGACTGTCGTCGCGTTTATAATATAAATATTTTGAAATTTTTTATACATTAAATTTTTGTTTAAATAATGCCAAAAAAAATTAACTTAGGTGTATTATAAAATTCACTAATTTTTAATTTTAATTAATAAGCACCACAGAAAAGATCTTTTAGGTCGCAGTGATTGAGAGGATTTCGTGCCTTATCGCCCCATTTATATAATCTAAGCATCAAACATAACATATGTATAATTTGGGATTTTAACAAAATCATTATTTATTTAAAATAGTCCGCTTAAAAATAAAAAAGATCTTTGACAGATACTAAGGAGCAAATATTAACAAAATATTATAATCACATATTAAAATCCTAAGTCGACCCAAATACATCGATGTGTACCTACAATTAATAATAAAATTGTATTAAATAAAACATTTCACCAAATGCCAACACAACACACCTGATCTTTTTTTGTCTAGCACTCAAAACGGATTTACAATCAATTTTTAAAATTATTTAAAACAGGCCCACACATTTCGAGTGACATGATCGACGCCAAATATTACGAAACACTACTACAGTTCATATTAAAATTAATACATGTCCGTGAACGCCGCGATCAATGCACGGGGAACATAGGCGGCCTGATTATACTATAGAAGTATAAAATTTCTATAGCGAACGCGCTTATAGTTAGTAACGTAAAAAGGTATCAAAATTTTAAAAAAATGGCGTTGGGACGCCCAACAGAAGCGAAGCGTCTATGCATTTAACGATTTGAATTAGTGCACCAGATAAGCAAGTGTGGATAAAGCGCGCGTGTGCCACACAGCGCACTAGCTAAGCAAGCGTAGATAGAATGCGAGCGTGCAAGCAGCTAACAGTGACGTTTGAAGTTTTTTCCCATTTTACTCTTCAGCAACCGAGCGCGCAATGTCTAAAAAAAACTTCGCTTCAAAAATTATATTTCCGTAAATACATAATGTATTAAAATAGAAAGAAAAATTGTTTGTGACAATAATTTTTAATTTTTATAACTACCACAGTGGTCAGACAGATATCCAGATATCTTAACTCACACTAGGTTCTAGATTTTTGTGTTGTTTTAATTTATTATTTTGGTATTTCTGCGTAGAGTGTTAAACCTTTTGAATTAGTGTAAGGATCAGTAGAACCAGGGAAGTGTATATTGTACACGTTAAAATGTTAGTAATACACTGTTAGGTAATCCCTTAGGATATCCTTAATTTAAATAATTTTCATAAGTCGTAAAAAAATCCAAAAACAGTAACTGGGGTTGTCCAAGATCTGCTTTCAACGTAAACGCTCTTAACCGCTTATTCTGGTATAGTATTATACTCAATAAAATACGGAACCATGATGACTCAAGACACGTCGAAAATGATTGTAAGGCTAAACGTTTGCCGAATTTTTGCTTTCGCATTATATAATTAATTATTTTTGGCATTTGTTATTTATGTACAAGGTAAAGCTGTTTTTGTGATAGACCTGATAACAAAATATGTCTAAGAATCTTGCTTTCGATGGCCCTCCAAAGTGTTAAATGCAGTCAAAAAATTTTGTTTTATTATTTCTATGCTCTGCTAACAAAGATCCTACCAATGATACCCCACAACACAATTTTCCCCTGCTTGTATGTATGGTGTCCCCTTTAAATAGTATTTTTTATAACTGCATATATGATTTTTGTCTTTGGATCAAGGATTTGCATATTACATGTGAATTTCAAGTGAATATCTCATTTCTACCACAACAATGGTTACGTCTGACACAACGCTACGGAACCCTAAAAAGCACTGCGTAGTTTTAAAATAATTTTCTTATAGTAGATTGTTATTATTAAAAAATAGTTTGTCTTTCGTGACTCAGTCTGTATCACAATTTTGCATGTATTACATTGTACATTGATTTTTGCAATATTATAATAAAATGACTGACAAGTAGGTCGAACTGGTCTCAGCTGAGCCTCAGCAGCCAACAATGTTCACATAAAACGCTAGCTGTGATCAGTTCGGCCGCGGCGCGGTGACCTCGACTCGACTGTTTGACAGTAACACGTATCTGTCACTCAGTAATGGCCGATGTACACGCATAGGGATGGCTAGAAAATATTACAGGCGTTTTTTATGCCAATGCAAAGCAAATTGAAATTTGTTATATTTCACTGAAAGATTGTATTTCTGTAATCTATATGTTAAAAAATAGGTAAAAACATTTTAAGTTAAACATTTTTTTGTACAATTGATGATAACTCAAAGCTAGAAAATAATTATTGATCTGCGGAATAAAATCGTGAGGCGCATTTAGTAGCATTAAGGTCGAAGAAAGCCGCATATGATTTCCAAGTTAAGGCTGTCGGAACGCTCTGAATTTAAACCAAAAATAGAGCTTCGGCTGTCAACTGATTGTAGACTTATTCGTCAACATTCTGCAAAAATTAATTCTCTATAAGGAAGATAAAGGACAAATCTAGATCTCTAATGGACTACTTTTGTAATATATGTACGATTTACTAGAAAAAAGTTGAGATTAATTGTGCCAAAAAAAACACGTTTTCAATGTCACACTACGACCTTATTCGTACTTATTTCACAAAACTGTTCCATCACAAACCTAAAGTGACTCTTCCTTTTTCGGAAAAGTTTTTTAAATCTTCAAAATATTTCCAAAAATTAGAGTAAGTAATCAACAAGGGCGTCGTCAGCCTTTGAGTCAGAGGGGGGCAGAAGGATGAACAAAATAAAAATTCAGATTTTTGAGGGTTAAGATATTAAATATTAACAAATTTATTGAATCCTTAAATTTGATTTTAGTTTCAGAGTGATTCTGCTGAACGCTACATTTTATTATTTACTTATTCTGTGACATTATAGGCAGGAAAACTTATAACTTAAAAAAATCCCGAACCTCTAGGGAGGGGCAGCTGCCCCTACCTGCCCCCCCTTGGCGACGCCCCTGGTAATCAATTGACAGCGGCACCCTTGCAATAGCATCTTTTTAGCCTCGTAGTGTGGCATTAACCAAAAATTGAAAAGAGCTAAAGAAGGTCACACCCACAATATGTCTTCTGCCTACCTCGCCTCTTACCGCTGGGTCTCAGCACAAATTGTGTGAATGTGACCCAACACTGTCAAGACCTGACAGAAATGGGTCGCAACACAGGACTGTCTGTATTAGCAAATACACTATAATATTGTCTGCAGCGTTCATCACATCAGACAACTGCCGATATACTGTATACGGTGTCTCTCACACATTAAGATACCCATAGCGCTTGTTCACTCGCACTCACAAGAACATGTTAACTGCCTGTTAGGTAAAATGCCCAAACGAAATGCCCTCTTTATTTGAATATATCGATTTTTAGTTATCAATATTATTCTGTGTAAATTTCAACGTGCCTCAAATATATTTTTTAAGTCTTAAAACATAGAATTTTGCAAGCACCTGGTTAAGGTTTAGTCCCGATTAAAAGATCTGACTTTTATTTTCTAACTCCTTAAATACTAAATTTTAAAGTACTAAAAATTTCAAAACGCCTCAAGAATTTTTTTTTGACCAAAAATTTTGCTAATTTAAAAACTTAAAGCCCGGCTACCCTTCAATCAGGTCTGTGTTTTTGTATTCGGATATTACCAAAGAGTTATTGTACAAATTTTCACAGTGCCTTAAAAAAACATGCATAACAGCTCTTGGTATATAAAGCTAAAAGTCGTACCAGCAACCTAGCTATAGCAGTACTTCCCCCAGCCTTTCTTATTTTGTCTGTATATTGGAGACAATGGTTAAAGTTATTTTATGCAAACACACAGACTCGATACACAGAACACCGTTCCCCTCTACGCCCCGGCGCTTCCATTGATTTGATTAATCTTTCTATACAAGCTGTCCCTGGAGGACTCTGCCAAACTTCAGAGATGTATTCTTTAGGTCATTTCAAGCAAAAAATTCCAGTCAATTCCGTGAGAGGACCATCCTAACTTTACAAAATAAAGACATTTTGACATATAGTAAATAATATAACATTTTTGTAAATGCATGCAGTAAGGCAGATAACAGCTAGCAATAAATATTATAATTGCTATTCATTTGCATGGTTACATAATATGGTTTCGAATGTAAAAATTAAAAACCCGGGTCGCAGTGCCAAAACCCTCCGACAATATAGTGTATTTGCTTGTATAGAGCCGTGTGGTTTTATACTTTTATTATGTGAAATTAAGTTTATTTTTGGGCAAAATAAAAAATTTAACCCCTTAATACACCCCTTAAAATAACATTTTTTTTCTTAATTGTAATATTATTATCAATCTAACGTCTACACCGAATTAAAGACACCCTTCAATAAATAAGTCACTATCTGCAAATTAGTGTTTTCAAAAAATTTGTAAGTCCGGTCCTGTCGGACCGATTTTATTAAAATTTTAGGGACACTTTTTAATTACTACTAAAGGGTTAAATGTCAATTTTGAAACGATTCTGAGAATTTTTTCGGTATTTTGGGGCCCAAAAACATTTTTCAACCCCTAAAAACTACCCTTAAAATGCCCCGATTACGCCCATTTTAAATAGGCTTCTTGCGGTGATGGATTTCAACACGTTGGCCAAATTTCGTTAAAATCAATTAACTCTTTCGAAAGTTATATATACATATATATATATAAACATTTTCAAAAATGGTGCCAAAGTGTTTAGGAGGTTATGAAACGTCGAGAAATTTTGGTCCGACCCCTAGGTCCCGCCATCCGACCGACGCCAATAGTGTATGTTGCCATATGGCAAATACACTAATAAAGCATTCTTGGCAGCTGCTTCATTTTTTCTTAATGGACAACAAAAGAACAGCTGATTTTTTTTAATTTTTAAAATATTTTCGAAATTACAAAAATGTAGAACATTTTTTTTTCTCTCAAAACTCCCTCGAAAAAATAAGTAGAATCATAAGGCGTTATGAAAAGTATCCATTATAACAGAAAAAACAACGTAATAACTCATATTATGTCTTCTGTACATTCAACGATTTTTCCCAAAAACAATAATATCTTTTCATATTTACATGTCAAATATCTTACCAAAATTTGGTTTCGCCCCGCTAAACCGTTTTACCTGTATCGTGTTCACATACTAATAGGCAAGCAAGACGAACATTTTTTCAAAAAAAAAAAGTTTCTTGTACTCAAGGGACCTTGAAACGAAAAAATATAATTTTGAAAAGTGAATTCTGACCTAAATCAGATCCATTCCCTAGTTGTGGAATCAGAATGGTATCAGTATATGCAGGCCCTGATTAACCCTTAGGCTAATTAGGCTGCAGCCTAGGGCGCGAGGATCGGGGGGGGGGGGGCTAAAATCGTGTCTTTGCATGCACTAATCTAGCATCATTGCATCTCCCCTACATATTTCAACAAGACCGAGACAAAATCTACAACTAAATGCGCTTGAGAGTCCCTGATTTAACAATAAATTTTGGAATTTTAAAAAGCGCGCGTAAAACAAACACTGACTTGTTACTCCGTAGTACGGGGGCGCGTCCTCATAATTAGCCTAGGGCGGTCAGAACTCTTGATCAGTCGCTGAGTATATGTAGGTCTGATTCGGAAAATGTTTAACTGTGGAGATGAAATTCAATTTAATCCTCAAGTATTTAATCATGTCAAAGTGGTCACGTAGTATATTTATTCTATTAATTTTGTTAAATAAAAATTACTGTCTGGTTAAAAAAAATCAACCTTCTATAATTTGCTAACCTTTCCAAATCGGATTTTTTTTTTGCACAAAATGAACTAAGGAATACATCCTTGATATTTGGCAGATTCCTCCCGGGACACACTGTATACCCATACAGTAACAGTAAATGTCGGTATATTATGTGTCACTGTCCAGAACTTCTTAACCGTTTATTATTAATTAATCAATTATTATTTACAATTTGTAAGATATCAATGGTTCGCGCATTTATTAAGAAAATAAAGATAATTTTAAAAAACTGAACTGTTTTCAAGATAGGAATCTGAATGCCACTAAAAAGAATAAAATTAGTTTTCCCTTAGTTTTACAATCAGTCTCCCTACCTACAGTCGATTGAAAGCCAGCATTATTATTTTTCTATTATTAATAATGGCTTTATTAGGAAACTGAGTTCAGCTAAGCTTTCATGCTGAGCTCAAAATTAAATATATACGAAAATACGCATTAAGTATCACACTAATACCCACAAACACTGCAATATTTACGACCGTAATTAGAGAAGCTACTGGTTAAAAAAAATTAGATCAAAGGGCTCTTTTTCTAATTCAGCCTACTTCGTGTAGTTACGCTACTATCTGATAAGCAAATCTTGGACACAGAAGCCGAAAAGTAAACAGTTTTTACATCTCTGGAGTAATACACCTACGTACGTATAAGCACCAAACAGGTACGCTATACGAGTATATCAACATGCAAACAATATAATCTAATGTCTCATTTGTCTGAAGGTTAGCTGTTGTAATTTGACGTACACGTTTCATAATAATCATATTTATTGCTCTAGCTAAAACACTTTTTATCTCTGAAATATAATATTTCTCAAAATAACGTATATTGCAAACATTTATTTAATGTTCGTCATATCCGGAAATTATTCGCTAAAATATTATCTTTGTAAATGTAACCGATTCAAACGGCTGTGATGAGTTTCAAATTTAATACTTCACATTTAGTTAGTAAGATTTTCTATAAAATAAATTGAAAATAGCTGAGCGTCTAGCTATGCCGTCGATTATATACGGCGTTTCCGTATGATGCCTCCGTTATAAGCGCATCATTCTCAGATTCTAATCCGAAACTGGTAAAAGTTTTCATTGCATTTTCAATTCATTATTGAGAAATAATAAATTGGTGCTAGATCTGAATAACTTTAGCTCTTGGTGATCTTAAAAAGTAAAATAATTAAACTGAACAAATGTAGGTATTTTGAAATTCTGTATATAACAATCTCTGATTATACTTACCTACAGTTTCCGATTTTAGTAAGTTTTTTTTTTCTTGAATAAACAAGATCTCAAAATAAAATGGTATAAAGTTGCTCTAAATGTTATGAAACGTCGAAATTTTAAGACCCACTGTGTGAGCAAGTGACTCTACGTATGAATGCAGTTGGTCTGAATGTGAAACTCTGTTGATTAGAAAAGGATGTGAAGAGGCAGTCACTACTGCCTGTCTCTTTCTATTGAGCAACACGTTTTGTGACTTATTGTGCTGCTCGTTGTCTGACAGTGGGTTCACCCCACACAAGACATTTCTTTGTACTAGAGCTTCGGAGGTACCCACGTATTTGGCATGTCCTCCGTCGAAGATATTTCCTCTTCTACCTTAGTTCGCATGTTAACATGTCCATACTCTAGCATATAGGCCGATTTCACCACGAAATCTGTTGCCAAGTTCAACAATTGCGGCCACAAGTAGGTACTCGTACGTTCCCGAATAAGAGTGCATATGTACTATATTGAGCGTATAAAATGTTCAAGTAGACTCGACATTTTACACTGCGAAGCATATTCCTGTTCGTTTAGACTTTGGAAGTATCGAGCGAGATTATTCAGCAATTCGCGGGCACTAACTTAATATCATTTCTTTTCGTCAACGCAAACGTGTCAGTGACACAGTGGAATGCTGTCGTTCCTCTGGCATGTTTCTTGGAAATATGATTGCTCGACAAAGGAAACTTTCTATGTTTGTTTCGTATCACCGAGGATCTTTTAAACTTGGTCAAAATAGCAAAACTTAAAGTCGTTAAAAGTCTTTGCAGTAGAAATTCGAGCTGAATTAATTGACTGTATAATTATTGTAAGGGTTTTACCTCATTAATGCTGTAGTCTTTCTGAATATTCCGTAATGTCATCTCCTAGTACAAATGGATTTAATGTTCCTAACATTTCTTTTTTTATAATATATAAAAGCACACTTTCCAATATAAATCCTCGTCGCCAAAATTCTATTATGTGGACTGAAGGTTCAAGTAAAAATTCACGACCGTTCTACTTAATCGAGCACTAATTTATTTCTGCTTCAAAACTAAATGTGTTTATACAGTTTTACAAATTATATAATAAAGGTAACCACGTTACGCAAGTAATTTTATACATTTTAAATTTCAGTTATCATAACAATTAACAGCTCCTATCAATTCCTTGAAGTGGCGACATGTGTGAAGCATTGTTGAAATCCTGAGCAAAATTGTGGACGATTTGAACATTTTTTACAAACTGTGTATTAAAGTGACTGAAAAAGTGCGATATGGACTTCATTTTGATTTATAAATTTAAGCGTTTTGGTCATTTCGTTGCGTAGAAATCAACCGCTAATGTTAGCGTGTTAAATCACGCAGCTTAATTTTTTTACGAAAAGGTTCAACGTATCTATTGGCAGAAAAATTTTCCTCACTTTTCTTGTAATAATTTTTCTCCATGGTTGTTTCTACATTATATTAATTAGATTTGACGTAATTTACTCCCCATAAAACCACCAAATATTGTCGGAAATGTTTTTTAGCATTTTTTTAATACTGTGGACTCTATTATCGGTTTATTCCGAAAGTTATCAAATTTTGATCAGGATTTGCGAAGTCGATTCCAGCGCACCCCGTAATACTCCCAAATGATGTTGATTTTTTTTTTGTATTTTTCAATTTATTATCGGTTGATTCTGAAAGTTACAGAGTTTTGGCTAGAAATTGTGTAATCGGTTCCTCTGTGCGTATTTTTGCGCAAGCCTATTAAATGACACCATCATCTCAAGTTTTGTTCCACCTTCTATTAAATACTCGCTAGTTAATTTTAGTAATAGTAGTGAATATTTTAAAACAAGTGGATGATTATATTATGTAATATATAGTATGTTGAAATAACCTATCTACTTTGTGCCTACATACTGGCTAATATGTAATTTGCGAATACCATTTTTGGAATTGCACAGATTGTCTGCAACGTGGGTGAATACAGTTTTAATATACCTACTGTAGACTAGCAACTGAAATAAAATTGATGAATAATTTACTCCTGCAGAGCTCAAGATTATGTTGATCTAAATTATGCCCTCTTTAAATTGGAATATACAAATTTTTTTTGGAAAAACAATTCGAGACTTGGACAACGAAAAATACTGACTATTGACATATTAGGTGTGTTCAGTATCGTGTTCCAGTTTAAAAAGTTTTGACACTTTTGATACTACTGTGTTTGTTACAAAAAAGTGTAACCATGGATTATATACCTAACCTGAATTTTTCATTGTTTTTATCCCAACGAAAACATGCATGTGAAAAAAGGATCTAGAAAGAGCAGCTACGCCGAAAAATGAATTGAGATTAAGCTTTCACTTAGCAAGTTTTCATGTTTTATATCATAAATATTTATAATGGGAAAACTTGCCATGTAAAAGCTATACTATATGGCGCTGGTTGCTGTCAAACATAATATCACATTCGCCATAATATAGATCATCACGCACTAGAAACATTACCCAATATTCTACTATTCAGGGCAAAAAGAAAATCATTGTTTTTTTTTTCTAAGATGCTTTTCCAAGTATCTTTCCTTCGTCGAATTTCGATGGGATGTTTAGTAATTTTCGAGATATTGGCTTGTCATGATTTACACGTCTCACAACGTATACAGCGTACGAGAAAGGATTTGGTGTAGGAAATATTTATACTTCTAATATCTAATGCAAATAAACATTTTTTTAAACGGTAATCATATCGATTTTATTAAATAACTTTTATATTGAGTAAAGGCTACGATTTCCAGTCAACCATTTTCATATTGATCATATTATAGATTATTACATAATATATTACTTATGTAATAATAGTATATTGTAAATCTAGTTGCACTTGCGTAATGGTATATATTACAGTGAAAGGTGATATTATATTAGAAACGAGATTCAGCGAGTTTAAACAGTCATACGAGTCGTAATTTCATTACACACGAGATATATATGGTATTTTTTACTTACCCCCTATGGAATATTCTTGACAATTCAGTTGAAAACTTCACACCTATTAGCTTGATTATGAAATAGACTGTTGTTGTTTTACATATACTTCTAATGATAGCTGATAAGTAGTTTATAAAAATCACTGTTGAATTGGTTAGATCACGGGCTTTTGTTTTCTCATGACAGCACTAATGCCAAATTTATTACTTTACATAGTTATAATATGTACAGTATAGGTATTTATACGGAGTGGTGCAAAAAGAAATTTATGATGTCATTTTAAATCGCTTATAGTTTTGTATTTTACAGGTAATAATATTTTATCGGTTCATAATTAATTCCAATCAAGCGTCGTTTACTATTTTGAAAACGGTTCATTATATTTAAAAACCGATTCTATCATTTTTTAAGGCATTAATTTAACCTCTTAAATTTATAAAAATTAACATTTTTTTATATTACGTTCACCCCAAGGTCAGTAGTTTACATAGGTTGCTTCGTTTCGTTGAATAGTAGTAGGGAGATGACGCCATCCAGAAAACCTGTCAATTGATTGCGTAGTAACAGCTGTTGTTTATAAATAATTGTCAAAGAAATCAAAAGAATAATGATATTATTAGCAACGAATTGAATTTTTAACGTAGCAGATTTACATAGTTCTAGTTAAATAATTTTCATATTATCATTATAAGTTGATAAAAATATGAACGATCCACCAATGACATCATTCCAACGCTTATACTAATTGGTTAGATAGAACGAGGCAACCTTTGTAATCTGCTAGCTTTGCTTTCGTTCCATGTGTTCATTTAAAAAGGTAAGTACTAATAAAAACTAGTTTGTATGTAATTTCAATTTTATTAACAGTTTGTGCATCAACATTTGTTTGATATGTTGGAAAGGTATTATTTTTATTGTAATATTGACAGCTGCTGACGAGAAGGGGTTCAGTCACTAAATAATTTCGTTTGAAGAGAAATCAATTTTGCATTCATATTTGCATGGAATATTTAAATATTGAATGTACATACTCACTAACTGTTGTGGAAAAAACACGATAGACATGTAAATTGTCTAAATACTTATTTCATATTTTTGTACTTTAGGCATTTCTAATGAGTTGAAAAACTGACGTAAATGCCATATTAAATAATGATGCTTATCAATCACTTTAAAAACTAATAATCTTTTTGTAGGAAAACGCTACCTATGTAAAACGCTACGTTTGTTCATTTATAACATGAAAGAGGCTAAACCAAATTTCATGGGATGTTTTTCACACACATGGCTTTAAGCTGTGTTTGATCAAATTTGATTTCGTCTAGTTCTCAAGTTATTAATCAAAACACGAAATTTGACATGAGTATTCTTTGATAAAATCGAAGGTCGATATTCAACAAATTATATCTAAATTCGTATCCCAAGGGGTGAAAACGGGAGTAGAAATATTCATGAAAAAATACTCTGCATAGAAAAAAAACCCGGGTCGCAGTGCCAAAACCCTGCCGATAATATAGTGTATTTGCTTATACAGGCAGTGTGGCTTTATTATACGAACTTAAATAGGTTTTTGGGCAAAATAAAAAATTTGACTCCTTAATACACCCCTTAAAATAACATTTTTTTTCTTAATTGCAATATTATTATCAATCGAAACTCTATACTAAATTATATCCACACTTCAGTAAATAATTCACTATCTGCAAACTAGTTTTTTCATAAAATTTGTAAATCCGGTCCTGTCGGGCCGATTTTATTAAAATTTCTGGAACACTTTTTAATTACTACCAGAGGGTTAAATTTCATTTTTGAAACGATTCGGAGAATTTTTTCGGTATTTTGGGGCCCAAAAACATTTTTCAACCCCTAAAAACTACCCTTAAAATGCCCCGATTACGTTCATTTTAAATAGGCTTCTTGCGGTGATGGATTTCAACACGTGGACCAAATTTCGTTAAAATCAATTAACTCTTTCGAAAGTTATTGCCCGCACACATATAATATATATATACGTATATAAATATATATATATATATATATATATATATATATATATACATATATATATAAACATTTTCAAAAATAGTGCCAAAGTGTCCCGCCATCCGACCAACGCCAATAGTGTATGTTGCCTTATGGCAAATACACTAATAAAGAAATGTATGTTCAGTAGTAGTACTATAAACCATAAGTTATAAAAGATATGAAAAAATACAACTGTGATCGTAGAAACACAACGGTATACAATCACCAGTTTTAACTTTGAATTTTGTAAAATTCAACTATAAATATCAATATCTAGATTAGCTTTGTTAATTATATAGGTATAAGAAACTTAGACAATGTCGTTTATTTTTTAAAATGTTCTTCCCAAAACTGCCAACTTATTTGGAATTCACCTAGAAAGATTTAAATTTGGCTACGTCGGTGTTCTTATACAGCACAATAAACAAACCGTTCTTATGTTCAGATTTTAACGACTTAAATGGGACTAAGTATAAGCGATATTATAGCTAAGAGATTAGAGATTTAAATTAATAAGAGTGTTTATGTGCACTTATACTCATTCTGGAACGCAATAAACAATAAAAGCATTCTTTTATTAATATTTACGAACTATTAAAATAATAAAATCACTATAAAATCTGTTTCGACCAATAAAATATGTCGAATTTCTGTCGTCGTGCTGCATTTAAACCTGTTTAACAAATGACTGCTGGCGCTCAATGGCACGCGCACGCGCGGTGCTTCTACATACCAAAATGAAATTAACTACAACTCAGGAAATTTATTACTTTCCGTGTCTTTTAACGTCCTTCTATATGTATCTACTAATGAATTATATTTTAACTATTTACTTTTAGTTATTAGTATATTTGCCATACGTGTGGTTCACATATCGAAATCCATCATCGCACAAATCCTATTTAAAATAGGTCTCATCGAACCATATTAAGGGTAGTTTTTAGGGGTTTAAAATGTTTTTAGAACCAAAAATACTGGAAAATTCTCAGGATCATTTTAAATGTCAATTTAGCCCTTTAGTAAAGATTAAAATGCACTGCTAAAATTTTATAAAATCGACCCGACAAGACCAAACTTGCAAATTTTATGCGGATACGGATATACTTATTGAAGGATGTATTTAATTTAATGCAGATGAATTAAGAAATAAAATATTTTTAAAGCATGTTTTAAGAGGTTACTTTCTTATTTTGTCTAAAAACAAACTTAAGATACCACCCGAGTTTTTTTAAGTTTAAAAATGAAATTTTAAGTAGAATTGTAATTTCTAAAATATTGACGTTCAGGGAAAATTAATAAATTAGATGTTTAACACTAAAATCAATAATTAAGATATTTATCAAAACAGGAATCTTAAATTACAAATTTAATGATAAATCATTTGTCATCGATTCGTTTAACCATTAATCAAATCGTTAATTAATTTCTGTGCATGTAAATTGACGTTGTATTCATGTAGGTGCATAATTTAACAACTTGTTTCGATATATTTTGGACATAATGACGACAATTTATGTTGCCGCGTTTTTAATTATGAAATAATTTACAGTTATTACTTGTTTTAACACTGTTTTGTTCGATGTCAAATGCAAATCATTAAAATATTTCTCATGACTAATTCTATATGACACCATAGATAGACACACTAGAAGAGCCAGACCCGTATAATAGGTTTAATAATGCGTCAATAATTTCCACGCTAGTTATTGGATGAATGGATTCATTCCGGCTTAAATTTGGAATATTTTATGTTGCGACCTTGGATTTCAAGCCAAACGCATGCACAGTGGGTCAGAATCTAAAATTTCTGGCCAAAATTCTGAAACTCTGCAAATGTACTTGCTATGCATAGGTCATTAAGGGAAAAATAGTAAAAAAAAATTGACACCCTCTGGGGGTGAGATATAGGGGTTGAAAATATGAACAACCTTCGATATTTTTGAAACTCATTTTACACACTTTTGATACCTAAATTTCTATGAGAAAAATAACGAAAAAAAATTATCAACCCCTGGGGGTGAGTTATAAGGGTTGAAAATATAAATTATGCACGATTTTTTTTTTTAACTTGGCATACGTGTTGATTGCACTTAGATATTTATGAGGAAAATATTTTTGAAATACTTTCTCGTCTTGGAAGTAATATGCAGCGCTTGAAGTTGAAGGTTTTTCAATATCAATTTCATGAGCAGACACTTTCAAAATAATTGTTTGGTCTAACCACGTCTTGTTCTTTTTCAAAAAGTATTCTTTGTTTCGTTTAGCTTCATTCCAACGTTTACCAAGTTTGCTGCAAACTCGGCATAAATCTTCTTTAATTAACTTGACATCGGCTTCAGTACACTCGTTTTCTCCAAAACGACTCAAAACCACTGTTTGCACATGTTGATTCCGAATTTGGTTTTCGCTTCCAGCTTTTTCAAGCCAAATTTGAAATAGCTCCATTCTAGTGCAGATGGATTTATTTTCTGTAGAAGCAATGATTAATTATTAAAATGATTATAATACCTCTGCTTGTTATTTTGCTGCCAATAATAAAATTATTATTTAAGGGTATTAATATTATTACTATTATTATTATTACTTTAGGGTTATTATTATTATTTAATTATATTTCAATACGTAATTGCAAATTTTCTGTTTTAAAATATATGTTTTATTCATTACTTAAACCTGCACGCCACGAAATCCTAACATATTTGATTCTTTTAAATTGTCAGTGCTATATAAAAAAAATCGAAACTCCCGGAGTAGCACGTATTAGCAGCCAATTTTTTTGGCGCAGATACTAGTGTCCATGACTGATCAATTGATGTCAAAAACATAGCGGGATCTAGTAGGATTCGATTTGTAGCTCAACACAAACTTTTATTTCTCGTGAATTTTAAAATCGTCGGCATTAGGTACTTTTAATGCACGTTTGACAACTCAAAAGTGATAGCTTATTAAAAAAGCATATAATACTGTGTTGTACTTACCCAGAGGAAGATGTTCCATCTTAAATTTCTTTGATAACGTCTTTCAAATTCACTCACGACACAGCGAAAGTTAACTTATCTTAAAGTAGCGAACTGCATACACCGGTAGAACGATAAGAACTGCCGAACTCGTCTACCTGCACAGGGCAAATTTGTCTACCTACCCTCATAAAACCCTTTGTATTTTATGGTCTGGAGGTTTATCTTTCGTGATAAATCATGTTTGGGAACCTTCTGAGAAGTTGGTAATTTGGAATTTTGGCCAGCTTTTAAGGGTTTTGACCCACTGTGGCATGGGGAAAACCACAAACTTGTACAATTTTTTACTTTTTACGCTATGTATCCGAACCTATCGCGGAAACTAAATCAAAGGAGCAGCATTTTCATTGGCTGAGTGCTCTTCAAGAATAAGACTGAGGTGCCTTGATTGTTAATCTTAAACTATTCAAAATGCAAATGACATGCGATAAGATAAATTTATTCCTAATACATTTTTAAATTAAAAAATAATAATTATTAAAATAATATGTTGGAATTTTTCAACTCAACTCGGTTATTGCCAGTTCTAGGGTTGAACAAGTTAAAAAGGAAAGAAAAAAAATAATTCTGCTGATGAGCGTAAATAAGGAAAAAAAACTCGGGTCGCAGGGCCACAACCCTGCCGACAATATAGTGTATTTGCTTATACAGGCATTTTGGTTTTATTGTGCTACCATAAGTGTGTTGTTAAGCAAAATAAAAATGTTAACCCCTTAATACACCCTATAAAAATATTTTTTTTCCTTAATTGCGATATTATTATCAATCTAACGTTTACACCGAATTAAATACACCCTTCAATAAAAAAGTCACTATCTGCAAATTAGTATTTTCAAAAAATTTGTAAGTCCGGTCCTGTTGAGCCGATTTTATTAAAATTTTAGGGCACTTTTTAGTTGCTTCTAAAGAGTTAAATTTCAATTTTGAAACGATTCTGAGAATTTTTTACCCTTAAAATGGCCCGATGAGGTCCATTTTAAATATGCTTCTTGCGGTGATGGATGTTAAACACGTGGTCCAAATTTCGTTAAAATCAATTAACTCTTTCGAAAGTTATTACCCGCACACACACACACACACACACATATATATATATATATATATACAAACATTTTTAAAAATGGTGGCAATGTGTTTAGGGGGTTATGAAACGTCGAGAAATTTTGGTCCGACCCCTAGGTCCCACCATCCGACCGACGCCAATAGTGTATGTTGCCATATGGCAAATACACTAATAAAGAATATTTAATATGTCGACATCGAAACAAAACGTATTAGTTTGAAGTAATGAATTTTCTCCCTTGATTCCATTATTCCTTGTCTCTCTTTGCGTGCGCTCATGCTTTTGTGTAATAACATATTTAATTGTTCTAATGACTAAGTGAATCGACAGGTTAATTTAAATATTTTGTGTGTGAGTTTATGTGAAATCAATACAAAAACTATAGGTACAATGTGTACTCCCGAAGGTCGCTGAAGACAAACTGTGAAATGTCAATAAAAGCCATCATAATAATATGTGTTTACCCACTTAGTTTCTGACTAGAGGTACATTTATATTAGGGATGTTATGGAACTCCGTAATCGTAACCGAAACTTTCGGATATCCGAAATAAAATCTACCCGAAATCGTAACCGAATCTGATATAAAAGATTCGAATAATTTCGGATAGGGGCGGAGTCCAAATGAGAGACGTGATGACAGATTTTCGCCCGACCGAGTCGATACATTAGCTATGTCGGTATTCGCTTGCATTGTTACATCGTAATTATTTGTATTTTCCTTTTACAATTCCTAAAAAATCATATATCCGTAACTGAAACTCTCCGAACTATCGAATAAATCGAAATAATGTCATATCCGTTACCGCAACAGATCCGTTTTATATCTATAGCATTCCTGATTTACTAGGGTTGATCAATAAGTACCCGTGTTTGACGACAGATGGCGTTGACTAATGGAAACTTTACCATCGTGTACTGCAGACTTTTAAACAATTTCGTGCTGAGTTTAGATACATTCATAGGTTAGGTTATTTTTGATAGCCAGTCGTATCATTCGTGTTTGTATTTTTCGACAAAATGGAAAAAGAGCAATATTGATCCGTAATAATTATATTATTTTCATACGTTTTTTTATTTATTTATTTTTTTTACATTTTTAATCTTCTTTTTCATTTTTTTAAAAGATTTTGTTCCATTGTTTTTTATTTTATTTTTTTAATTTTTTATCATACAGTGGAAAACTAAGCGAGATGTACTCTTTTGATTTTGCCAACTATTATTTAATATTATACTATTATTTTAATTTTGGTCAGATCTAAATTAAATGCTGACAAATACGACAGAACAAACCTCAGGACCCTATGTTGTCCCGTCTTTAAGATATCACCACACACATGCGCATCAATTAGAAAAGGGCCTCGCATGATTTCTATATATCAAAATGTGAAGATCTAACTACATAACTCCGAGAACGACAATTTCCTAGTTTTACTTCTTACTATAATTCCATACCTATCAATTAACGTGATAAACAGCAAATTTACAAAATGTCGGTATTTGTTTGTTTTTTTTTTTTATTTTCATTTTTTTCATTTTTGTACTATAAATTAGTTATAATTTTTTTTATTTATCTTTGAATTATCGGTTGACCTTCTACGTTGACGGAATCATAGTTTGCCCATTAATTTTCAACCTTCATTTGTTTTCCATACAAGCACAAATACATTGTTTATTGTTAATTGTTTAATGGGCACACTTAAATGTTGAAATGACTTATATGGTTGTAACTCTACCTACACAGAATCTATGTGTATGTTTGTCTTAAAAACCCATTACTACGTGCTTAATTATTATTATCGGCTAAAATCAATAACGCTGTAGATTTTAATAAATTACTCGGTAAACCAATACATCTTGACTGATACCAAAGCTAGTTTACTTCCTACACATTTTTTTTTGTATTTATTGGACACTCTGCACACCTATAGCGGGAGTGTGCTCTATATGGCTTGGCACGTCAGAGCTAAGTTTCGTTTATACAAGTAATTATATACAGGTTAATTGTAGCGTTTTGAAAAGGAGAAATTCGGATGTATAAAATGGAACTGTTTCTAGGTTGATTCGAATTCAGAAGTTCTAAAATTTTAAATGAAAATCAGCAGTTGTCGGTTGGTACGTACGTCTTAGCTGTACACGTCGCAATTCTTGTTAAATAGACCTGCATAAAACACTTGAAATAAGTAAAAAACAGTCAATATCTCAAAAAATAAGAGATACACAAGTAACTTTTTTACTTTTCGAGAAAGTATATGGAGAAAATACTAGATACTTTCTTTAAAATTATCCAAATAAAAATGTCTGTTAAGAGATAGTAAAATGACCCATTTCGTACTAGTGCTTAAAACAAAATTTAAAAAAATACGATCCTACCAATTCAATAGTAATTTCTAAAAGCGATCTGTCAGTTACCGTTTAATTCTATAAAATGAACAAACACAGCAGGCGTAGTTTTCGTAAACAGCTTAAATCAAATGCAATATGGCCGCCCACATAAAATATGACATCTGTCAGACATTATATTATGAAGTGAAAATCAGCTGTTTTACAGGATTTATAGGAGGTGGTTACAAAAAATGTAGTATGTATCTCGAATGTAATGGGTCTGTTAAAACTCTGCACTCTTTTTAGGGTTCCGTACCTCAAAAGGAAAAAACGGAACCCTTATAGGATCACTGGTGTGTCTGCCCGTCCCACTGTCAAAGCCAATTTGCCCCGAACTACTGAACCGATTTATCTGAAATTTGGTACACAAATGACAGACGTGTAACGCAAATAAATGAATTTTGAACATGGGGATCATTTTTTGGGGATAAATTAGAATATTAAAAAGAAAAAGTTTGGCATACTGTACCGTGTGACATATCAAACGAAAGGGTTTGTAGCAAGGGTCTCAAATATATATATTTTTATAATTTTAAAATAAATAGTTTTCAAGTTATTTAAGAAAATAGATGAACAATTGACCATCCCCTCCCCTTATCAACGAAACTACTGCGACTAAAATTTTGAAAAAATAGGGAATGTCGGGTCTCATCCATAGTTTATAGGAAAATTGAAAATAAAATCTTAAATCTTAAAGTACTCATGGAAAATGGAATTGTACGGAACCCTCTTCTCGCGAGTTCGACTCGCACTAGACCGGTTTTTTCATTATTTCACAGCTCGCACATAAATTATCGTATTACAATCTAAATCTATTGTATGAAGTATTCATTCAAAATGCATTTTCGTTTAAAAAAGCTACTTTTTATATTTAACTAGTAATTTTTTTGTAATAATAATTAATAGTTAAATTACCAACCACAGTATTTACTCGTAGTGTTAATACGTACCTAATTTCATGCTTGACAGTTTGATGTGCTATGTTATTTCAATGTAAAACATAAAATGTTAACGTGTTAACAGTATGAACACAGAAAAAAACACACGTAATAAGTTGTCATTATCGTGATGTTATTAACTTATTAAATGTTTGTACTGTGTACACATTATCCGTATATTTATTTATACGTGAACTGTAAAGTTTCGTGGTCAATGCAATGACGTGTTTGAGGCGAGTTATTAGCTCCTACTTGTTACGAAATTCTCTCAAAACTCTATATAGTGAGAGAGGCGACCGTAAAAAATGGGTTCGACTTTACAGAGGTGAAACTTTCAGAAAAGATATAGCAGATATCACTAGGTAATATGTCTACAGTCACAATGCTTATAGTAAGTACCAGACCATCGTTATTTTATAAAAGCTGAAAGTTTCTCAGTGCATGCTTCGAACACAGGTAGGAACGATGGGCGATTATGTACTTTGGGTCATCGTGGCTGTGGTAGGTAACAGACCGTAGCAAAGTTGTATAAAATACCGTTTTAATTTCGTCAAATTATAAAGCGTAAGTTTTGAAATATTTTTCTTCGGAATAATATTAGAAATCACGTCATCCATTGCCAGACACTTAATATCGTGGCAACGCCTTGCCAGACACCCTTAAACTTCAATAAATTGAAATTATACTTACGTTATAGTACAAAAACTGAATTTTATACATGTTACTTGGGGAACTATTAGAAGATGTTTCCCTAGTAGCCAGACAGTTCCGACAGCTCTAACTCCGAGCCAGACATATAGGGTAGCTGTAGGTGCGAGCGCATCAGTATCTCACTCGTATCTATTCGCGCTCGCACCTACAGCTACCCTATATGTCTGGCTAGGAGTTAGAGCTGTCGGAACTGTCTGGCTACTAGGGAATGACCCAAAGTACATAATCGCCCATCGTTCCTACCTGTGTTGGAAGCATGCGCTGAGAAACTTTCAGCTTTTATAAAATAACGAAGGTCTGGCACTCACGGGCTCTTGAACTATTAGGCAACCCTGTGATAGTTTGTTAGGAATATATATGATTGCCGTCATAAATAATTATCAAGCATAATGGAAACTCAGGTTTTTTCGTGTAATAACCTGAAATGAATTGATAACTTTTTTTTGAAGTCTGTTAAGAATCACAAAACAGCGGTATTGTAATCTTTTTAATCATGTTTTTTAATACAAAAGTCATCTAAGCGTCTCTGTTTCGTATCGTTCATTCTATTTTCATGTATTACCCAATAACATTTACGAGTATAAGCGAGAATAATGTTATTGTTGACCTCGAAACCCCGTACAAAGAATAATTTTTCTCAAATATTTCCATTAAGGTGTATATGACGCAAAACGAATCATAAACGTAAATATGAAGAATTGTGTCAAAATGTTGCTTGACGTAAGACGAAATAACACAAAGCGAAGCGCCGTAAATCGAAGACTAGCTGTATTTAAAACACAAGCCCTTTTTTTTCGAGAATCCGCCAGCGGTTGCTTATATTGCATATATAAAGAACTCTGAGAAGTGGTACAAGTATCGATTGAATTTTCAAAGTATTATTAAAGCATTAAGAGCCGACCTATCAAAAAACGTTCGTATTTTGATTTTTTTTTCTTATAAGAAAGTAATAGTTTGACCCACAAAAAATTTTCGGTAACTTAGCCAAGGTATAATAAAAACAATAATAAGCGTATTAGTAAATATACATACGTTATAGTTCTTAAGACTAAGTTCATAAACAGTATAATAGCTATCGTAATACTATTATTGTTAAGAAACATCCATTGTTGCAAAGCTATATAATATACCATTGCAATGATGAATGTTTCTTAACTATTATAGCAAACGATAGCTATTATACTGTTTAATAATAATAATATGTAGTTGTGTTCATAATGTCAAAAACTATTTTTTAAACGCAGAAAAAACTAAAGTGGAATATCCTATGGAAGTACTACGTGAAGAGTCATAAGGAGTTAAAAAATAACAAACTGAAAATATGAATTGATATTAGACCCATATATGTCTGGCCTAAAAAAAATTAAAATAATAATAACTTATCGCAACCACGCAGTTTATAAAAATAGATAGTACACCTATCGCATTACACTGTAGATATTTTATGAAAATCACCCTTTGAAATATGTTAGTATTTTATAGGGCAATAGTGGCCTCAATTATATATATCACAAAATACAGTACTATTTATAACACTGTTTTATATCTGAAATTATTATAAATTAATCATTCTATGTTAATGTCTTTTTCTGACAATGATGTGACATTAAATTTAAAATATTTTTACGAGCTATCATTTAACTTAGGTACTTTGTTTATTTCTTTGTTTGAAATTTTTGTAGCTCAATTTTCACTTACTCAGGAATAAGCTAGTGATGTGTAATTTTGCGCGCGCTTTTATTCTTGACAACATCCTTTTATTGGCACCTTTCATCATAACGCCCCTCGGGGGGTGGAGCGCGATTATCCAAAATAATATTTAATATAAAAACTTCCATTGGAATTGTTACGATTTAAAAGTTTAAACGATATTGAAAGGTACGTGACCAGAAATGGATCTTGAGGGGTACACAACCACAACTACCTAAAATCTAACGAACTCTTGGGAGTCATCTACTCTGGTTACATTGAAAAAGATATTCAAAAATTAAATATTCAGCTAATGCATTGATAAAAAATACTCTGTCTTTATGAAAAAATAGTAATGAAACTGTATAGAAATTAATATACGACTGTTTTCTATTAAAAATCATTGCTACACAACGGCGTTTATTTCATTTCGATGTGTTAAGTATTTACAAAGATACAAATTTTTAAATTTTGCTTTAATTACTCTGCGATGCCATAAGAGTCAAAACGTGTTCGCTGCAAATATTATATACTCTGTATATCCAGGCTGCCTGTGTTCGCATACACTGATTTTCGACGATCAGAATGAGGTTATAATGTATTAAATATATCCGCTACAGCAACTAAGCATTTGGCGCCCGCGTCAATTACTTCATCCTCTTGAAGGTAAAATATTTGTTTAAGCAACTTCAATTTGTTGTAAAATTATTTCAAATGCTGGTCAGAAAAAATTCAAGACCATTATTTTAAGTTAGACGGAGCTCAAGAACATTTTTGAATGACCCCTCGTGAAATCGCCGCTTTTCGTGTCTATATAGCGAAAGTAAAATGACCAATTTCGCACTAGTGCGTAAAATAAAACAAAATAAATTCAATTTTAACCAATCCAATAGCAATTTCCCGACCAGTTGCCATTTAAAATCAAATGAGCAACAGAGACAGCAAAGTTGGTGTAGTCTTCGTAACAATTCAAATAGATTCCAATATGGCTGTCAGGTATATAAATATTATACGTTATTGGCTGTGTACTTTTTATGGTCAGTGTTCGCTACTATTTACTGTAAAATTTTAATAATGCTTTTCAAGTTTTTATTTTTTTTATATCGATTCTTTTATTTTGTAAACATAGCAATGAAAACACAATACATTTCATGCCTTCGCTATTTGTAGTTTTCATGAATAGGAAAATTACTGCGTGGTGTGCTTATTGCCACATCGATCGGTCGTGATGAAGCAATTCTATTTACTTTTTATTTAATACACAAAGAGCTTTTAAAATACGGCCAAGGTGATATACGTACATGTATTGCGTACTGGATGCTCAAAAACTTTTGGCTTATTTCGATTTATTTTTGTCGAAGGCACTACACCGGCTACAAATTCCATAACATAACTCCTACGATGAATTGCCCAGAAAAGAACAACAGAGATGAAGCGTATTGTGTTCGGAAATGTACAATTGGCAGTACAAATTATATTGTTATCTATACTAATATATAAAAATGTTTGTATGTATGTATGTGTGTTTGAACGGATTTAACTAAAAAACTGCTGGACGACTTTTGATAAAACTTTTTTGAAATGTTTCTTATAATTTTAGAGGTGCTACAGGCTATTTTTTATTTCACTAGTTTATTGCAAAGCGTTGGGATAAGATACTAAAAATTTCCCAACTATATCGCTTTTTTGAACGAAAAACTACCCTGTTACATGTGCCATATATGGCAAATACACTAAAAAGTATAAAGTGCAAAAGCAAAATCCGAGTTCTTCTTCCACTAAAATCCTCCGATACATCAATTTTACTTTTTTAACGTTCATTTTTTTGATACTCGTCTTTTTTTAGGTCCGCCCTTTCCTGAATTTTTTTTATCACCCCCTTACCAATTTTCGCAGTTTTGGATTTGTACTGCCAGTTCCCAAGATAAAAATTGCGAAAAAGAGCTGAGTTAAAAAAAAAACGAACACCGAAAAAGATGTGCATTAAAAAAATAAAATTTGACGTGGCCGAGGACTTTAGCCGCAACTGATTTCAGGTTTTTATATGGATTGTTCCATACAATGTGCGTTTTTTTTTTAAGAAATGTTTAAGAATTTTCAGATTTCAGAACTTATAAACGTGAATTAAAATATATCTCTTAAGTCTGTATAGTTCGTGACTCTGTAACAGTGTGATGTAAAATTTATATCTAATAATTTAGACGCAGATCAATTCTTTGGAAGAACGCCAACATAAAAATAAACGTTGAATTCTAATCATTTTACTTCTATTGATTTTTGTTCTTGTTTCCACATTTCTGAAAAGTATTAATAAATTTTAAATAAATATGCTCCAAATTTTACTGTTCGCATTTCGTGCATTTTGTTCAATACAACGTCATAGGTATTTTAAAACCAATAAACTTTATATTTATCTAGGTATCATTATTTGAAATACGAAAACATGTTACCAACTTTTGTTTTCATACGACTTAAACAAAGATGTATATCCATTTGTTATGAACCTTTCTTAATTTTTTTTGCACATAACTCAGGTTCTGTAGAAATACTAATGTGTATGCAAAAATTAAAGCCTGTTATAAATTTCCATGTTGGATGTCTCTTGTCTTAGATTAACATTGCTTTCCGTAGCACTATGTCTCTTGAAAAAAATATATCAATGTCTAGATTTTTTCATGGTTTTTTTCATTGTATAGACATTAGAGGTAGCCCTCAGTCTAAGTTCTAGATTCGCTTTTAAGGGTTGTAAAAGAAAAACGGAACGTTAGGATCACTTGTATTTGGTACATTTATTTGTTTACGAAAACCTCGGTGTACGAGTTATCCTTGCACTTGACCGATTTTTTAAATGTTGGAAGGCTACTCTGCAATATATTATATCCTCTATGTCTGTTGTCAAGCGTCTATAATTTACAATGTTTATCTATCTCTTTGGTTGCGATTGCCAGGGATGTTTAAGCTTTTTACGGTCGTGTGTGGCTAAATATTTAAAAGTCCAGTCTGTACAGCTCATGTTACGTTTTTTGTCAATGAAGAATTTTAGTCAATTGTGCTAAACAGTGTTATTGTAGTTTGTTGTCTTTCATCAATTTACTAAAACTCTTTGACATTATGTTCAATTAAGAAGACTGAGCACTTAATTGGTATCGCAATTGCCAAATGATAAAACTGTTTTTAGTTATAAGGATGAAGAATAAACAATTAAAACACCTAGTTTTTCTTTGTATTAAAAACGTAGTCCGACTTTTAGGGTTAAATGTCCTATTAAATGTGGCCCCTAGTCCGGCTTTTCTATTTTTGGGTCTAACAATTTTAACTTGGTAATAGTTACGAGTGAAAGAGCTGCAGTCCAGTATTTCGCAGCATTAAACGGACGTTTGTTTATTAGCTGCAATTGTCTACATCTGTATGCAAAATATGATAAAACTCGTTCTCAATGTACTCATTAATTAAACATGGTATACCTATTAATAGTGATCAATCATCGTTTAAGATGATACATGTATAGGTAGTAGGTATATACCTAGAGGTATTGACAAATTGCTCCTGTTCCTCTTTATCATTTTAATTACGAAGCACTTTCGAATGGAAGAAAGTATTTAATTCCAACTAAGTGCTATGCTGTTGCCGTAGTCGGAAGGCAGCGTTCTGGTCGCGGTTCACTTGTCAGCCAGTAATAAACATTAAGCAAGCTGCGCGAATGATTGCACAGTACTAACTGCGCGCGCCTGAAGATTGAAAAACAGTAGCGCGGACTAATCTGTTACAATTTACTGATAGTGGGAAAATTACAAAAAGGGAACTCTATTTTAAATTTGGAGAAAGACCTCTGAATCCAATCAGAAAACAGACACATTGAGAATGACGACTTCAATGTAAAAAACTGTTACATTTAATTAAGATTGTAAGAGTTCGTATCTATATAACTACAATATCTCAGCGTTTTTTTATTGCTCGTTTTTTCACAGCGGGTATAACATAATAACCTCCATTACGATTTAAATAAATCAGCAACTATTATAAAAATATGCAAGGAAAACACTGCTGTACAATCAGAGCCGAATCTACCCATATTTATTTAATCTAAACTAATAGACTAATTAAACCGATACAAAATGTACTAAGATACGAAAGTTAAATTATTTATGAGTTCAGTGTTGTATATTAGTATTGGATCAGCCATTGTTTTATTTTATTTTTGTGTTGACTTATACTTATTCTATAGACACTGATGATCTCAGCTGTTGAGCGTCTACAATCTCTCTCTCTCTCTCTGGATCATCCATTATTCAGGAACTGGATTCAATATTTGGTTCTCAGTTTCGGAACTCCGGAATTAGATCCGATATCGGGAAACGTTTACAAAAATACCGCATGTAGAATTATTTTTTATACAAGATGTCAGTTTGGATCAAATCTTGCAATCAAAATTTAGACTAGATCTAATTAAGCTAAAACTTTGAAATTTTGCACATCTTTACAGGTTCAGTGGCAATGCATAAATATGGCGGATGTCCCAAGACGGCGGATTAGCTTTTTCTTCACAATCCTCGTGACATGGATGTCAATTAATCAAAGAGTTTAACGCGTAGAATACGATAAACGTAGTGATGTCATTGTAAACCCAATATGACGGACGCTACATATCGGAATGAATTGAAAATTTGTTCCCATATGTATTTCTGATGACAATGCATGAGTCATTCGTTTTTAAATTAAGTGATTAATTGATTTTATTAAACTAATGTTTTAATAGTAGATAAGAGTTTTGAAAAACTAATAAGAATAAAATAAAATATTAGTTAAAAAAATCTGTAGGTACCTGTAAAGATAAGCTTTTATTGAAATGTACTAAAAGAGAAAAAGTAATTATGAATCTAAATTATTAAAAATTATTTTTTTTGTACATTTCAATAACCAATTGTCTATAAAAAACGTTGACTGAAACTTTTTTGAGAATCTGAAATTTACAAACAAACGAAACAAAAATTAACATTATTGACTAGTAATAAATTATTAGAAACTCTTCAAATATTAATTACAATATAACTCTAAAAAGAAGAATAGTCAATCAATGGTAAAAAATCTAATTAGGCCAATTTTCGGTCCGTTAATTAAGCAGAAATTTGTCATTTTTTATAATATAAAAATGAGTTTAAAACAAATTTCATCTAGCTTAAGTCGGGTCAAGCAATTGTTCAACGTAGGATGCCGTTCAACAATCGCGCGCTCGTGACACATCAGTTGTATATTTCAGCGAATCGTGTGCACTGTGCGTTTTTAGCTGCACTTGACGACAATCCACTAAATTCCACAATCGTGTTACAAAAAGTAGTATGTATGCGCTGGTCTTAAAACACCACAAACAAAGCCGCGGGTATAATACTCGCCACGGTTCTAAAAGACTTTGAAGTTAGTCACAAACAGCGTCATAAATGCATATTTTAGAGCCGTCCTGGTTATTTTGTATGAAAAGAAGACTCCCACCATCTCCCAGTTACCGGCACAGAACGTGCGTTCGTCAGTGATTGGTTATCGCTGGTTGTCGTGTCGCTTGTTGCTTTCCTGCTATAAAGTACAGTCCAGTACGCTTTTGTTAAGTCGTTTCTTTGATTGTTAATTGATCAAGATGCCTAATACAGTTTTGCATAGACAAGCACAAAAAATATTTTTTTGGATGACTTTATGCAAGGAATTAGACCTTTAGATTAAAGAAAAATTAAAAAATAAATAATAATAAAATAGCGTGAGTTCGTGGTTTTTCAACCGACTGGACTTGCGCAAACCTCCATTTGCATCTAACTTCAGAACCTTTTAGAACCGTGGCACGTGTTATAACGCCTGCTTTCAAAATACAAATAGATAATTTCCGCTGTAAAGGTACAGCACTGTGTTAACAACATATTTAGCCGCGTCGTGCCTACCGTCGCGCTGCCAGTCAGTCAGTCCCAGAACCCAGTGTTGTGACTGTGTTGGGGCTTCAACAAAGAAAAATAGTTCCGTTGGCGTCGACGACAACGTTACGCTAGCAACATACTCGAGCGTCGTCGTTGAACGTCAGCGCACTGTCAACACAACAAAACAACGTTGCCAGATCCAAGATAAAATCCTTAAGATGCGTATACATTTGCGAACTGAACCATTTGCGAGCCGATTGTTCTCATGATTAGGACGCAATTTGGAGCGTCGAACGAAGTGCCTCCTGACGGGTTTTTTTTTGACGAACACAAAGGCGTTCTCGCTAACTTCCTGTCTCGACATTGGCTGCTTATTCCTTGTGGCTTCATAAACTCCGTGCAAGTGTGTTTTTGAAGTTTAACTTCTTTAGCGATGTGTCTGTTTGAAAAATGTAAAAAATCGAGAAGAAGTAGAATGAGACAAATAAAGGGGAGTTAGTTTGTTCCCTAAATTACATGAAACTGACAAGGACAGAAGTTTATAGTGTGTTGCATTTTGTTTCGCAAAATAGTAAGACAAGGATGAACGGCTTGAATCTGACGTTAAAAATTACGAAAAATTGAAGTACAAAACAATTTCTGTAATTAGACGCACAAACGGTAGGAACTTATAGATTTCACGTCAATTCAGAAAGGAAAATATTAAATATCATATTCTCTATTTTCAGATATCAGAACAATTTTCGTATTAAACATTTTTTAAATACAAGTATATGCTGAAACGTCACATAATGTGAGGTTATAAACAATTCATATTGAAAATGTTTTTCTGTAGATTATAATACATAAATAAAACTATGGTATGAATGTGACGATCTGGCCATGTGAGAATTTTCACATGACATAAACATCAAAGTGCCCATTAAATGTGTAATAATTTCGCCATAATTATGATCGTCAATTCAAGTAAAAGCAATTATATTATTTTTGATAGACAAAATTGTGATATTTCCAACATTAATATCTCTTAGTAGAATAATAGGATATTAAAGTTGCTCAGTTCGAAATTTTTAGGGATTTACATATCCTACAGAAAATAAATAGAATTTGTTAACTATGTATAAATATTATTAATTAGAAATTTCACATAAAAAAAATTAAATTTGGGAATAATATTAAAAACTATTTAGATATTATGGATACGTAAATAGATCGTTGTTCATAAGAATACAGCAATTACTATATATCTGTTGGTGGTAAAGACATGTAATAGCCTGTTTCCTGTTCTAGTAGGACGGTCGTATATCAAGCTTTAAATGATTTATAGCTTATTTACAACATTTGATTATTTTTTGGACAATTGACATTATAATATACGACATTATTTGTTTTTAGTTTCCTTAGCTACTATACTAATACTATCAACAATTCAACTTGATGTTCATGCGTTACGTTTGTTTTTGCACGACTCCCTATAAAATAGTTTCTTTTCATGCTTGTATAGCGGTAGAAAAATTTCGTTTATCACACTAGTGTGTAAAGTAAAACAAAAATAATGCGATTTTACCAATCCAATAGTTATTTCTCTGTCAGTTGCCATTTAAATCCATATGCCGACAGAGAAGGAAAGTAGGCGCTGCACAGTTCACATAGATACCAATATGGTCGAGCGTGAACCGTCCAAAATATTAGGAATATACTTATGATGATATGAAAATCAGCTATTTTTAGGAGGCACATGCAAAAAATGTAGTGTATATTTCGATGTATGACTGTGAAAACTCGTTTATTGTTCGTTCTTAACACAGTGTCACAACTCGTCACAAAATAATACATTACAAACTAGATACATAAATTAGTAATATATATTACTGTCAGTACTGATAAAATGCGTAAGCGACGGTTAAAATTAAACACGTTTAAAATCTGTTGTTTTGTTTTGTTTTTTTGAACAGTTAATTTCAATTTGTGAATTAGCAGTTGTTTATAAAAACATATCATGGTCTGGTTGATGCATATGCGAAGTTCTTTAAATAATTAAAATCGTACAAAATAATAAATTATACAGGAAACATGAGAAAACCGCGCGTTTGATTTATACGTTGTTATCGTATCTTATAATCGTATAAATATCCTACTAGAAAAACTAACCGCGCGTGGCATTTTTATCTTTCTCTGCAGACCGTCTTTCATCGGACGAGTTACGAATTTGTCAGTATGTTGTTACAAACAGCCAACAAGCATTTTACACCCAGCTGTTAAAGAGGTTCACACACATTCAATTAATAAAAAGTTGGCATACATTCACAAAATAATAAATGAATGACCACAACTTTTAAATATATACATTTCAAATAAAATCGCACATAATCACCCTTACTATATTTTTTCCGGCATTCCTAACGCTGCTTTAAAAATACAAATATAATAATAATAATAATAATAATGCGTTTAACGTCCGTTTCTCGACTGTATGTCATAACAGACGCCATTTGCACCATTACTATTTTCCATCTACCACACTTCCCGTTATTTTTCTACATTTTTAAAACTTCAACTTATGTCATAGCAATGGGCAAATGAAGGAATTATAGGAAATTAGGATAAGATACGTAATTTTTGAACTAGGAGTTTGATAGGTAATTGGCCATGGCCTCAAATAAGGAACCATCTCGATATTTATCTGGAATTAATTGAGGGAAACCATGGAAAACCTCAATCAAGATGGCCGGTACAGGAATTACCGTTTCTCGGCGAGAGGCAATAGGAAAAAGTCCCAGCCACATCTGCCCCCGCCGGGATTCGAACCCGGACCTCCCGCGAATGCGAGTCTAGTGCTGTCACCACTACTCTACCCAGCTCGGTTAAAAATACAAATATAACAAATATATAATATAACAAAGGTAATCGTGTCGAGAATTTTCGTATATGGAATGAAGAAACAAAGTATTCATCAATTTATTAATAACAGTATACTTCTCTAAAGGTTAACACTTACGCATAGGTTAAGTGCGCATGAATGACCAATCGAATGGTCGATCAAACGGTTTATTAAAAGAATTAATAGAACGATGAAGAAAACTTTTTAAAAAATTGAACTTCCTTCAAAACAGTCACTAAAAAGGGTAAAATAACAAAGTTTTAAGGTCGGCGCCAATTTAATTGTTATAACGTTTTATGTACTTCTAATAAATTGGCACCGACCTCAAAAATTATTTTATGCATTTTAGTGGCCTTTTTGAAGGAGGTAAAATTTTTTTAAAAGTTTTTTTATTATTGACTTTTCAGTGACTTTACAATATATAGTTATTAGTCGCTTTATCCTTTAATATTATAATAGTAAACATTAAAAAATATAATATGTGGAACCATCCTGAAGGTATGAACTATTAAACAGAAAATGATTCATTATAATCGGTTCACAAATACCGGAGATATGAGATTAAAACGACTGAACCGATTTAAAAAATTATATGGTAGTAAAGGGTAAGTTTCTGAAGAAAAGGGTGTCGAAATTTTTCAAATTGGTTCACTCTTCGAAAAGTTATGGCTGAACAAACATTTAAAAAAATATACATATATACAAGACAAACTAAGTAACCTCTATTGTTATTTGAAGTCGGTTAAAAAAGAGTGAATTAACCAATACGAAATTGACCGATTTCAGGCGCGATTTTTCGTGTGACATCATTAATTCACTAATTCAAATCAGTCTATATTTGACTACCACCCGATAGATAATAAAGAAAAAGTAAAAATTTCCTGAAAATTTTCTCTGAATATCTATTTTTTTCACCCTAGTAACGCTATTTGGGGTGAAATAAATACATTCTAGTGTTTTTTGGCATGTAACCGGTACAATGAATAAATGCAGAAATCTGAAAATTTTTCCCAATCGGATTTAATTTGGAGCAAACTAAAGTTGACATTAATTGAAAATATGAATTCTTACTTAAAAAAGTTAAACTGTTCGATTTATGATAGCTATTTTGATTGCATTTTTTATAAAGCGATACAAAATGAATAAATAAATGCAACACATTGAATATAATATTATGCCAGCAGGGTAATTTCACAATGTACATCTATGATCCACTTTAATATGAAGTCAATAGGCATAATACAAAATGTAAGTAATATAAAATGTGAAGAAAAGAAACAAAGATGAACAATCTGAACGAGGAGGATAGAGAATGAGGATGAAAAAAGAAAGATGTGACTTTGCTGTATTTATAACCGATCTCAATTCACTGTGAGTGTGTATTAGGAATATTTGTGTATTCACGTTCCTTGGCTATTTCTTGCGATTTCCGTTGGCATTCGTTCGCTTTCATGCTACTATTACATCCATAAGATCAGTGACGGCGAAAAAAATCATATCTGGAAGCGATTAAACTTATTTACTTCATCTTGTTAATAAATCTGGGATCGCAGACGAAAATAAACGTCACGATGTTTGTAATCATTGCCGTGTTTTTCATTTTCGAAATTAATTCGTAACAAAAGTAAGTAGAATCTAAACAGTAATAATTATTGGGTTAAATTATATCTCGGCAATAAGTGTCCAGGAAGTCGTTTGCGTTAATGTTGATTTTGATAGAAAATTTGACTCAAGTTCAGCCAGATAAAAAAATAAAGTTTAGGTATCATTAAATGTCCAAATTTTGCACCAAATTGTATGAAAAACGGTCCAACTGTTTGCGAGGGTGCTAATATAAGCAAAGAACCAGAAATTCTGAAAAAAGTGCAAATATTGATTACAAAAAACGAAAATTAAAATATTTGTTGGGTTTTAAAATAAAATAAAAATCTAAAAGTAGAGATTTGTATTTTGTGTATAGATAATATGTTCTGTTTTTTATCGGTAATACATATAATAGTATTAATTATTATATTACTCTTTATTTTCAGTATTGAAATTTAAAAAAATTGTACTGAATAATCTATTTTTTAGAATATTGATAAAACTGTGTTAATATGAATTCGCTAGATATTCAACTTTAAAAATGATTAGTGCACTAATGAAAGTTTTTTTTTGCCGCTTATACAACTAAATTATCCAATCGTCCAGATATGTCAAAAGTTGAAATATTATAACACTATAGCAGCAAACCAAATATGGCATTATATCTTTTCTTATACCTTTACGCTTTCAAGTGTTAACTTAATATGAAGTCAATTATCGTTTTTACAAACGCTCAAAACCATCTTTTATTGTAATATAAAATATTTTTATGTGAATAATGTAAAACTTAGAATTCTGTGATAAATAAATTTGAAAGCGTATTTTCGGAAACATGTGTTATGAAAAAAGTTAAATACATTCAATAACGGAATAGAAACAAACAAATTGTAAATAATAAAAAAGTAATTTAAGTTCTGAAAATTTTAAAATTTGATATTTAAGTGGAGATTTTAGTTTGTCACATGACTTTTTAAGATATACATTAATTTATGAACGTAGAAAGAGCTATTTATTCGGAATGAAGATATAAATTTAAATCGTAAATTATTCACTAATGAATCGTAAGCCTAGAGACCATCAATTCGCTACCACTGACTGCGCAACTTTCGAGAGAATCATTGACATAAAGAATGGACTGTGAAGCAGGTCAGGAAAATGTTGCTAAATAAAAGGAGATAGGGAATGGTGATTAGTGATATCCATTTTCCGACTCGAAGGTATTCGACGACAACTTTATCTCGCTCATTTTAAATGTTATATTTCTGTATTGAGAATGCGCAGTTCATTCTTTATGTCAATGGGAGAATCGCAACCTGTCGGAGATGAAGAAATCACTCGTAACGCAATCATTCATATTTTTACATTCTGTTTTCGCGTAAATACGCTTTGGTCAACGAACCGTTTCCTGTTAGGTTTCATCCATCCATTTGTCATGTGTTGTATGGATTAGAGTACTAACAACATGTCGTTTATTAGAGCTAGTGGCTATTGCCATCGTCGGTCTATTAACTAGGCGAAACGGAATGATTCATATAGCAATGCGCTCTGATCTAAATGTATCATTTTACCCGCAATTTGTTCAGCTGAACTAGATTTAAGTTTAAATATCTGCAATTTATCGAGACAAAAGAAAACTCAGTTCAGAGAGACTTCTTAAATATAAGATTTTCGTTAAAGAATCGGCGAAACGACTGGTGCTATTCTGTATTCGGTCAGTGTAAGAATTCAGAGTATTGTTAGTTTTTTGTCCCTTTGCAACAAATTTAACATTACATAAGTTAAAGTGAGAAGAAATTTAACAGCGCTGTTAATTACTGTAATTTTGATTCTTCAGAGTAGTGCCATAAATTTCCATTTCCTTCTTATATAAGCGACATAATTATCTATTATTTAAAAGTAAAAGCTTGTTATGGACAAATAAAGGTTAGTATGATTTATAAACCTTATATTAATCATAAATTTGCTCCTAGTATCTTCAGTTTACATCGAAGTGTTTAAATTCTCAGACTTTAAATTATTTTCACTTCTTTGTACAATTGCAATATACTGTTTAATAAAATGTCTTGTGTTGCTATCAATAACTATAATTTATTTGAGTTTGAAGTTTGACTAGATCATCTAATCCTGAAGTTATTGCATTATAATCTTCTTTATTCACTATTTACAGATTTGCGTTAATGCAAGTCAGTTTGTTTACCAATTAAGCGGTGTTAAATTTAATTTATAGTTCAAACTGTGTCGTTATTTAATGTGAAATACAAAATATAAACATTAATTTATTGTTTGTGATCGAGAAATGTCAACTGTTTGAATTTTCATTCTGTTATAAAATAGTTGCTTTTCGTGCCTGTGTAACCGTAGTAAAATGACTCATTTTTCGCTTTTGCGTATAAAATAAAAAATGCGATCTTACAAATCCAACAGTAACTTCCAAAAGGGACCTGTAACTGTATACTTCTATAGTCCAGGGAAATTGGACACAAAAAAGACCCAGCTTCGGAAAATTTTCCGGAAAACTAGACTTTGGTATTCCGAAGAGCAGTGTCTAATTTCCCTGGACTGCTATAAGTTGAACAGAGATAGCTTGCGACACAAAGCACGCGTAGTTTTCGTAAATAACCCATATAAAATGCAAGATAGTCGTACACACAGAATATGACAACTGTTAGATATATGTATTATTATGAAGTGAAAATCAACTATTTTAGAAGGTACGTTCCAATAAAGGTAGTGCTTTTATGGCTCATGTGCCTGTTAAAACTCGCTAAATCTCATTTTCGCATAATGTCACAACTAGCACATATAATACTGCATTACAATCTAGATACAATAGGTCCTACTATTATTTGAACCTTACCGCATGTTGGTAATATGTTACATATTAAGAGTATAATACTCGCCACGGTTCTAAAAGGTTCTGAAGTTAGTCACAAACAGTGTCGCAAATACATATTTTAGAGCCGTCCTGGCTGTTTTGTACGAAAGGAAGACTCCCATGCACCATCTCCCAGTTACCGGCACAGAACGTGCGCTCGTCGATGATTGGTTATCGCTGGTTGTCGTGTCACTTGCCGCTCTCCTGCTATAAAGTACAGTCCAGTACGCTATTGTTCAGTTGTTTCTTTAATTGTTAATTGATCAAGATGCCTAATACAAATAATTTTTTGGTTGACTTCATGCAAGGAATTAGACCTTTAGATAAAAGAAAAATTAAAAATAACAATATAGCGCGAGTTTGTAGTTTTTCAATCGACTGTATCTGCGCAAGTCTCCATTGTATCTAACTTCAGAACCTTTTAGAACCGTGGCGCGTATTATACTATGTGATAAACCTGTTTTCACATAACCCGATAGTGGAACTTGTATTATTACATGCGCTTTTCATATTAAATGATATTGGTTATTTTGTAACTTTGCAAAAGCAAAAGGACGTTTGGCAATGTTAATATACCAAGTGTTTGGCAAATATGCTACCTAAAGATCGACGATGTGAATAATTTGAAATTTTTCTTCAAGATTTATTGACTAAAGTTTAAGAAAAAAACCTCAATCTTTCTTATTATAGAGTTTAAACATGGTTTAAGCCAATAATATGTAATATTCTTTTCGAAGGATTATTTAAGAAAATTCTACATTCGTAGCTTACAGACTAGTTTACTTCTTTTATTTGACCTGCGTTTTTGCCTCTTTGTACAACTTTTTATAGTTTTCCATAGTACGGTAGCCTCAGTGCGTGTGTTCAATTCGACCTGACAAGTTTTTAATATATCTTTATAATTCTTTCAAACTTTTACTTCGACTTAATTTTCATTTTTGATAACAAAAAAATAAACTTTACTCTATTCGAAACATTTTAATCAATGCTAGTAACACTCTGTAATAGAGAAGGGTTATTTCGAGTGAAAGTATTCAAACTATGCGATTGTTAAAATATCTCAAAAGGCTATTCACGTCTTCTATCTACGTCTGTTCTATGAAATACTGCATTCAGGTGACTCTCTCAAGATTGTCAATCAAAACCGAGAGCAAATTCATTCGAGAGTTGAATTATTAATGCTGTGTTGCAGAAAGGATTGTCAAATAATTTGATATGACAATGACCTTACATTGTGAAGACACATTTTTGTCCATAAGAAAAGCATTGTAGAATTCTAATTCGATTCTCTTCGAAAAATAATTGATCGATTAAAATGATATTTTTTCTAAACTGTGTATATGTGTATTTATAGTTTTTTTTTATAATTTTTACTTCGAAACGACATTTTTCTATGCATTTTAATCAAAATTTGACTTGAAAAATGAACTTATTCTGTGTAGATCAAACATTTGTTTTTGTGTGAATACAATCTAAAGTTGTACATGACAGGGAGTTTGAATACGACATTTGACTGCTCTTGCATGTATGAAAACATGGATATCACTAATCACCATTCCCTATCTCCTTTTATTTAGCAACATTTTCCTGACCTGCTTCACAGTCCATTCTTTATGTCAATGATTCTCTCGAAAGTTGCGCAGTCAGTGGTAGCGAATTGATGGTCTCTAGGCTTACGATTCATTAGTGAAGTATTTACGATTTAAATTTATATCTTCATTCCGAGTAAACAGCTCTTTCCACGTTTATAAATTAATGTATATCTTAAAAAGTCATGTGACAAAAGTAGTAGTACAGCACTAGATTCGCATTCGGGAGGTCCGGGTTCGATTCCCGGCGAGGGCAGATGTAGCTGGGACTTTTTCCTACTGCCTCTCGCCGAGAAACGGTAATTCCTGTACAGGCCATCTTGATTGAGGTTTTCCATGGTTTCCCTCAATTAATTCCAGATAAATATCGAGATGGTTCCTTATATGAGGCCATGGCCGATTACCTATCAAACTCGTAGTTCAAAAATTACCTACCTTATCCTAATTTCCTGTAATTCCTTCATTCGCCCATTGCTATTATATAAGTTGAAGTTTAAGAAATGTAGAAAAAAACGGGAAGTGGTAAAATAAAAAATAGTAATGGTGCGAATGGCGTCTGTTATGACATAAAGTCGAGAAACGGACGTTAAACGCATTATTATTATTATTATTATTATTATATTATCACAATCTAAGGTCATTGTCAAATCAAATTCTTTGACAATCCTTTCTGCAACCAAGCATTATTCATTCATGCGTGGTACCAACAGACTTATTATTATCATACATCATGCGAAGGAATCATTTCAAATGAATAGTTCGGTTATAAAAATCATACGCGTAGCAATGTTTCGATTATTAAAATCACTTGATTATTCCCAAGCCTACTCTGCATAGTATTCGGTCCCTGTCTGATCAGAAAGATAACAGACATATGCACATTTCGACGCCATATTAACGTCATCACCGGAGAAGGAGACGGGACGACACGCTCGGCGCCTGCTACGGTGCACTGCTATAGCACATTTTAGCAAACTAACGCACGCGATGATTCGGTGTTAATTAATTGCATGGCGGGTGCAGGGATGCAACTGCAACTGCACTGGCACATCACTTTTCACGGCATATTACCATTGTTTCTGTTCATTTGCACGCCTGTCGACATCCTCCTACGTTATACACTTTAATTAATATTAATCACGTTTATATAAGTTTATTAGTGGTACCTATTACTGTAAAGTCAACTGAAATCAATGCATTTGGATTTAAAATTCTTTATTTCGGATTTGAGAGGGCTTTATAGCCCCTTCCTTTCGCCTAAAACTTTATTACATGCTACCGATCAGAGGATAGATCTTTTTGCGTTAAATTGAAGCTAATTGTCTCTATAAATTTTTTAAAATATAAACTGGTTTTACGTCAACTACCTATATTGAAAAGGTTTTTCAAAAATTAAAACCAAAACAAGATCGGGCTAGTATAAATTCCATTTGACGAAAATACTAATAATGCATGATAGTGGCACGTTATTGTATTAAAGATAATTTTCAAAATGTTGAAAGAATTATTTCGATGTCCTTAACTTCAACAAAGATATGTTCATTTTTGAACGCCTGGTCGACCATTATGACGTCACGCGGCACGAGGAGCCATGTTAGTAGTATAGTAACTAATAAGTAATAATATAATAAGTCTGTATGTATATACAGTGGACCCCCGGTAATCCGGCCCCTGGCTAATCCGGTACCCCCTGTAATCCGACATGGTCTATTATTTATTATTGAATATTTTTTTGACAATCTTCGCTAATGCATGATTGAACAAGTTCAGAGTACATATATATAACATATAGAATCTTATCATTGGATCTGTAATTTGTTGGATTGCAAGGTACTCTTTTGTAAAAAATTCCGGACTATAGGGGGTCTTGGGCAGTACTCTATAATCCGACACATTCGATAGTTCGACACTGCTCTGCAAAATGTTTGTCGGATTACCGGAGGTCCACTGTATTTGAATATGTCAAACTTCTCAATTGACAATACATTAATTTTTATATCGATTAAACTGTTGGCTTTATGACACTGTTTTACACATTTACTACAATTATTGCACTTGCGCCGCGTGATATGATATCTACAATGAGAACGGCATAACGCAGAGAACTTGCAAATTTAAAGCATGATTTTCGTTTGTAAAGTTAGTTCAAAAATTCTCTCGCCATAGAAATTTTTAGAACTAGGAAACTTCCTATTTCTTATTAGAAAATTTATATGTTCTAAAATATAAAAGGAAGTCATCTGAATCATCATAACTTTTCTAATGTACGGGTGGATATCGATATGGGAGTTTGATTTGACCATAACTTTTTTTATATCTCTAATTGCACACCAGCTAGCTAGACTAGCGAATATGCTCTATTATCGCTTTGCGCGTCAAAGCTAAGTTTCGTTCATATAAGAAGTTATATCTAGGTTGATTTCACACGAAATCCATTTCGATTGTACTTTTTTGAAAAGAGGAGATTCTGTTCTATAGAACAGAACCATTTCTAGATTGATGCGAGCTCATAATTACTTCGAAAATTGTAATTGAAAATCACGAACAGCAGTTGCCAGTCAGTCTTTACGTATGTACGTGCGTACGTACGTCCGATCACTAAATTATATTTCATTCACTTTGTTTACTATCATAGCAGAGCCCTCAATTATTTTTTTGTCTTTTTGGAACGAAGTTCCTTATCGCGGGTTGGCGAGGGGACCTAGCCGAGAACAAATGTAACGCGTCACGAAAAAGCGTAAGACGTTTTTCGTAACGCGTTTTAAATATGTGTGTGTGTGTGTGTGTGTCTGTGTATGTATATAATGTATGTGTATTAATTATGCCAACCCTGCATACGAAAGGGACTTCGTTCCAAACGCGTGTCCCGCGACACGTTTCAAGTTTTTTCTTTTAATTTGTTTTTATCATACAGCGGAAAGCTTAGCGAGATGTGCGCTTTTGGTTTTGCCAACTATTTTAATATCCCTACATGTATCCCTAAAAGAACTAGCTAATGATCAGTTACTTCCCGAGCATACACAAAAAGATTTCGAAAATGGGACACGTACAATAATCACTACAAAATAAATGTGCTCAATCGACACTTTTACCGATAAGAGTAATAATAACAGCTTGTTAAGGTGCTTAATTATTATATTTTGTAGTTGTTTGTGTGTAAGCAAACAAACTAACATAATTACTACATCGCATGAACATTCCATTGTTAAATTTGTCGTGATCTTATCTATTCAGTGCTTCTGTCCGCCCATTTAAATAGTTCTCTGCTATGAAAATCATTTAGAGAGGAAAAGTAAGTGTCAGAGACTACTAAACGCGCCCCTCGCGTTCACTCCCATTCAGCGCTAACCTAATGAACATACAATCCAGGCAAATTAAATGATTTTTTATCCCACTTATGCAATTAATTAGCAAGGAAAGTATTTTTGGCAGAGCTGATATAATAATATATTAACGAGAGCTGACGAATATCTTGTATCTAAGATATTTTTTTGTATTTTGAGACATTCATATCTTTTCTTCATGCCATGACTTCCATAAGGACGAGAAGGGGCTGACAGAACTCTAGCTTGAGGACCCGTGATTAGGAAAGGCCCACGTATTGGGTCGATCAACTAAGATATGAACAACAGATAAAACTCTAAACGGTAGGCAGAGGGGTCCGTCAAAGATCCTGACCTGAAGGGCTATAATATCTGTATTTGAAAATAGAGAGTGTCGGAATGGAACCAATTAGATCTGTTCCGATCACCTTGATTTCTGGGTCAGCTCCGATAACTTTTAGCTTTGATATTTTTATCTGCGACAGTTCTGATCATAGGCTTTGATCTGTTTATCTTGCTAAGAACCTAGTTACAAATTTAAAAGATTTTGAGATTCTTTGACGTAATTCATATTATATAAAACATTTCTATAAGTACTAAAATAATACTATTTGTGGAGTTACTTGTTATGTCAAAATGGGATTCCAATTTCTGTAACATATTGGAAAGTTTTACGAAATTACGTGCGAGGTTTCTTCTGCTCAGAACTATTGATGACAATGTATGATCTCTGGTTGTAGTAAACATTTAACAATATCTCAGTTGGTATTCTTAACGTTTAGGCCTTAGGATATGACAACAATAATCTGTTTTGATCGTGTATATTGACGACGGGCACTTCATCAAGCTAGTCGCGAGAACAACTCATAATTCTTGTTCAACAAAATACGGCTAATTACATTACTAAACGTCCAGCTGTACGTAATTTATGAATTTAATGACATATTTATTGGTTTTTACAAAATAATAATTGTTTGTAAATAAATAGTCAATTATCCAGCTCAAAACATCCGGTTCTTATAAAGCGTATATCATTTTTATAACTGCATTTTCCATAATATATTAATTGTAGAAAAAAAATCGTGTCTTGCATCACTTGAAAGAAGTGTAATTTCTTATGCAATACTAAAAGGTTACACATAGTCAAAAAATTTTGTTTACTGTATAGTTTACAATATACTACAGAAACGAACACACAAAATCTACAATCTGCTTGTACGTCTGGCAAACAGTCATTCAGTTACCGATATGAAATACAAGTTTATACTGATTATTTTTCGTTGCTAAAGTTACACCGTGAGTGTTAAATATTTAACAGTGTTGGATCACTTTCACCCAGTTTGTGCTGAAGCCCAGCGGTAAGAGGCGAGGTAGGCAAAAACCATATTGTGGGTGTGACCTTCTTTAGCTCTGTCTCGCGCAAATCATCCGCACGTTTCCATTTTTGGCTGGTGCCAGACTACGAGGCTAAAAGATGTTGTTGCAAAGGTGCAGCTGTCAATTGATTATTCTAATTTTTGAAAATATTTTGAAGATTTAAAAAAGTTTTCCGAAAAAGGAAGAGTCACTTTAGGTTTGTGATGGAACAATTTTGTGAAATAAGTACGAATAAGGTCGTAGCGTGACATTGAAAACCTGTCTTTTTTTGGCACAATTAATGCCAACTTTTTTCTAGTAAATGGTACATATATTACAAAAATAGTCCATTAGAGACCTAGATTTGTCCTTTATCTTCCTTTATTTTTGCAGAATGTTGACGAATAAGTCAACAATCAGTTGACAGCCGAAGCTCTATTTTTGGTTTAAATTCAGAGCGTTCCGACAGCCTTAACACATACGTTAGACAGTCTGAACTTACTTCAAAAATACAAATGCATAAACATAAAAATAATTATAAACCCAGTAAATGTAACATTTACGTTTCTGTGAACATACAGTGCATAAAAATTAATTTAAAAATTTCAGTTCAAACGTTTTATTAGCAATAAATTTCTTTAATACAATATTTTTCAACATTACATTAATTTTAATTGAAAATGTAACTTTTAAAATGTTTTAATTGATCTTCTTCAAACGCTTGAATATTTAAATTGTATCATTATAATAAGATAAGTTGCGATAGTCCCAACAATCTGCAAATAATTTTATTATATTTACCACCAATAAACGAATAGACAATTTTCTTCAATCTAGTATATTGTCTAGTTTTAATCATCAAATCGATTTTGTGGAGATTTTGGATTCGTGGTCCGTCACCTCCGATACAAAATCGTGAAAGCAAATCTACTTCAAATGTAGGAGAATACCCCAAAAAAGCCAGAAAAACCGGAAAACTATTTTTTGCACAACGCCTTATAAAATGACCAATTTTACACTAGTGCTATGAACTAAAACAAATAAATGCTATCTCATCACCCCTGCAACAAATATTTTCGGAAGCGACCTGTCAGTTACCATTTAATATACTATAAGAGGAACAAAGATAGTAAAGCAGGCGTAGTTTACGTAAAAAAACTCAAATTGCTTACAAATGAATGCACATACCGCTGTCAAAAATATTATGATGTGAAAATCAGGTCTTTTATAGGAGGTTCGTACAATTAAATGTAGTATGTATCTCGAACGTAATGCTATTAAAACTCACTGAGTCCGTTTTCCATATTGTCACAACTCGTACATAATAAATGTATTTAAGTTCTAGAAACATAAACTATTTTTTGTCTAGAAAACAACTCTAACGATTTGCCACTTGCCTTTTGTAGAAGAGTTACATCCAATGAAAAAAATCCATTTGCATTAAAACGCATTTCACTGTGACTTAGTTGCAAAATAAACAGCTTGACCTATAAAAAAAGGATCAAAATTAACTAAATCAGGCCAATTTTTTAAAATCTTGTAAATGTTTGATAATGTTTTCCAAATAAATTGTTTGAAGTCATTTAAAAATATGATTCACTTACGGCAAGAATTGTATTTCGATCATCGCAAATATTTTTAAAGTTATTTATTTCATTTAAAGTACCGTTTGCCTACAAAAAAAATTCCGTTAATGTGCTTTGTAAAATGTGTTAAATTATAAAAACTAGATAGTCTGCATTATCATGGTAATTTTAATATATCCAAATTATATCAAAGCTAAGCTTTAACATTTTTTCAGTCAGAATTATTACAAACCTCTTTAGCCGTGAAGTCGCACGTCAATATGATTGCATGAATTTCAGAGCAAAGAAGTATAGTCCAGCTGATAAGAATTGGCAACACTTTCGGAACTTGTTCACAATAACGTTGATGAACTAAACACATGTCTAAATCCAAGTAAGCATAATACAAAGCTAGTACCAATGTCACAAGCAATATACCCATTCTGAAAATAATTATTACGCCGAAAGAATCATTTATTCTTACAGCAATGTCACACAAGGTTCCATGAATGTTTGCAATCTTATCTATCTCTGGACCTAAATTTTTAGAAATGATAGATTTTTCATTTTTTGGTAAATTTGAAGTTTTGTTATATAAATCATTCAAAATTTTATTTATTTTACTGAATCGATGCTTCAATAAATAAACATACGTTAGAAATTGATAAATCATTGACAGAATTATCACAGTTGGTATAAAATGAAACAGCCATAACGATAAATATGTTTTGTAGTGTTCATTTGAATACAATACATTTTGAATAATGACAGAAGAAGTGAAACATAAGAAAATAAGTGTACAGATGTTAATAATTTTCTTTGATGGTTGATAATAATCCCATGATTTGTTGATCAATACAATTTCTTTATCGACATCGACTAGATCTTCTATTGCATCAGCAATTTGTTTTTGACGAGATCGACTAGAAAGTATAACAAAAGTCGCACAAAGATAGAGTACAGTTATTTCGGTAACAGCTATCAAAAGTTCAGTTTCGTGTCCTTTCTGTGAATGAATAATCAACTGCCAATCCAGAAATATGCCACCAGTTATCATCGACAATCCTCCAATTAAAACAAACAATATTGATATTTTTGTTATTTCATACTTTTGACAACCGTCTTTGTTCACTAAACGCAGCGTTCCCATATCAGTTACTTTTGCCAAATAATAAAGTGGTTTCAAAGCATCTAATAAGCTTTTGTGTTCACACCACATATTGACAAATAGTGAATAAAGTTTGGAGTCTGAAATGAAACTAAATATTTTCTTGTTGTTTTGAGTCAATAAACACTTAATAATAATTGAAAATGGAGTATTTATCATTTTATTAATTAAATTAATGGATTAGACTGTCAAGAAATGAAACAACCATATCTTTCTACTTTCAAATAAATTATCAACAAGGTTATTATTGTTTCAGTGGTGGAGATATGTTTTCTTTAGTGACTACTATTAAAAACAAAACTGAATTCAGTTAGTAGACCTACGAGTTTCTATTAAGTATCATATACGACTAGTAAGCATAGAAAATGAAATTACTTTAAATTTTCCTAATTTTGATTCACCTGTTAGAATACCTATCCTTACACTAGAAGATTAATGAAGGCAAAACTGCGATCATCGTCTGTGATTACATTTCAATAATCGTTTGGGTCAGGACCACCCACACGTATGGTCTTAAAGGTAAATTGTGTTATTAGTTGTGTGGGGTCACAAGGTAGAATGATTTAGGTCAGATAAAATTAATTACTAATTAATTCAATGGACGCAAGGAGTATTAATGTAATAAAGTTTTTTCGCCGCAAAGAAGCAAACAATACAGCTTCTCGCGTTTCTTGAACGCGTATTTGAAATCTAAATCTCCGAAGCCGAATGATAGGAAAAGCTAAAAAATGATAGCACATTATTAAAATCACATCTAAGCTTATTTAACACTTTCTATATTTTATAGCGTATGTAAACGTTACATAAAAAAACACTTTTAAAGGCATAAGAAATTAACAAAAAATTGACATTAACCACTTTGTTTTGCGACAAGTTATTACATTAAACACCAGTAATTTCCGACATACCTAGCTGTCGAATTTTGTTGATGAATTATAACTTCTACTTTAAAGGTGTGTTATATTTGTTTTATTGTACAACATGAAACAAAAAAATAACAAGATGGTCGCCTTAATTGATTTATTAAAACAACATTTCAAAAAATTTCTAAATTGTCGTCAGAATACAATATAATTCCAGACCACTTTGGCTTATATCTCAAATATTTTTGTTTTCAAGACAAAAGAAATAAGAAAAATAAACTAACTTTTTAATCTTGACAAAATCGATATATCTTTCAAAAAAATACAGACATAACGAAGTTAGAGATATTATTTAAAAGTCAAAGAAGTGCCATTAAATTATATTTGAAAATTATAATCAATACACAAATAAATAGTTATACTCTGCTATAATATTATGAAATACCCATTGTTGAAGTTGGAGTGCAATATTAGAAAAATTTTATTATCCAGTGTCACTTTATAGACTGAAATCCGAGTTTTCCACTGTTGCGATTTGCGGCAGTTAAATTATTTAATGATAATTTAGGCTTTTAAATAACTCTTTTGTTTTACAAAACAAAGACCAATAAAATCTATAATATCTATAATCGATATATCGATTTTGTCAAGAAAAAAAGTTAGTTCATTTTTCTTACTTCTTTATCTTTAAAACAAAAATGTTCAAGACATAAACCAAAGTGGTCTGGAATTATAATGTATCCTGTATGACAATTAAATAAGTTTTGAAACTTTTTAAAACGTTATTTTAATAAATCAATTAAAACGATCATGTTATATTTTTAAGTTGACATTGTATGTATATTAATATAATAATAATATATAATAAGATATATGTCCTCTTACAATAAATTTTATTCTATGATGACATGTTTTTACTAAACAATCGACCTTTTTCATATTAAAGCATATTTGGAACTTTTTTTCACATTGACATAAGAGTCAAGAGAGGTCGATTTTACTTTACGTGATACCAGGCAGGAACCTTCACTATAGCGAGAGTTATGGATGAATCAAAGATGAAATATTATGGCAGATTTAGATATTTATTTAAGTATGTATAACTTTACGTTTTTATTTCGTAAAGAAATCATTAAATTATTATTATAAATGTACGTTTGTCAGTTTAGTTAGTAAACAACCGGAGCTAAGCCCACCCTGTTTTTATCCGACTACGCAAAATCGAAAGAGGGTTATATTTTTCGAGTGTATGCATTTAATTTTAATATTTTTCCAATAACGTTATCAATTCTAACACAAAAATCAAATCGTACATACGACAATGATCATAATTTAAATACATGGACAGTATGACTATGATACGGAAATATTAATGTATTGGTATTTTGCGTAGATATTAGAATTTCGCTTTAATCCCTCCGGAGTGTAAACGGGCGACGGAGATATATTATCGGAACAGTGCCAAACTACAGACTTGCTATGTTTGCTTTCTAAACCGAAGGTTCAGAATGCCCTTTGGCCAATTGACATTTGGGTACACAACATGATGATATATTGGTATGAACTTGAAATCAGATTTCATGTCTTGAACAGATTCTTTGTTTACTTTTTAATGATAAATTAATATTTACGTGTATCTCTTGGGTGCTTTGCAACTAAGTTGACTTTGAGAGACCACTGCAGATTTGGGTGCAAATTGGAATTCTCCTTAGTTTCTTACTTCTCTGTGAAGTAGATATAATATCGTCCCGTTTCTTTTTGATGACCTCTTCCTCTGAAGCTGATGTTTCAAAGTTTTTCAACAGCTATTTGAACAATTTCTAAAAACTGAGTGCTATTTTAGACGTGAACATATCGCAGAATAACTTTTTGAAGTAACTTCTTTTCGCACGGTATAGGCTAAGTTCGATTAATGATATTGTAAGTGTAAGAAAATATTGCAAAGAAAAGGATCTAGAGATTAAACAATGAGGAATTCAGTCAATGCACGTATATCATATGCTATAAAAACATTAGGCTACTGTGAGTGAGCGGGATAGCGACTGCCTCGTACACGAATTATTATACCATTGTCCACCTATAATTATTTTGTATGTAATTTTTCAATTATACCATCCCCACTTTACAAAACGTAGGAGAAATGATACTAATATTTAGGTCAAAATTCACTTTTCAAAATTTTACAAATAAAGTCCCTCCAGTTCAAAAACCATATTTTTTGGAAAAAAATATATTCGGCTGTTTTTTTTTCTTTTTGTCTGTTTGTCTCTGAGCACCGGCTCAACGACTGATTGGATGAAAATCAAATTTTGGTAAGATGATTGAGATGTAAATTATAACAAGCCTTATTCTTTTTTGGGGAAACTCGGCACATGCGCAGTGTAATATGTGGTAATATGTTGTTTTTTTCTATTATAATGGTATATGCAGATACTGGACAAATCACATAGACAATATGATCGAAATTTAATATTATGACGTGAAAATCAGCTATTTCATTGGAGGTACGTGCAAAAGAATGTGGTATCTATCCCGATTGTAATGCTTTTATGACTCGTGTAACTGTTAAAACTTGCTAATTGCTCCTCATTAACACATTTTTATTACCCGATAGTTCGATTAGTTTATTTGTGGGCGCCTAGTCTAAAACATAAAATCGCGGATATGAAAAAGTCACATAGTTTATCTTTGGATTATTACTCATTTGTCAGGAAAACATACTCTAATAAATTGACTTTTTGCTTTTTTGTCCTTGGTAATTAATATAAAATTTACTTATTTGTTGGGAATAAAGGACACTTTAAATAAACACTTATTTGTTAATTTGCAACGTTTCGTCCCTTTATTGGAACTTTTTCAAGCTTATAACTGGAATTTAAATATAAAATACAATTTTTAAATTTACAATTGAAATATAAAATATCAGATATTAATTTAATGGTGTGTATAATCAATATCTGATATTTTATATTTCAATTGTAAATTTAAAAATTGTATTTTATATTTAAATTCCAGTTATAAGCTGGAAAAAGTTCCAATAAAGGGACGAAACGTCGCAAATTAACAAATAAGTGTTTACTTAAAGTGTCCTTTTTTTCCAACAAATAAATTTTATACTCTAATAAAGATTTGTGCATATTAACAACTATACAATATTGTAAAAAGTCGTCAGGGCTAAACATTAGAAGATAAAAATATTAAAAATGAACTTTGACTTTATTTCTTTTTTGTCCTTGTTAATTAATATAAAAATGATTTTTCGGGAAAAATAAACTTTTCATTAATAATTATTGTTAAACTCAAATTATTCACATGTATATAATATCTTTTATGTCTACTTAATCATAACATTTAATAGTTATTAAAGCTTGATAAAGTTCCAAACAAGGAACGAAACGTCGCTGAAAATAAAATATTAAGTGTTTTACTTATAAATAAAGTCCTTTTTCCCGAAAAATCATTTTTTTTTATTAAAAATGAACGTTTTTGCAGCAAAATTAGCAACTCATAACTACAACAAATACAACTCTATTTCAGTTTTAAGAAACAATAAACGGTTTATTAATGACAAAGTGCCGCACGGAGATTTATAACAGCGGCTACAACGAGATTAAATTAAAATATAGTAGCTATTTATTTGTATATTATATTTATATTTATATCTATATATATATAGTATAATGTGTATTATGTAAGAATTGCTCATGTATGTTGTGAATTTTATAGTCCACTATTAAATTTAATAGTCATAAAATCTCTTCGAATGTTCATCAATGACATTTTAGTGAATTATATTATGGAAACAGTAAAAGAATACCTTGTTACTAAAAAAAATCTATACTCTAATCATATGCTCAGTCCCTGGAACGCAGGCAATGTTTAATTACGTAATTATTACATCGGCCTACTGACTGTCATAGATCGCGCATACTTATCCAGCACGATCAATACAGCAATAACTGCAACCTGTACGATTTCTCACATTAGATCAGCACGAACCAACAACTTTTAGTACAGGTTCCGTGTGCGGCAAACAATTTGTAGTTTTCAAGTGCCAATAGTTAGTGTGTGTGATTCTTTTATTTTGACGATGTTGTGTGAACAGAAGGAAAGGGAAGAATCCAGGAAAAAAACAGGTTTTGAGGTCAACCTATTAAGGCTGTCGGAACGCTCTGAATTTAAGCCAAAAATAGAGCTTCGGCTGTCAACTGATTGTAGACTTATTCGTCAACATTATGCAAAAATTCTTTCTCGATAAGGAAGATAAAGGACAAATCTAGGTTTCTAATGGACTACTTTTGTAATTTATGTACGATTTACTAGAAAAAATTTGGCATTAATTGTGCTAAAAAACACAAGGTTTCAATGTCACACTACGACCTTATTCGTACTTATTTCACAAAACTGTTCCATCACAAACCTAAAGTGACTCTTCTTTTTCGGAACAGTTTTTTAAATCTTCAAAATATTTCCAAAAACTAGAGTAATCAATTGACAACGGCATCCTTGCAAAAAAATTTTTTAGCCTCGTAGTTGGCACCAGCCAAAATTTGAAACGTGCGGATGATTTGGGTGAAACAGAGCTAAAGAAGGTCACACCTACAATATGTCTTTTGCCTACCTCGCCCCTTACCGCTGGGTCTCAGCACAAACAAAATTCAGAGCGTTCCGACAGCCTTAATGCTTGATCCAGCACGACTAGACAGAAATTGCAGGCAACCGACTGACGATGGTTGCTGTTTTAGTGTTGAAAGTCGAACCGGATACTGAGCATAAATTCTATAATTTTTACAAACAATTTCTGTGGTTCATTTTATTCATTTATAAACATTTTGATATAGTTTTAGATATGATCATTTGTTTACTTATTTATAAAGACCAAAAAATTGTCATATTAAATCAGTGAAAGAGTCATTTTAAAGCGTAAATACAATTTTTTCCCAAACTTAGATGCCTCTTGTTTTGAATTAGTACTACTTAGCCTCCTTTTGAGATCAAAGTTGAAAAATCGAGATATGCTGCAAAAAATTGATGAAATTTTTTATCAGAATTATTTGATTTCGAAAATTCTTAAGTACCTACTTATTTTACATCCTTAGTCTTTACCAATATTCTATTTTGTATTACAATTTATATGTTTATTTTAGCAAGCAGTTAATGTTTATAGTCTAATTAGCATAATATACATCTTTAAAGTAATAACGAAGTCTTATACTTTTTTACTTGTGAAGTGTGCAGAAAAATAGATCTATAATTGTGTTTACAAAATTATCTCTTACAGTGATCAAAATGGCCACCGCAAGCATTTGGTGAAGTCTCTGTGGATTTCTATTTAAATTTACGATCTTGTTGTGAATTCCCTGTACACTGTAAGTTTGAAAAACATTGTCAATAAATAAGTTTCAATTAATCGTTTTCCTCTACAATTTTTTGTTAAAATTAGGAAATAATATAAATTATTCCACCGCTGTTACTTTTTAGGGTTTTGAATTGTCTATCTGTTACAGGTCTAAAACTTCTAAAGTTTTGTAAAATAAAAACTGCGCATGTGACATATATACATTTTGAGAGTACTAAAAAAAAATTTTTATGAGTTTATTATACGATATTTTATAAAAGAAAATATAAAAAAAAACTTTTCAAATATGAGCGTTTAATGAAATGTAGGTGCTTAAAAGGATTAATATTTCATAATTTTAGTTTATAAATATATTGCGTGGCTTGGAATTTGTATTCTTTAAGATGTCTCATTAGTCACGACCCACGCTTTTATAATTATTAACATAAGTAAATTGCGCATGCGTGGTTTTTGACGGATGCAAATTGCTTGGAAATTTTGTGCTCTGCGAACACGTTCTATAAACGGACGGATGACAGAAACATATTCAATTAAATAAACTATTTTTAAAAACACTAAGCAATAATAACTGTGTCAAAAATACAACAAAAATTGCCTTTAATTCACTTTTAAACATTTAGCCGTATTCTACTATTTTTGTTCTAATCACTCTTCTTACGTAACCACAGTGATTACAAAATTTATAAAGAGTTGTCTGAATTTAATTAGAAGTCTATTTTTGTGCGGTTACCACGGTTATATACTTTTGAATTTTGTGTTAGTTGTCAAGTGCTGAAAATAATTAATTATTAATAATAATTATTATTGTTATGGATAATAAAATTACAAAAAGACGACAAAAAAAAGTATCATCTAGTCAATACAAATTGATGATTGATTTTATTGACGCTAATGAAATTATGTTGAGTGGAAAACTTTCATCAACCGAATCCACAATTGTGGATAAAAAATGGGAAAAATTAGCCCTTACACTGAATTCCAATTCGAATTTTGGATTAATAGAAAACGTAAAAGAATAATAAAAAAATGTATAACGCGTGTACGTTATAATATAATTCTATTATTAACCTGTTTTCATTCTCAATTAACTCCAAAATAAGTAAGTGAAATATTTCGGCGTCCATTTTAATTAATAAACACTCAAAGTGTCAGTTTAACAACACCCATTTACAAGTTACAATTTATCCACTCTTATAAACACGACACATGATCATTTTAACCACTTGTGACAATCACTTTGCTTAGCAGAATAAGAAACAAATAAAACTGGTTGTCCAGAGTGTTTATGTTGCTAAGCACTTGGTAATCACCGTGATTATCATTAGTAGAATAGCCCTGATTTACTACAAGTAAAAAAAACTCCAAAAAGAATAAAATAAAAGTTTTATCTAAAATTAAACAAATGCGCATGCGTCGTCAATTTTCTGACGGTTTGTGATCGTTGTGCGAACGAAGCTATTATTAGATTTTTTCCTTTTTAGTACCTATATTTATCTTTAAAAGTTTTTTTACATATATTTTAATTTCTTTGGTTCATTTTATTCTTTGAAATTTATTTACCTACTGACAATAAAGAATAATTAAAAATAAAAAAAGAGATAAAATTATATTCACTTGGGGGTCAAACCCACGACCATGCGATTATGAGTCTCATGCTCTACCGTTTAAAGTATAGAATAGTATAAACGGCCAAGACATCAAAACATTTAACTAAATTCATGGAAAATCACTATTGGGAAAATTTTTGAATTTAGTTTTTCCGATAATTTTATTATTGAAGTGTAAAAATGATATATCACATGACCGAATGCAGAGATTTTTGTCAAAGTTTTCCCTTCTCCCTAAATTCACGCGAAAATATTTTTAGGTTCTGACTATTGAAATTTATATATGCAGGTTAGTACCTAAGTCAACTTAATTCGACTAAGGTCTGTGATAGACACATAGTCGAACAAACGATCGATCTCATAAGGGTTCCGTTTTTTCTGTTTTTAAGTACGGAATCCTAAAAAAATTGCTCTATTCAAATCGTTTGTTTGTTGCGCTAAATATGAACAATTTTTCTGTTTTATTTTCAAGCGTTCCATAAGTACTGAATGGGGCGGTATCTATGTGCAGATATTAAAGTAGGTTAGCAAATAAATACAGTGATGAAAATTCTCTTCAATCCAAGCGTGTTCCATTTTTCACCGTATCCAAAGTGGTAACCGAATGTACATTGCGTATTTGTATATTGGTTTGTATGGATGGGATAACAGTATTAGTGGGGAGTTACGAATCTATTCTTTTAGATTTTTCATGTAGCGATGTATGAAATACTGGGAAGAAACAAGTCCACTGCCGATTGTCGGATTTCCTATATATCAAATTTGTTTTCAGCATTGGGGTAGAAAAATAAGTAGCCACAATTATTCATAACTTCCGTGTACATTGGGAAGTTATTATAAGTTCAAAAATGGAAATTAGAATTTTTAAAATCTAAGCATATCCTGAAAAGTAGCCTTAATTTGTTAATATGAACCGTGGACTTTTTCTAGGAAGTGGAAGGTTAATGAATATCTCGAAAAAAAATGTTGGAGGAAAATAGATACGAGCAAAAATTAGGTTCGAGCAAAATCTGTGGACCTTTTTAAGTACGTATTATTTTCCACATATTTGCCGTTTTACAAACAATTAATTATTCAATTTGTTCATTTGAGATGTATTTACGAAATGATTCTAAAATTTTTATTCTTCCAAGTTTAATATTTTCAATACTAGAACAGTTTTCGACGAATGTTCGTCGCAAAGATCTTTTACAATTTTAAAAATTTTTGTTGAATGTTGTTGAAATTTTGCTTAACTGTTTAGCAATTTAGTGTTGGAATGATAAAATAAACTGGTAGGTAAAATATACCATTTTCAACTATTGCAGTCGGAGCCCACACGCACAGATAGTTTACTCACTACATACTAATTATACCGGCATTTTTGCAGAAAATGAAGGATGGTATGGGATTCTGGAATTGGAATGGGCCAAGTCAACGGCTGATTCGATAGAAAATATTCCATCTGTTATTGGCTTAAGAGCTGCTATTTCCAAGAGTTTGTTCATCCCCGCCGTATTAACTTATAGAACACATAAAATGTTTCATCAAGATTGATGTAGTCCGAGAGACGGGAGTGGGATGTCGAACCGATAGACAAGAATATAGATATAGGAACTGTGCATATCGAAACCACTGTACTGCGCTACACCACAAGTCACCCTCCACCACCCCGTTGTAAAGTGTGTAGCCATGAATTTACCTGAAAAAGAGTGTTGCACAATCACTTATAATATTTAATACTAGCCTTTACCGGCGGAAATAATCTTTGTGATGATAGCTTTACTTGTTATCATGTAAGCTTATTCAACATTGGCTACTTTTTTATTTATGCAAATATACATAAAAAAATAAATAAATATAAATATAAATATAAATAAAAATGTGTGCATCAACTGTTACGGACACAACTAAAAAAAAAGAAAAATTAAAAAGAAGGCAGAAAGTTTTTTTGTACTCCTGAGGATGGACCTATTGTCCGAAACGATCGTCGAGAAATAAAGAATTATTTGTAGAATTTTCAAATGTTTTTAGTGTATTTGCCATATGGCAACATACACTATTGGCGTCGGTCGGATGGCGGGACCTAGGGGTCGGACCAAAATTTCTCGACGTTTCATAACCTCCTAAATACTTTGGCACCATTTTTGAAAATGTTTATATATATATGTATATATGTATATATATATATTCACAACATGGATTTCGAGGGCCAACGTTTTTTAATCCATAATCACGTCAAGTGGGCTCCCTAGTATTTCAAATTTTTGGGAAATTGATTTTTTTTTACTAATAAAGAAGATATTTTGGTTTTTATATCTAATAGTGTTTTTGAGGGCGCACTCCGGAAACATAACCACTTTCTGTTTTACCGACATTCTACTGACCTTCAAGCCCTTCAAACAGACGTTGTGACCATATAAATTGTCTAATTTTATTTTTGTTAATGAGAACAGGCCTTAATCTCAAAATTAGCCAATAACTGTTTATATAATCGTTGCCTGCATAATTTGTAGGCATGAGAATTCATAAATATATTTAAAATAAATGCATCTTTATATAGAAATTTTGAAAATGTAAATGAACTACTTTACAGTTTTGAAGCATTCTAGTAATTTTTCGGCTAAATATTTTCGTTCTAAAAATGAACATTGATTTCTAATACAGACTATCTATTACGTTATTTTAAAGTAGAAAATTCTAAACAGTACAAAATATTTCTAATTATTCAAATTTGCGAAATATGAATTCACAAGGTGAAAAAGGGTGGCAAAATGTTGACTTAAATTTGGTATTGAAGAATTCTTAGTTTTTTCCAAAGATCGAAAAAATCTTAATTATTATTAATAGCCAACTAACAGCTGTTTTTAAACGAAAACGAAATTATATACCTCAAAAATTATTTTTTATTCAGCTCATCACAGTTTTATGCCGTTCAACAAAAACAATTTAGAATACATTTTTTTTTTATTTTACAAAATGTTTCTTAGAAAATACTTATTTATTTTTCCATTTTAGTGTCTTCAAATCCTCTGTCTAACTTTCAATAAAAATGATTGGTTGAAACTTCACCTTTATCTGTAAAAAAAACTAATGTTACATTTTGTATAAGGATGTCCCAACGAAGTATACACATAGGTACAGTGGCGGATTTACCAGCAGGCTGAAGCCTATGGCGGCAGATTTTAGTGGGTGGCAAATTTAGCCCAAAAACTTTTGTCTTACAGAAATAAAAAAGCAACATTATTATATACATAGAGAAAACAAGTTTCGAGTATTTAACAAAAATTTCAATATTTTAGTACTGTACGGTATACTGAATACTCTAACGTCTGTATATGAAAAATTACCAAACGCTCTGTAAAATATACTTTTGTGACAATGCGTTTTTAAAATATTCCAATAGCGTTTCAGTACTGCAATTTAAATGCAGTACTTTTTTTTCTCCATGTACCTAAATATTACTAGGTTGCATTCACACAATTCAATCATCGTGATATGTTTCAATACTTAATTTTTTTTTTTTTTGTAGTCGTTTAAGATGATTGCGAACTAGGGTATCGAATTTCAGAGGTCAGTAGGGGCGGCAAAAATTTAATAGCCTACTAGCGGCAAATTTGTAAATCCGCCACTGCATAGGTAGGGGTGCCAGGCGTCCGGATAAAACAGGACATAGGCTTTTGATTGCGTGTCCGGCCAAAATTAAACGGTGTCCGGCTTTTTAGGTTTTTTACATTTCGCATTTTCAGAATTCGATTTGCGATCCCAGGACATAACGCAAACGTTGAAAGAGTTTTTTCCTTGATGGTCAAAAGAACGCAACACATATGGCAATACCTTGTTGAAAATGTTGATTCTCGTCCGCTCATAGTTGTGTCATATGTTTTCTTGCAGTTAGTCAGCACGAAATTTTGCTGACGGACCTACAAACATTAGAAATCAGTAATTTGTTATAATTTTAACTTAAATTACGATCTTAAACCCAACATTTTAAGTTTAACCTTACATGACAGCATTAGCATATTATGTTATAATAGGTTTTTCCCTTTATAATGCAAAGCGACTTTATACAATAAGTACAGTATGTTACCTTAAAGAAATTTAGTTTGCGTTTTTGTTTTCTTATGGAAACCGGATAATTAGAATATAATTTGTTTATATCATTATCAACACTGCTGTTTTAACATATTTTAACGAGATAATTTTGTCTTCTGCGGCCTGTAACAAATAAATAAGTTCCATCAATATAAAATCATTAATACTCACAAACTGTTTTAAAAGTCAAAAAGCTACTTACCAAAAAATCAGAATATCAATTTACGAAATTAAGTGTCAACAAGTCATTTTTGACAAGTAAATGACCTTGGGCCGTTCGGTTTCAATATTCAACACCAGGAGCGCTGACTGCGTCATTTCACTTATTTTACGCAAACAGATTGAAATATAAATTTGAAACTATTTAGGTTCTTAGATAAAGTGGCTTATAACATTTTTTTCTCTAATATAAATAAATTTAAACTGCGTTTAGCTGAGATTTTAATCTAATTTATATATGCATCACAACATTGTTATAAATTAGTTTATATGAATTTAGTACAACTGTTTGTTGTATATGAATAAAAGGTTACTACTAAACTCATTTTACGAAGAAATGTAAAATTAAATTATTAATTAAGAATAGTTGCAAATTAAAAAGTTTTCTAAAATAGGAGGAAGCACATGTTGAAAAAAACACTATTTAACTTAAAACAGCAATAATATTGACTTGTCTTTTCACGAGGTAGGTACCTTCCTACCGAACAAACTTTGTATAGGCCTATTCGAATGAAATATATTCAATAACACATATTTTAAATTTAATAAGGAAACCTGAAACGCCTCGACTTTCAGACAAGACCGCTAAATTAACGATATAATAATTAAATCGTTACTTTTTTAATTTTATCTAAAATATTGCATAGCTCACTTTGCTTTATAGCCCCACGCTACCGAATGCCTGTATGAAGGGTTGCCAGACAAACGACGTAAGCCCTCAAAAAAGATAATAGGTACATAAAATCAATGGCGTTTTTTTAAAAACTCAAAAGTTAAATTCACTTTTATGAAACTTTAAAGTCAAAAAAATCAATTTTATATATACATATCTGCAGGGAAATTATTGTAGAATAACACTGAGCTAATTAGCTTGCATATTTTACATTTTCTATTAAATTTTATGAATTTTGCGTGTTTTGTAAATACAGAATAAAATCTAGCTGAAGTTTATAGGATACCACTGCATTTGAGAACTGATTCTCAATAATTTTAAATTTTTAAGATAATAAAATAACGTAAAGACGTATATATTAAATCCGGAAATTTTCTTTTTTTTAAATTCTATTAAAATCTTTTATAATATAATATAACTATTGTATTTTTAAAGAAATATACATAATATTTAGACATTTATTTAAATTGATCAAAAAATTAATAATAATTTATTTAAAAAAACAAAATGATTCTACTGGCCCGTAATTACCAGATCATAAAAGAGAGTCATAATTACTAATAATAAAATCTTTAATGCAAGAATTAAAGTAAATTTTGCAGGTCACCAAAATTTGTTTTGGTTATTTAAGTATTTTTGGAAAAAGCCCAGTCATAACAATGTTCCTTCTCAAATTATACGTGTGATGACATTAGACTGTGAACGATGTTCAACTGAAATAATTTTGTTTTCCTTATATTAAGGAAGTTACGAACGATATTAACAAGATATCATTATTTATTGATTATCTGTTGGCTATTTTAACTCAGTTAACTATTAAAAATGCAAAAAAAAAATTATGAAATTATAAAAAAAAGTCACAGTCATATGTCCTTCACTATTTCAAAATCTTTTTTCTGAGACGCTTAGACTGTGATTTTTGTGCGTTCTATGTTTATATTATAGCCCTCATAAAAGGTAATACATTCATAAATTTTACGGCGGTTTTTTAAATTTAATTTGTTTCAAATTTTTAAGACAATAATAAATAATTTAAAAATTGCGACGTTTCGTTAATTGTTGTAAACTTCGTCAGGCACAACTTTTTTTTGTTTTAGAGAAAAAATTATTTCATAATTTCAATTTGTTTGAATAATTTACTATTTGTGCTAGTTATGTACACAGGATGTCTCAACCGACGTTGACTAACATGGGTAACTTTGTTATTAGTGGAGATAGAAAGTCGGATAAATTGGCAGAGTAGTGCAGAAAATTTTGTCCCGTCGAGAAAACAATTGAATTTTGACACCCTATGAATTTATTCAGAAAATCATGAAAATTGCCGTTTATGAAAACTGGTCATAACTTTTTTATTTATGAAGATATCTGAAAATTTTATTAACCATTTTTTGATGAATTTTTAGGTTCTTTTCAGTAGCGTAGGCTTAATTTTTTTATTTCCACTACATAATGAGATATTGACATGAACTTCGGTTTTTCTTATGGACGCCATTTTGGATTTTTAGATATTCGAATTCTGTTTATTCAAAAGCTACAAAACTGACCAAAATAGCTTTTTGGCGTTATCCATAATGATCAGAGTGTGCCGTGTTAAACAAAATTTGTTGAAACAAATACATACCGACAGGTTAACAATCTGTCAAGCGATCGTTACAGTTTTGCTAATTCATTATATTTGTTTTTTTCTGTAAAATGGCTCAAGCATTTTTGCGAAATTACAAAAATGCTCTTTTCACTTCAAACTCATTAAAAACTAAGCACTTTAAGTCGATCAAACTTCTAGAGCATGTTACAAGTACATAAATAAAGTGAATTGTGAAGCGGTAACGATTATTTTTAATTTGGGTGGTAATAATTAGGATTGACTTCCACATTTTTTGACGCCGAAAAAAATACGGACCAAGATTATTTTCGTCAGAACTCAGTTATTTTTTATGCTAGGGACTTTTATAAAAAATAAAAATAAAGGTTCTTTCAAGCACTTTAAAAAATGTTCCATGAGTTTCCCTTGAAAAATGTATTGTTTTTCAGTAACTTCACGTTGAAACTTTCAATTTTGGCTTTTGGCGAATAAGAACCAACTTTCAACAAGCTAGTACTCCGTTTGTATGGGGTCTACAGACACTATAAACCCACCATTAGTTTTGTTTTTTTATAAGCTACATTTTTACTAAAAGCGATTTTTTCGATAAAATATTTACTTTTTCAGTTATTCGGGAAAAACCATCTGAAAACGTGGGTTTATTGGTTGAAAAATTGACACCTACACTCGCGAATAAGTTGAAAAGTATGGACTTTCAGAAAAAACTTTATAAAACAAAAGTTGCTTAAAATTAGTCAACCTATCCATTCCCGTACTTATTTTCAACGAAACATTTTTCACCCCCGAGAAGAGGTGGTATCCACCCAGTAATCGAGAGCGGCAAACTTTTTTTTTAACTTTTTTATTTGAGCTTTTAACAATGCATTCCAAAAGTTTTTATGATGATTTATTGACTGGCCCTGGATTCCGAGATTTTACAATTTTTTCGCCTTACGGCTCTCCACTAATCGTTTTTTTTTTTTTTAATTTTCTCAATATACCATTCGCAGAAATTTCTATTTAAGTTCCTAAAAGTGTTTGAATTAGGTTGTCGTCTTTCTGGATGAAGGTAAGTATTCTGCTTGAGCCAACGTGGCATTTTTGTTACGCTGAATGTATGCGCAAAAAAGAGCCTATTTCTCCAAACCTGAAAATGCTTGACCCATCTTAGAGAGAAAATCAAATAAAATGAATTAGCAAAACTGTAGCGATCGTTTGACAGATTGACAGACTGTCGTTTTGTTTTACACGGCACACTCTGATCAATATGGATAACGCCAAAAAGCTATTTTAGTCAGTTTTGTAGCTTTTGAATTTTGATTCATTTAGATATAGGATACGTTATATCAAATTATTCAGAAAAATAAGCAGAATTCGAGTATCTAGAAATCCAAAATGGCGTTCATAAGAAAAACCAAAGTTTATGTCAATATCTCATTATGTAGTGGAAATAAAAAAAATAAAACTAAAAATGGTTTATGAAATTTTCAGATATCTTTATAAATAAAAAAGTTATGGCCAGTTTTCATAAATGGCAATTTTCACTATTTTCTGAATAAATTCATAGGGTGTCAAAATTCATTTGTTTTTTCGACGGGACGTCAATGACCACAATTTTCTGCATTACTTTGCCCATTTAACCGACTTTCTATCTCCACTAATAACAAAGTTACCCATGTTAGCCAACGTTGGTTGAGACACCCTGTAATATGTATATGTCTGTATTAAACATCTAAATTTTATTAATGTATGGTTAACTAGTTAAAGTTGTGCTTGACGACGTTTACAACAATTAACGAAACGTCGCTATTTTTAAATTAGTATAAATGCATAAATATAAGTACATTATTATTATTATTTACAAGTATTTTTGAAAACCATAAATAATGGTTCTGAGAATTGTAATGTAAAATGCTTTCATTTAGAATATACCCCCCTCCCTCCAAACGTCTTGTTAATTTTCGCGAATACCGTTTGAGTTCTGAGCTTTTATCGAGTTGAAAAATAAATTATAATATACATAATATGTTGATGATAGTTTGGCCATGCCTGAAGACTGAAGTAAGCTTCAAAGTGACGTCGATGTGCGCAGAAGCAAGGCGCTACGCCGCCAACAGAACTGAACAAATTGTGACTTATCGACGTGGAACTTGAATTTTCCCTTATAAGTTTAAAGTTATATATGTAAATCATTTATATTTATCGTGGCTCTGGATCAACGTTATTTTGTGCGGAATTTTAATTTGCTTATAAAAAGTAATCAAATTGACGTTTTTCTTTTTTACCGGGACTAGTGAATTTTGTGATCAACATTTTAGAAACGATTTTATATTCTGGTAAGTAACAACATATTTTTAAAAATCTCTTTAAATTAATAGTAGATAGAGATATTATAGGCTCTTTGTAGACCTTTGAATAGTTGAAATGGACATTCAATATACCATAATATCTATTTTGGTTGCCTATAAAACTTTACGTTGCCGCCTACCGAAATTGAGAATTTATAATACATAAATAGATTTGGGCGTGTAACAATTTATGAAAAAAAAAAAAAAATACATTATAGAGGTGTGAAAGTAACGCCACGTGTTCTGGCACAATAAAATCGCACTGATCAGTAATCAGTTAATGTACCTACAATGGCAGTAACAAGACATGGAACAACAAGAAAGTCTTTAAAAAATATATTATTAAAAACAGTTCGCTATTAATTCCAAATGTATTTATGTGCGCGTGTAACACGAAATTCTTGTTTTCTGTATTTAACGCATTTTCTTCAAATAATCAGTGGCAACATAATATATTACGTCGTTGGGAGAAATATTTCAAATTTTGCTTTATATTTACGTAACCGTACTAGGTTATTATCTGAAAGTACTACTGTCGATTTAAAAAAAATCGTAAATATCATTTTCCTAAATCAAGTACTTTATAACGTACTAAATAGTAATTTAATGTAGGAGATAATGGCTAGTTTGACCATGCCTGGTTTTGATTCCAGAGAATAGTTTTAATCGGGGGGAACTTCCGGCATGTACAGAATCTGCGTGTGATGCGCGCGCATTCATTCCTTCTTCGTAGTTCCCCTTTGAAATTTCGCCGTCTGTATTTTGTGCGAAGTTTGAAAATATTGCAGTGTAATATTTGTTAATGTCTATAATTTTTTACGCAATTTGGAAATAATTTAAACCGATTAATGAATGCTCAATGCATTATAAAAGATTTATGTATAAATATTTCATACAGTATTAGAACTGACTTTCAGATATCAAACCGCTTGTTAAGATTCAAGTAGGTAAGCAAATTAACATTTTTCTTTGTCGTGAATAGTTAAATTTTGCAAACAGCATTTTATATTATCATGAAAATATATCTAACTTTTGAAAATATTAGACGCGATATCATGTGCTAATGCGAATTATTGTTTTGGATATTTTTAGACTACATTTCACGTATATTTTATAAAAAAAGTATAACAAATACATATTTAAAATAAGAAATGTAATATTAAAGTATACGTTTAATGTTAACAGCAGGATAACTGTAGTTTATTGCAATTGTTAAGAAACACCCATTGTTACAGTGCTATATTAGAAAAAATTATTACGTTTGTCGCGGTGGGCTTTCAAAGTTCTTTTATATTATTTTTTTAAACGGTTTTATTTCAAAACCAAACTGCTTTGTTTGTTTCAGAGAGAACAACGCAATTTTTAAGAGTTTACATTATGCAGTACTACATAGTTAGATGTATTGATAATAATTTGGTGTATTATGTATGCGAAAAGTCATCAGTCTATTTCAATGCTGACAGTAAAAAAAATGTCGTCGTTAGATGTTCAGAAGATTTATGCTATCGACCTGCAGAATTGATTTGTGCTAGCGCTAACTGTAAGTAACATATTATGCAGTAAATCATAATTGTCAGTTCTTAGAAACGGTTTGAAAATTTTATATTTTGCAACATTTACATTTTGCAACAGTAATGCAAGCCTTTAGTTTAAATGACGCTGAAATAGGTCAACTCGCCAATTTTATGGGACACAGTGAGAATATACATAAGACTCATTATCGTTTTCCAGCTGCAGCTGTAGATATTGGTAGAATTTCAATACTATTGGAGGTAGCTCAAAGTAGTGAAATTGATAAATTTAAAGGTGAAAAACTTCAGAATTTACATCCTAGAGATAATTACATCGACGAACATGAAGAAGGTATAAAAAAAGGGCATATACCTAATATGCAAAAAAATTGTAATATTGTTTAATGTGATTTTTGTGACTGATAAATGCTGTACATTCAATTTCACAATCTAAAAGAAATTTTATTTTTATAGGGTTCTCGGTAATTACTGGAGAAACGAGCAATACAGTAAATGAAAAATTATGTTCAAATATTGAAATGGACCATGATGTCATGAGTAATATAGAAACAATAACTAGTTTGCCTGGTACACCTAGACGAGAATTTTCTTAACTTAACAAAATACATATTTTATTTATATATATATATATTTTTTTTTTTAGTACCCATGGACTATGTAAAAACGCAGTCTTGGTCTACTCCAGAGAAGAATGTAAATACAGCGAATGAAAAATTATGTTCAAATATTGAAATGGAGCACAATGTCATGAACAATACAGAATCAATAACTAGTTTACCTGGTACACCTAGTCGAGAATTTTCTTAACTTAACAAAATACAGATTTTATTTATATATATTTTTTCTTTTTTTAGTATCACCCATGTGCTATGTAAAAAGACAGTCTTGGTCTACTCCAGAGAAGATTGTAGCAAGAAAATATTTTCAGCAGAATATACTTCGGAACAAATTGCCCTCATTACATGAATGTGAGACTGTGGTAAAATCAGAAAAGGAATTAAGCAACAGATCGTCAACGCAATTAAGATTGTGGATCAGCAATCAAATTAAAAAAAAAAGTATATCGAAAGGTATGTTTTTTTGTAAACGTGTATATTATATTTTTTTATATTCGCCATTTGAGTTCATTCACACGATGTAGGATTTTATCGGAACTAGAAGTTTCCTTCATGAATGTTTCGTGTGTATTGTTTACATTGAACGGATTTTACCGTGATCGGATCATGTCTTTTTGATTTCACCATAAAGATTTCTGTAGTTTTGCTCCATTTCTTCGAAATTTTACATTATACTAGGACAATTCTCTTATCATGTTGATGTTCTGTATATTTCTTATTCAAACTTTAGTCTCATAAATCTGTTCTATCTTCAATTATTATTAAACTCAATATTTTAGGGTCGATGTTAGAAATTTCTAACAAGCTGTACAATCGAGTAGCAAAACTAAAAACAAGACCGTACGCGACAAAATTCTCGGTGCGCCTAAACACTTATATTTAATGCATATGTAACCATATTTTTTACCGTTAGACGGCACACAATATCAACTGGACAGTCGGACTATGGACGTCTATCGTATCGATAATTTTCTCGTTCCGGGATTTTCACAGATCACCTGATCGTTCACATTGCAATATATTCGCTATCAATTCTCGTGCTGATAATTTTTTGGAAAACAACGCCCGATCATTTTTCGAACCTGATGTGTGGATGAGCTCTTAAAGTTTATCTATCTTGTTAATTTTTGAAATGTCGAACAAAATGTGGTCACATTTTTATATCTAGTCTGATCCCGCATTAATTACATCGTTTATTAAGTTTTTAGTCGTCGACAAAGTTTCAAACTTCATTTATTCGAGTTGCAGTGGTCATAAACATTAATATTTGACGTTAATTAAATTGAATTACATGCCTTTATAAAATCAGATCAGTAATTTTGTACTTCTAAATTGTTATACTTTATTTTTAGATGATATAAAACGAAAATCCTGGAATACACCGGAGCGACATCTGGGTAGACTCATTTTTAAGGATGAGATATTTGATGGCAAAGTTCCAAGCGTGGACAAATGCAAGAAAGCTATTGCAAATTATCCTGAATTTCAAACTAGGACTGTAAATCACATCAAATCTTGGGTTCAAGGTGAAATGAAGCGAAACACCGCTAAAGAATTAAAAATAATAAATAGATTTCAATAATAGATTTAAACGGTCTTGTTGAGAGCCAGCAACGAATTTACTTATGATATTTCAATAAGATTATAGTTTCTTAGAAAACTAGAGGTAAGTAAAAATGTTGCTGGCTCTCTGACTGACTATAACAAAAGTGATTCGAAATGTTTTTTGGTCTATTACATAAAACTGCTTCGCAATATACCGGGCTGTACGATTGCTTTTTATATGGCATTTCGCTATAACGGTCTTATTTAATTATGGCACTTTTTTATACAAAGAACGACGTGCTATTATCAAGCTAAAACCTGCATGACCAGCACAGCAATGAGCAAAAAAAAACCTACTCATGAAGGTACCGATGTTACTTTACGGAATAGTGCATATTAGACCAACGCCTGCAACCAGCAACGACTGTCAGTTGGTCGCCTACAATTTCTATCTGTGCTGGACTGATGTAGTGTCGTTTTCATTTATTAATTTGCATTAAAATTTGTTGATTCGTGCTGATCGTGCAGGTTTTTGCTTGACAAGTATGCGCGGCGTTGCCCATGATGTTTTATTATAAGGTCAAAAAAAGTGTCTCGAGGAGTAAACTAGGCCATTTCTTATTACAAAATGCTACAAAAAACAGCAAAGTACAGCAAGGTATGGTTGAACATTGAAATTGATTTATGTTTTGTATGATTTAGTATCAATAAATAACTCATTTTTTTATATATTTTAATTTGACTATCCTGAAATATAACTTGGCGAAATTGAAATTTACCATTAAAATATAATTACATAACATTATTTAAAGAATTCTTCCTAACTTATTAATTTTGACGTTTTATGAATATTTAAGAAAAAAAATTAAACGCAAATTGATAAACAATAACTACAAAATAAAATAATTTATATAAAAATAACTTGATAGGGCAGTGATACAACACGCAAATATGTGACAAATTCATTATAATTGTAGTAATATTATTGAAATAAAACCAATAAGACTTTAATACTGTTGACTAATTATGTTCCGTACTTCCTAAATTCCTCATTTTCGAATTTCTGTTATTTTACAAAAATTGGATGGACCCGGTGATACGTTTTCCTTGTAAAATTGTGCTTTTTATTGAATGAAAAAAGTTTGTCTCGGAATCCACAGGACTTGCCCTAAATGTTTTTTATCGGATCTCGATAATTAGAGAAACTTCTAAGTTCTTAAAACATGTTTTCTCACAGACCATAAGAGCACCTAAAACCGATCAAATTTTGGATAGGTAATTTTATTATGACAAGATTTTTCTTCACTCCTGAGGTCGCTTGAAAGTAAGTTTGATGTATGGAGAAAATATCGACGTTTTGGCTCTATTAAAAAAAGTAATTAAAATTTTTCATTTGATTTTTTTAATAAATGAGTAATCAGTTTTTTTTTTATTAAGTGTATTTATTAAAAAAATCAAATGAAAAATTTTCACACAATGCATGTGATTTTTGCACTATCAAAGTTGTTAGTATATTTTTTTATTGGTGACTAAAAACTGTTGGTAAGTATGAGCAAAAATAGCGGCAGATTTAAATTGAAAAAATAATTAAAGTACATATCTATAAAATAGTAATAAATATATGTATAAAATACATTATCAAACAATTCTTCAGTAATATTAGTAGAGTCATCTATATTTACGTGACAAAAATATTCAGTACCAAAATTTATCAATAGTTGGCGAAAGGTCGAGCCCTCAAACGTATGTTTACAATAGTGAATGTCTTTGAGGTCCGCCCTCGAAAGCAACACCTGGTACCCGAAACTCGGGATAGCTAAAATCTTGGTGCCGATAACACATGTTCAGCATATATATATATATATATATATATATATATATATATATATATATATATATATATATTATATATATATATATATATATATATATATATATATATATATATTTATATATATATATTTATATATATATATATATATATATATATTTATATATATATATATATATATATATATATATATATATATATATATATATATATATGTGTGTACGGGCAATAACTTTCGAAAGACTTAATTGATTTTAACGAAATTTGGTCCACGTATTGAAATCCATCATCGCCAGAAGCCTATTTAAAATGGGCGTAATCGGGCCATTTTAAGGGTAGTTTTTAGGGGTTGAAAAATGTTTTTGGGCCCCAAAATACCGAAAAAATTCTCAGAATCGTTTCAAAATTGATATTTAACCCGTTAGTAGCAATTAAAAAGTGTCTCTAAAATTTTAATAAAATGGGTCCAACAGGACCGGACTAATTTGTAGAAAGTGACTTATTTATTCAAGGGTGTATTTAATTTGATGTAGACGTTAGATTGATAATAATATTGCAGTTAAGAAAAAAAATGTTATTTTAAGGGGTGTATTAAGGAGTCAAATTTTTTATTTTGCCCAAAAACCGACTTAAGTTTGCATAATAAAGCCACACTGCCTGTATAAGCAAATACACTATATTGTCGGCAGGGTTTTGGCACTGCGACCCGGGTTTTTTAATTACTTGTTATTATTTTAAAATAGAAAATTAACCCTTTTTAGAGATCAAAATGTGCTGCTAAAATAGGCCCGACAGTAAGTACCAAACTTACAAATATTATGGAAATGCTAGTTTACAGGTAATGAATTGGAAATTCAAATCAAATATTGAAATCTAGAAAAAAAAATATTTTAAAGGATGCACTCAAGGGGTTACGTTTTTTATTTCGTCCAAAAACAAACTTGGGTTAACCAAATAAAATAACAACGCATGTCGCACATTGTCGGCAGAGTTTTAATTTTTTATGCCACCAATTTCCAATTTAGAACAATATTTATTCCAAGGCTCCTCTATGGCAAGTTCCCAGATTCTAATTTGAATACTGTTAAAAGTATCAATTGGATTTTCAATATGAATTGGCACTATGTCCAAATAACCCTTTTTGTAGAGGGGGATCATAACTTATTTATCTATTATATTATTATCGTTTACATAAATACACAGCTTTAAAGTTATGTATAACTATTATATTATGAAACACCCATTGTTGACATTGCGACGCGATATTAGAAAAAATTATTATTCAACAATGACACTGTTGGTGCTCAAGCCCGAAATTTCAACTATCGCGACAGCTGAATTAGCGTTTACTTAGGATTATGTATTTGTCTATTTAAACCTTACATTCTTTTGCCGTAAAGAAACTATAAGCGATGACTTTTCGAATTTATTTTAAAAGTTTGCTTGTAATTTTTTAATGAGTTTGTGGCTATTTTTTTAAACAAAATTTTTCCGGGTCCTGAAAATATCAAATTTTTTCTGGCGAGAAAAATGGTGAAAATGCCAATTTGCTAACTAACAAGGGAAGTTAATAAAAAGCCTGTAATATAAATATTCACCATGTAATAACTTAGAGTTAAGTTGTGGGACTATGTGAAACATACTTTACCTAAATACCATGAGTTGTAAAAAAATAAACAACATTTTCATCTCCAAAGTGGTTTTTCGTATTTTAATATCTAAGCTTACTTTTTACAGTCCTAAAGCACACACCTGTCTACATACCTATAATATGAGAAAAAGAGGTATTTAAATAACCTAAACTGAGTGAAAATACTGTAAAAATTATCGAAAAAACATTCACAAAATCCAGCAATTAAAGAAATAATAGTTGTCAAAATCAAAAATGAACGTCCTTTTACTGTATGACAAAAATAAATTGAAGATAGATAAAACAATTAAAAACTATTTTAAATAATGAAAAAAAAGATTAAAACATTTTAAAAAAAAAATTTGGAAAAAATAAAATAAAAAAATGATTGAAAAAATATAAAAAAAACAGAATTTTTCCGAAAATATGTTTTTTGGACTCGGGAGACCCTAAAACGAAAAAATATTGTAAAATTTTGAAAAGTAAATGTTAACCTAAACTAGTACCGTTCTCCACTTGTGGATTGAGAATGGTAGAAAGTTTTAATAAAGAAACTGTAAATAAGTCACAAGAAAACAGCATGTATTTTAAAATATATAGCTTGAAAATACTAATTATCTGTAGTGTTGTACCAAAATTTAATGGGTGTAACATTATTATATACGGGTCGCTAATGGAGCAGGGAAGGAATGGACCAATGTAAAAAACTGTGCCGTACCTACTATAATGTTGACTCACTCCTTAAATAAAATTGTAGTATTTTCAACAGTATAGTAGTAGTTTCAGATAACCTTGCCTAAATACTTCTGAAGTTACTAATAAATTTGTTATTATTTATTTAGGAAAATAAATAATTAATTAAATAGTTTTAGGTAAAACAAATTTGAACAGATGTAAATCAGTTTACCTGATAAAAAAGCTATCTTACATTTTCGCTTACCCCATGGCGGAACTAAATGCGGAAAAGTTGTGTTTAAGTTTGTGAAACTTTATATTGTGGGTATAGAATATAATACTGTTATACATAATTATATTATACATGGTAAAACAGATAGTCACCAATGATTTTCTTCATAATGATTTGTCTATTATAAAATCTCACTCGTTAAGTTCTAAATTAAGAACTGGTTAAGGGAGTATTCTGGTCTGGAGGCCTAAATTTTAGGCATTTTTCAAACTAAGATTAAAAAAAAATGAAAAACATTTTTAGTATCCATTTTTTCATATGATTTTTATTGACATTTGAAGAATATAAAAATAAATTAAAAAAAAAAATCAAAAAATCGTCGAATTACAGGCCGGTGGAGTGGGGGCTACAAAAAAACGGTGCTCCTTGGTTGACATGTTTCCAACCCTTGTAGTGATCTAAAACAAACAAATTAAAAAAATTCTTCATTAGTAAAGATGTCGCTATCGGATTGCCAAAAAAAAAAAAAAAATTCATGAAATGGCGTCGACTTAAAAAAAAACAATTTTTTTTACCCCCTTTTCTTGACTTTTCGAATTTTTTAAAAATGCTTAAGATTAAAATTTTCCAAAATCCGAGGCAGAGCCGATAGAGCGATGTATAAAAAAGATTTTTTTCAAATTTCAAAGGAATCGGTTAAGTAGAATTTAAGATATTATGACAACCACCTCAAAAAAAGTAGTTTTGAGAAAAACGCGTTTGAAGTTTGAAAAACAATTCTCACTCAGATAATAATAGTCAATACAAAATCCGCTGTATCTCCGAAAATAATTCGAATTTTGGAAAATCCGTTTAAGGGCATATTTTTGAAGGTCTAAACTTTGAAAATATGCAAAAAAAAATGCAATATAAAAAATTTGGACCATTTTTTATTGAAATGCACTGAAAAGAGATAATTTAGGTTCAATTAGAGCTCGTAAAAACTTGTATACAGAAGGTTTTTTGCAAGATCCCTTATAAAATAACTGCCGTTCATGCCTGTAGGTATAGCGATATGGCCATTTTTTGCAGTAGTGCATAAAACCAAACAAAAATAATGCGATTTTACCAATCTCTGCCAGTTGTGATTTAAATCCATACGAGCGTCAGAGAAGCAAATAAGGCTTTGTTTTCGTAAACAATCCAAATTTTCTATATAGCCGAATTGTCAGATGAATATGTACTTATTATGAAGTGAAAATCAGTTATTTTATAGGATGTACGTGCCAAAAATGTAAGTATCTTGTTTGTAATGACATTGTCATTCGAGTAACTGTTATCACCCGCTAATCGCCTGTGTATTAACACTATATCACACCTAGTGATAATACTTTTCATTAAAAACGATGTACGTAAACTATTTTTTATTGATATTATATTTTGTTCTTTTTGGTCATTCACATTTGTATATTATTATTATTTAACAGAATATTTAATTCTAAAAAGGAATTATGTATGTATCATCTTTCGATATCACTGGGAATACGCAATATATGTGTATAAAATTTCAATTTGCCAAATATGCGAAAGTAGTTCAAACTGACTTGTAAGATTTGATCAAAACTGACTGACAAACGAACATGGGAAGTTGAATAAAAGCTTGTAAAACAAATATCTAATAAATTTTAAAAAAGTATTAATTAATCCTGGGTCCAAATATCCCTACCTAGCGATGGCGCTAAATTAAAATAAAGAACTAAAATAGATCATAAAGTTAACATGGTTTGGTAACAGATTAAATGGATTGTTTTCAAAATGTAGATATTAGAAATCGAAACATTTATCAGAATTATGTTCAACTTTTCGTTGAACCGTGTACATATCGTAGATTTAGGTAGTATGTTGTAGGAGAATTGTGTCAGACAACAGGCAAGGTTTGGTTGGAATACGGTTTACTCAGAAAGATTCAGTTCTGCCGCCGTCGGTTATATAGTTGGCGGTGGTAGCAGATAGTAGCGTACTTTCAACCGCTACACCACTGCCGCCCCTTGATCAATACCTTTACACAACACGTACACTCTGTACGCATGTGTGTGTGTGTGAAACACACACTTATGCAGTCACATAGCGTTGATGCCAAAATCTTCCTCTACTTCAAAATAACTCTGAATCTCTATAGACCTGTTATTTCAATTAAGGACATTTTTATTTACGGGCCTTATACTATAATACAGATTAATAGGCAGGCCATAATAATTACTATCCTTATAATAAACTAGCTGTTTGATCCGGCTTCGCTCGGGTATACATTGCTATACCCCGACAATGACTTTTAACTATCGAGCGTTAATAGTACAATACTTCTTACTTCTTTTTAACCGATTAAAAAAAAAAGGAGGAGGTTCTCAATTCGTCGGAATCTTTTTATTTTTTATTTTTTTTATTTTTTATGTATGTTCCTCGATTAGTCGAATACGCCTGAACCGATTTGGGAAATTCTTTTTTTGTTTGAAAGGGTATACATCCCAGGTGGTCCCATGGTCATCAGGTCAGGATCTGATGATGGAACCCTGGAGAAATCGAGGGAAATCTTCAAAAATGTGCGAAATCAAATCCACCACTAAAAAATAAAAAAACTTAAAGAAAAAAAAATATTAACCGCCTTTAAAAAAATCACTAAAAAGATGAAAATAATGAAATTTGGAGGTCGGAGCTAATTTCATTACAAAAAAAAATCACATGTAATTTTGAGGTCGGCGCCTATTTAATAAAAGTAAATACGTAATTAAAAGTTTTTGTAACGAAATTAGCTCCGACCGCAAAATTTCATTATTTTCATCTTTTTAGTGATTTTTTGGAAGGAGGTTAATATTTTTTTTTTTAATTTTTTTGTCATAGATTATATAGAGTAATAAAATACAGCCTGTCTTGATCGTCAAGCACTTATTTTTTAAACAGTGAATATATTTTTCAGATCCATAGTTTGTTTAATGATGGTATACTTTTTATAACGGCTTATTATTCTATTTATTTTTCCAAAAAAGTTTCTCGGAATTTTTTTTCTAAATTTCATGGTTTCGGAAATATTTTGAAAATAAAAAAAAAATCAGATGTTCTTTTGTTCCGAAGATCTGTCAAAAATAAATTTGTTAAGTAGCTGATAACCATTTTTTGGTTAATTTTTACATGTAAAACCTTATTATGTAACCATGAAAATGAATAGCTGTCATAATATTTATTACTAGTTGTTACCCGCGTCACCTCACGCTTTAACGGAAAGTTTATTTTACTTTTTATAATATTTCAAATGTCAATATTTATGAAGTTGGATTTGTTTTGTCGTCCAATTGGCTGGAATTTTTATTTATGTTGCCTCAAAACTCGAGGTTTATAGAGTTATAGACCATAGATAAAATAGAATACAATGCTAACACGTCCAACGGTGTTGTCCGCTAGAATAGTGAGTTATAGGTCCGGATTCTGGAAGGCGTAGTATCATGAAATAGGGCTTAGAATCTGCGCAAATGCTTGACAAAATAAAAAAATCGCATTTAAATCTGGCCAGTAGTTTTAACGCCCTTGTGGAATAGATAGGCAGACAAATGGTCAAACAACGTAAATATATTTGTAATTGTTTGCATGAGTAGTACTTTCAGTCTCATTCGTTACATTCAGAAGTCGCCGTAAAAACTATGATTATAGTAAAAACGTAATGTAGGTTAGGAAGGTGGCTGTAAAACGAAAGAAAACATTATTTTATACTTTTTATAGATATTTAGGTTTTTTTTTGAATTAAAAAAAAATTATTAATATACCAGATTACTCTTAGGTGAAATGTAGTCGAATTTGAAAAAAAAAACAACAAAATTTACCCAGGCCCCGGGATTCCGTGTTTCCCTTTCTCAAATCCAACCGCGACTTAAGTAAACAATTGACTTTTTGCTTTTTTTGTCCTTTTTTCCCAACAAATAAATTTTATATTAAGTAAACAATGTTAATCTTCGACTTTTACTATCTAATGATATATTTAGAGTCTAAAAGATAAATAATGATACTGCAAAGTTTGTATTCTGATGTATTCCTGTGAAATGTTGCGCACACACTGTAATGTAGCAACGTTTTGGCGCCGTGGTAAGGGAAGGAGGCAATGCGGGGAGAGGGAAGGGTGACAGAGGTTAGTGAGGGGTGGGGATGGTTTGTTGGTATGCGTCCATTACCCGCCTCATCCGCAACAATATTGCCCTCTCGGTCCCTACACGAATATACACACGCAGCAGAGGCGGCACCGAAGGGTCCTTTACCCTCCTCTCTCCCTACTATCCCTGCGTCGCACTCAAATTGGAAAGCTTACATTCATAAGGTCAACGCTGTCGCCACTATATTTTTTGACTTTTTTCATTCATCCTTTATCAGTGATATATATTTATAACTGACTCTAAATTGCATAAGAAAAAATTTAAAATGCACTAAAAAAGTTAATAAAGTATATAATTATTATTTTTACAAACTACTACATTCCCGTAGGTTTCCTATAAAGGACTACTCAGGGTGTTCTCATTCTAGGCTTCATTTTTATGCACTGAAAGAGAACCTTTCACTCACAACTTAACGAAAGTTATGGTGTGATTTACTACAGTTCATAGCAATAATTCGCTTGACCACACAAAACTTCACCTTGTTATTTTCAATTACAAAACACAAAAATGTAACAAAAAGTTAGATTAGATAAAAACATTCCAGCCGCTCTGTGTGAAATGGTGTCTCCTCACTATTTCACAGCGAGCTATATGTGCATCCAAGTTTTAAAAATTAAATTGCGTTACAAGGCTGTGAAGTAGTGGAAAATTTGACTTTTTAAACAACGCTTTACATAAAGAACACTGCAAAACTGTACGCTGAATTTTGCTCCAGGAGTGACCAAGATTTTATGAGAGAAAACATGGACAATCGATTATCATTTTACTATTAGGTCATAAAAGATAATCCAATTGTTCGAGGAATTTTCATATTTCAATGACGGAAAGTAAAATGGATTTTTATGGAGTAAGTTTCATAAATTTGTATTCTAAGAAATTAAATCCCAGGACGGCAGCGGTCCTTTTGAGTACGCCTATGACCTACAAAATGTGAACAACGTATATAAATATATCATTTTTGTGATAAAAAGAGGAAATGAAGTCCATTTAAAAAAAATAATTTGTAAACTCATATCCTTTTGTCCATCTCTTCCGCCGCATCGCGCCGCCACTGAACCACACGGGATACAAAACACATAAACATAAACCGTGTGGCGGCGGCACAGAGAGCCGCTGATGAAAATTTCCCATTTTCCGCGTTTGTTTTCACCCCACGTGGTTTAAATACAGTTTGTGTATCGCATACAGCTGTGTAATAGTGTTTGATTAACTACATTGATTACATAACTAGATACTATAATATTCACTTGTCGACACTTCAATACGCTGTAGAGTGTGCGCAGTCCAATTTGACGCATGAATTTATTTGGAAAGGAATTTTATGAAAGCTGGAACTTCTATAGAACTATATTTCTACCTTTCCTATAATGAAGGAATCGAAGACCTCCCAGATGGTCAATAATTATTTTCGAACAAAAAGCTGTTAAAAAAATTTGAAAGGTGTCACCTGATGACTACAGATGTCAACTAATCGTTAATAAGAATATCAAGACTACATTTTTTGACAATTGTAAGTGTTGGTCTTTAAAGGTGTCTACAATATTATCTAGACAATTGTCAAAAAATGTAGTCTTAACATTATTATTAATGATTAGTTGACATCTGTATAGTCATCAGGTGACACCTTTCAAAATTTTTTAACAGATTTTTGTCCGAAAATAATTATTTACCGTCTGGGAGGTCTTCGATACATTCATTAGGAAAGGTAGAAATACAATTCTAGGAGTATTCCGTTTTGCACGGAATACTAAAAAGAATCTGTACCGATGTTTTGCTTGTGTCCAACGTTTCGAAAATTTATTTTTATCGTCGGGGCTAAACACTTCAAAGCATGCGCTGCTTGCTGTCCAAACGATGTCTAGATAAAATTGTAGAAACCTCTAAAGACCAACACTTATATCGTTTGGACAGCAAGCATCGCATGCTTTGAAATGTTTAGCCCTGATGATAAAAATAAATTTTTCGAAACGTTGGACACAAGCAAAACATCGGTATAGATTCTTTTTAGTATTTCGTGCAAAACGGAACACTTTGGAATCACTGCGGTGTTTGTCTGCCAGTCTGTCACAGGCCATTTTCTTCGAAACTATTTGAGTCACAAAAATATGAAAAAATCATGAACTTTGAGAATTAAGTGTAAATTCAACGAAAATTGTCAAGAATAAAAAATTCTAGTGTGATCAATAGTTATAAGCAATTTATTGACACTACATTTCAAATGATTGCACGTCAAACTGGTAATATCGAACATTATATACAAGCTAGGCTAACTCGTTGGTACTGCACCAGACTCGTAGTCGCAGGGTTTTGAGTTCGAGTTCCACATTGGGTGAAAAAGAATTTTCGTTTTTTTTTTAAATTTATCCTTTATTGTAACAAATATCCTTTGCAGTAAGAAATTTGAAAGTCTATAAAAACAAAAAAACCCGGGTCGCAGTGCCAAAACCCTGCCGACAATATAGTGTATTTGCTTATACAGGCAGTGTGGCTTTATTATGCAAACTTAAGTTGGTTTTTGGGCAAAATAAAAAATTTGACTCCTTAATACACCCCTTAAAATAACATTTTTTTTCTTAATGGCAATACTATTGTCAATCGAACCTCTATACCAAATTATATACAACTTTCAGTAAATAATTCACTATCTCCAAACTAGTGTTTTCATAAAATTTGTAAGTCCGGTCCTGTCGAGCCGATTTTATTAAAATTTTAGGGACATTTTTTAATTACTACTAAAGGATTAAATGTCAATTTTGAAACGATTCTGAGTATTTTTTCGGTATTTTGGGGCCCAAAAACATTTTTCAACCCCTAAAAACTACCCTTAAAATACCCCGATTACGCCCATTTTAAATAGGCTTCTTGCGGCCAAATTTCGTTAAAATCAATTAACTCTTTCGAAAGTTATTGCCCGCACACATATATATATGGCAACTTTAGAAACTTTTAGGGTATGTCCAAGAAGTGGTAGCCACCATTTAAGTATAAAAATGTATTTTTCAAAATTCACATAGTTAACGATGGCCACGTCCCGTGTATTTCTTTCTCAAACGTCCTATCAAAATGTGGTTTCGATCCGCTGATTCGTTTGATCGGTATTGTGGTGAAACACGAACACACTTTTTGCTTAAAATTTTTCTTTTTACATTCCGGGAAAGTATTGTAAAACTGTTAAATGTTCTTTTAACCTAAATTAGAACTGTTTCGCATTTGAATGGTAAAATAATTATAAAAATATGGTGGAAGTACCGGGAAAAGCCCGTTCCTTCCACCACATTGCGTCTAAATTATATTACAAATTCAAATATATTTGTTATTTAAAAAGACAGAAAACATCAAAAATTAGAATCCGAATAATATCAAATATCAATCTGAAATTCGTAACAGAAAATGTGCTGTGGGAGCAACATATTTGAAGTTTTCAACTATCAACTAACTTCAGACAGTCGATGTATTTACTTCAGTCCATATTCACCTTTAATAATTGAAATAATTTTCCTTTATGAAATGTAAACTTATAATTTAGTTTATTTTTTAAATTTCTATATCAATTCTTTGGTTTCGTCTAGAATTAGCTATGTCATAAAAATATCAAAGATGTTTTTAATACAAGATAACCTGTTTCATTTTTAGCACGTTGACTGCGGGAGCTATTTTTCCAAAACATAAATCTGGTACGGTTTTTGCTCGTGAAGGCAAGTACCAAGCCATTCCTAAATGGAGATTCTTACCATCGGAGTCAATTAACCGTTCATTACTTATACATATATATTTATTTATTTATTTTTACATAAACAACCAGGCCTAGTACTAACTCATATTTTCAATTTATTATTTCTTAATAAAAAATATAAAATCCATTTGATACTGTTGCCAGATTAGAAACTGGGAACTGGAGGCATAAAAACAGCCTAAAAACAAATCCCTTTGGTACATCAGCTATTCGTAAGTCCTGTTTATTTCAAAATAACTATGTGTTTTATCATACAGACAACGATTATTCAAGGAGTGTAACATGGTATTGTTTTTTTGTTATAATTTGATCACTTATTTATTGACAAATAGATGACCTAGTTTTATTGTGTTTTTATATTTGTTTTTATATTAGATAAATGTCAGCCAAATAGAATCAACATTGCTCTTTAAATTATCGCAATATCTCTACAGCGTCACACTAATATTTTTATATCAACAAGTCAAGCTGTCATAAAATGATGACAAATAATTCATTATATAAAGTCTTCAAACGTACATCGCGTGCAGAAGCGAATTATTTTGTAAAAAAGTACTACAACAAAACATAAAAGTCCATACAGACTGGTTCAAAACTATTTGTAATAGATTCTGAATTATCAAAATGAGCTTAGCTTTTACTGTTTTTCGGAAAATGTCTTAAATTGTATGTGGTAGAAGTGATAAATCTGATTTTTTATTTCCTTAAAATGAAAACCGTACATAGCCTAAAAAGTCATTTTTAATTTCAATTTTGAAATTCCGTGCGAAAATGCTAGCAGCATGAATTATTTTGGTCTGACGTTACTTTTAGAGTGAACAAACGCGGGCATGCACGCTATTTTTAAGCAATTCTTACTGTCACACTGGAAATCATCAAGGTCATAATCACAGGTGATATTCTACGAAACTGATATAAAATTTGAAATTTCGCATAGGGGTAGAGTGTCGTGATCCAAATACAGTCATGAAGTATAAAAAGTTGACTTTTGATTCCGGGGGTAAATTACTAAATGGAAAAAAAATCAAAAACATCGTATGTGGTGTCAAGTGAAAGTTTATTGAAGTAAGAGCTCAGGAAATACACTTAAAACTTATCACTTAGAATTGTTTGCACGGACGAATTACCTTAAAGCGGGTAATTCTATACATCAGGGCTTCTCAAACTATGTTCCGTGAAAAATGATAGAACTAAAGCTTATGATTTCAAATGATGCACAAACTTAAAAAATGTTTGAAACCTACTGTACAAAATAACCGAATTGTTTTACGAAAACTTAAGAACTTGCAAAGTATTCCGACATAGGAAAATTACGTAAACGCTTCTATAAACTTAATATGGTTCGTTCACTCCAGGTGGTGATTAATCATCTAATATTATAAAGAGAAAAGATTTGTATTTTTGTATGTTTGTAATGAATAAACTCAAAACCTAGTGTGCCGATTTAAAAAATTCTTTCACCATTAGAAAGCTACATTCACCCTGAGTAATATAGGCTATATTTATTGCTAGAAAATATTAGGGACCCTTACTAAAACTTTAGTAACGTAACCCAAGGTGTAAAAAAATGCCATAAAACATCTTTCGTCGTATGCGCTGCGGAAACTATTGATGATAGAACAAAAGTATGTTCTACAATATTAAAGAACATATCAATAACTACAAAAAACTTCGCGATACTATATGTCCAACTATTATCGTTATGTCACAATAACTACTTATTACATTTTAATAATCTATATAGATAAAAGACGATGTATATGTAATCTATGGACTCCAAACGGGTAGACCATTTTTGATGAAACTTTCAGACAATCTTTAGATTAGCCCAGCGAGTGATCTTCTGAAGTTTGGTAGCCATCGGATCAACAGAATTTTTTAAATTTCTTTTTGGGAAATAAGATTTTTCTTCGATTTTTGAACATTCACAAATAAAAGCGATTGAATTCGCGCAAATTCAATACACGTTGAGAATTTAATGATGATTCTCATCTTTTATATCCTATATATTACATTTACACCCGGGCGAAGCCGGACTGGGCCGCTAGTGCATAATATAGGCAGCACAATTTTTATATACGTATGCTTTACATTGCTTCTCCGCTACATTAAGTGAACCATATCACAATGATGAGTCACTCTCTACTATTTCAGAATTGTAGTTTAGATAAATAGGGAAAACGATAATATATCTGATTAGGCTTATTCTTCTTCCACATAATAATTGTTTCTATACGCTTTCACATCAGAAAGGTATATACATAATACGTATGGTGTAGTTAAAGGTACACAAAATACTAAATACTCGCATACACACACAATGTGTAAATACAGTAAACACGCATACAAAGAGAGTGCTCTGTGTACGACACACACACGTTACACACATCGATACAAACACATATGCCGAACGGGCAAACATGAGTGCATATTACACTATAGGCACTTAGTGGGCGGTTGTGACACGGTAATGTGACATATGTGAGGTATATTGTGTCAAGCGGTTTTCATCTATCCCTCTCTCTGTGTAGCTCACGCGTTCGCAGTTTCCCCTACAGAAAGCTACAACCGTTTCCCAATTCCCCTCACAAATAGACAGAACTCTGTGTCTCCTTTCTGTCGGGAGGGGCTCTGTATTATATAAATCCATTGACATAAAGAACGGACAACGTCCCACAATTTGACAATTTGACTATGGACTAGCAAAGCTAACTTCATAGTTGTCAAGACTTCTAGCGACATGACCTTCCAATGGCGACCAAGCTAGGAACTGAAACCTTTAAATATAATAGAGTAAACATGTAAACAGCGGTTATTATCAAGTATAACCTGTTTTAATGTGAGATTAATATTGTCTTAAATTTCTAAACTCGAGTTATCGTCATTTTTGATAGATATAACTTTTAAAATGTAGTAAAGTAAAACTTTCAACCCACACAAATTTCACAGTAAATCTGATTTACAAAATAAAAAAAACTCAACTACTACAAAACAGTAACCAAAATAACCAGATCTGGTTCCTGTTTGTGGGAAAAATATTAGATTTCTTGTAGACGAGATACACAGTAATGTAATAACTGACAAGCTGAAGAAACAAAATTTTTAATTCCTAAATTTAAAAAAAATGTTAGGCTATAAATTCACTAATATCCTACATATTGTGTGTTGCTACAAAACACGCACTGAATCAGGCCCCGTTCACTAAATATGCAGCCATTTAACAACTCACATATGGTTGGTTATACGAACCCGGTTGTATTTTGCGCATGTGCTTGATTGACTTTGCAAAAAACTGAATCAAAGGCGTCGACACCAAGTGCAATTACTGTAATCACCAACGTGCTCCTATAGTGTGGTATAAACATTAACAATCAGTCAATTGTCTATGATTCCAAGAGGATTGGATAGAGGAGAAGGCTCTCATAAGAGCCAATGTTAAAAAGCATGGATATGCGAGGTTCAATGCTATCTATGAGTTGCGGTGGCATTTGAATAGAGTAAATCTATCAGTGGAGATTTAAAAATACAAAAATAATAAATAATATTACTCAAAAAATAGTGAATTAATATTTTACGTGTATTTTATAACTTTTATTTGATTAACATATAATTTAGTTCAAGAAAACAATCTCACAGAAATATATGCTGCTTGATACGCAAGTTTCTCTTTTATTCAATTCTCTTTGGCACGAGCTTGGACGAAGAACTTCCATCAGAAGTTGTTTGCCACGCGGAGCCATTCCTCTACGTCAGTTTTCTAAGGATACTCTATGACGAATTCCAACAAGTCCACTTCAAGCAAATTCTTGGATATAATATTCCCCTCACAATTTAAGCAACATTAAAGCGTTGCGCCTTAACTCTTTCCGCCACGCTTTCACATTACACATATTTTGAACTTAGAGCAATATTCAATATTCAATTCGACGCAAATGAAGTCATTCATTCAATACGCCGCCAATCGGTGTCACATCTTGCCAAGCATGGTTCGAACTTTCATAATATTCAACCGATTGCCGCTAAATGGCATGGATTTTAATTTAAAACATTCGGAAAGAGGTGGTTAGTGACACTAACCACCAAGACTGAAAGAGTTAATTAATAGAAACTAACTACTCAGTCTTCAGTTTAGACTGCGAAACGTTCAATAAAAGATTATAAACAGCGGTGGCTGCCTCTTTTCTTATCGGACTCGAAACAATAACGCTCAAGGAGATTGACAGCTAGTTTATTTTATCTTGTTACAAAATAGCCAACATTTTTGGCACATTGCTAATAGGGAATGCATTGTTCATTATGTCAATGGATCTCCTTTTTATCAGGAGGGGCTCTATATGATATAAATCGATGCTTTTGCCCTGCGCACTATATACTAATGTTGAACAACTGACTCTCCCACCGTGTTTGTGGGAGATTTGACCCACCTCTACCCCATTTCACTGTAAATCGTGAATTGTGACGCAACAACCTCTTCTTCTGCTTTACTATGCTGTACTTATACAAACTGAGGGATGAGAAACAACTGAAGTCTTTCACTACGACGTTTAACTAATAGAGAATTATACACGGTGTGTCAGAAATTAAAACAATCTTTTTTACCGCAATTTGTATTTTTAAGAACTAAATATCTCAACGAAATCCTATCTTTTATCCCTGAAAAATTAGGTTTTCACTTCGAAAAAAAATCAAAGTGGATTTTTGTGGACACCTTTCTTTTGAAAGCTTGTTGCCAATACTTGGATGGGTGACCATTTGGGTACACCCCGTGCCGTTGTCATATTATTTTATTTGTTATTGATTATCTATTTCTTGTGCGCTAATTATAAAAAAATAACAAAAAAATTACGTCTGGCGGAAAGAGGACAGGATCGATAGGAGCAAGGTAACGGATAGCATTAGGTAGGCAGGGCAATCTCAGCAGTTATATAGAAGTACAAACAAATAATTTCTAAAGATAAAATTGTCCAACCCTAAGCACATAGTGTTGTAGAACTTGTCTCTGGATACCGCCACGACTTTCGAAGCGTTATTGGAAAAGCCTGTTCTCGGTGAGAAAGCTTGTTGCTAGTGAGTCAGTGCTTGCGAGAGTCGTGAACGAAACAAAGGTATCACGCCTCTCATTTCAATTCTCATTTCTTAATAATAATAAAGCCGAACTAATTATTAAAAACTATAATGTGCTACACTGATGAATTACACCGTGCTACAAAAACATTATTCGTATAAAGAATACTGTGCAAAATAGAAAATGAAATACAACTAAAAACAAAGTTAAGCAGTTTTTTTTCACTCGGCAACATTTTTGTCATAAGAAATGTACCCCGCAAGCGAACTCTTATGTAATGTACGGAAGTAACGTAGAGCGGGTAGATTATATTATGTCTATACACGGAGCAAAATTCTAAATGTCTAGGGGACCAACCTCGAACTACACAGATTTCGAAAAATACCCTTTTGCAGGCCCTGTACTTTTGATACTTAGCCGCACAGCACTCGCATATCATTAGCTTAGTAAACTCTATAACACGAAAGTCTAACTACAGTTGGAAGCTCGCTTTCATTTAGCAGAATACAAAACTTGCTAGCATACTGATTCCAGGAGATTTATACTGTGGTAATGCCTTGCATAGATAGTCTTCTTTCTTGGATAATGCTGAGTAAGTTATTTATTCCGTAATAAGGATAAAAACGTCATTGGTGGGCCTGTGGTCGGCTACTTTTGTATTTATACGTGACAGAACTACTTATCCGATTTTAAAAATTCGTTCACTGTTCAAAAGTCTACCCTCTGCTCGAGGACTGTGTCTCCAACCAAAAAACGTCTGTTCAGAAGGGAAGTGAGACTGCTAAAATTCTGCGAAACCATGGCGAAATAGATATTCTTCCGTTATACTGAATGATGCGATTATCGACACGAGAAAACTTTTGTTGTAAATAATATCGAATGCAATACTTATTAACAATTACGATTCATTTCTATAACAAATCTCATCAACCACAAGTTTGGTCAGTTACGAGGGCTGATCAATAAGGATCTGTGTTTGACGTTGGCAAATGAAATTGACTTTACCATCGTGTACTGCAGACTTTTAACGACCTTGTGCTGAGTTGTAGATAAATTCAAAGGCTAGCTTATTTTTGACAAAATATCGATCCGTAATTCGTTTATTATATCGCACCGTGGTCATAGATGGTGAACATCCAACTTCAGTTTTGCTTCTTCGCATGTTTTTTAAAAAACGAATTACGGATCGATATTGCTCTTTTTCCCTTTTGTCGAAAAATACAAAACGAATGACACAACTGGCTGTCAAAAATAACCTAACCAAGCCAGACTTGAACGCTATTTATATTTATTAGAAAGCTACCTTCTCAATTTCAATTTGGTTTTCACTGGTTATTAAAGAGCACTGTAAGATATATTATCGACATATCGACATACTAAATTATGGGATAACGATCGACATCGGAATTAACGCTACAAACTACATACGCGGTAAGCTCTTTACTTAGTATTCAACCGCTGTAACTTATTTTCACATTGGGAGGACAGACCGACAACGCCAAGCATTTCAGTAATAAAAAGCTACACTATCCCTGAGTAATGTAGACTATATTTTATTATGATAAAAATAAAATCCGAAATAAATTGTCTACATTTTTAGTACATGGTGGAAGTACAGTAAATTTTATGGTGGAAGTACGGGTACGAGTTGTCAAGGGACAGCCCCGCGGGGCAATGCTACAATACAGTGGGCCCTAAGGTTCCACTACTGCTAAAAACATTGTTTCATCTCAGTCGCGTGCGGAGTCGCAGGTACTGGCTAGTCTTCAAAATTCTTGAAAAATTTTGTGAACGAAAAATAAAGGCGCGTCACTTATTAACACGCTTCTGTTATTTATTATATATGCATTTTATAGTCAAAAGTAAGAAAACATCAAAGATCTCACAAAATTAACATAAGTAAAAGATAAAATGTAATGTAAGCAGAGCAATAAAACATGCATAGTAAACCTATTCAAATCAATGTGCTGCAATTTATTTCTAGAAATTTGAAAAAAGCTAAATTTAGTCCTAATACCTTCCAGTAACAATATAAGTAAAAAATATTATTAGTTGTAACGTGTAGCAATGCACCTGTTTATATGACACCTTTATTATAAGCTCCCTTTCCCAGCTTGTAATTCGAGAATCGATAAAAGTATCAACTGAATTTTCAATTTATTGTTAAAAATACATTAGAAAAGAAAACTTTTTGAACACAAGCTTATATTCCAGTCTACCAAAAAATAATTTTTAATACTTATAAAAGCGTGGATTTTAAGCTATATGATAATTCTTTAGTCGCGACCCATGCTTTTATAATTATGAATCTAGATTATTACAAATTACTTACTACAATAAAAACTTGCCTTTAAAAAGTAATATTTTGTTTCAAATTTTTTACGTAACCTACGCAGTCCTCATTATGGACGAAAAATGAAATCTGCCTTCTTGGGAAGTCTGTCATTTTGGATAATGGCTTGTTGTATTCTAGTCATCCAACCCTTTCATTTGATATCCATGTCAATTCGGAAGCTGTAAACAAACAGATAATCCGCCATCTTGGGGCGTACGCCATATTGGATATAAAAAAAGATATTAGATATTGCTTGTCACCGGACGTATACACGTGTCTAAAATTTCAAAGCTCTAGCTTAATCAGATCTAGTTGAAATTCTGATTGCAAGATTTGGCTCAAACTGACAAACATGTGAAAAGGAATAAAAGCTTGTAAAAATAATAAATTGAAAATATGATTCGCTAATAGGCTTCAGTTAGCTGTTAGTAGCATTAAAAACAAAAAGAAATGAAGAAATTTAGACTAAAAAATCGAATCGAACATTCAGTACAAATAGTGTGTATATATCCAATCTAGATATTATTTAGAGATTCACAAAAACTTTTCTTGAGTAACGTCGGAATGAAGTAAAGTGAAGAGCGTAAAGCGAAAAGGCGACGTCGGTTCTGTTATATAAGGGAAACCGGAGAAAAACTCCCAAAGTTGCCTGTTGTCGTCGTGTGACGATGACGGTGCGAGTGAGACAGGCGAGAGTAGGGGGAGAGAGGTGAAAAGGTGGGGGTCAAGTGGGCGTGGTCGTAAAAACGAGCAGGCGGTCGTACAGTGTCACCTTCCCCTCGTTCTCACGTGCTCTCTGCACAGTGGCGGAGGTGTATGATAATGTATCGAGGGTGGCTGTGCAATTGATCTGATCAAGTCCTTCTTCTCTCTCGAAAGTGGCAAACGTCGCAGCCGCAACATCCGACAAACTCGAAGTAGCAGATACATATACAAGGATAAGGCGAAGACAAGAAGCTGATTCCACGCCAACGTCACTTCCCCCCTCTGCCGCGTTCTCCTCTCACCAAACCCTTTGTTACAGTTACTTTTCTCTCCACTCAATACGTCGAACTTTACTTCACTCGACATTAACGTTGCCGCTAAATCTACAACTGCAACGTGTCACGTTGATATTCGAAGGCCACAAATATCAATTGTAATTGTTAGAAATCACTTTAGAAATGTTCTTTGCAGTTTACTAGTCAGTTTCGTTAATGGACTTTGCATAATAACTACTTCCTAAACTGTTACTAATGTATTTAAAACAGTAATAAGATTTTTGATCGTAATTTCGCTGTATTGTGAGATTTCGAGGAGATATATTCTGTGGTACCTCAACAGAAGAATTCGTTTCTAGATTTTTGTCTGTCCTTTAATGCAGAAGTAATGTGAGAACGTTTAAGCCGATTTTGGTAAAACTTGATACCAGCACATGAAACATGGAATACAAATTAAGAATTGAATAACATAATTAACGATCTGCTTTACATTTTTCTATCTGCTCATTCTCCTTTTTTTGTACCATATTAATATAATATACTACTCAAAAAGGAGTAGGCTTTAAAATAGTTAAAGAATTTTTCAAATCGGACCAATAGTTTTTGAAATAATCGCGTACATACATATTTATAAGCTAGACGTCAAATTGACATATTTTTTAAGTCGGTTAAAAATGTAGGTCATCGGCCTTCTTTAAACTGAATATAAGTTAGGTATAACATAATGTATTATAAGTAAATTCAACGTTAACATGAGGGATTGATAACTGTTCTTCACATTGGCATACAAATCCGTGGCATCTCTTGATCGACCCAAATACTGTTTACATACAAATCCTAGCGGATATATATTCCCTACAGATTTATTTATTTCAATAACATCGGCAAAGGGTATCAATAACACGAAAGTTTTCTACTCTTATGCAGCGCATTTTCTTTTTTTCTTGGTATGTGCAAAAATTCTTTCGCGAATATATTCAGTTTTAAATAATAAACGTTTCAATGTATGCATTTTTGCCTTAAAAGTAAAAACACCGTACTTTCAAAAAGAAATCACGTTTATATTTTTGAGAATAATACAGAGTTGAAAATTTTCATATCTTTGTACAATATGTTCAATAATTTGTAATCTTTTTAAAAAACTTGGAAAAATAAACATTTTTTAATAATCTCAATAACTTAATTGTTCCCCCTCAGTAATGGTGAAAATCAGCTAATTTATTAAGAGGTACCTGAAAAAAAATAATGAACTAAGTATGTATCTCGATTGTAATGCTTTTATGGCTCGTGTGACTGGTAAAACTCGCTAATCGCTCGTACATAAGATAATTCATTGCGGTCTAAATACATAAAATACTATTTTACCCAACATTTTTTGATTTGTTCCTTTCATATTCACAGGTGTTCCAGATATGACATCTCGGGTTTATTTCTCGATTGTTTTAATTTAATCATAGGTAATCCATTCTAAGACTATGTTATATTCGTAAATGGGATAAAATTCTCAACAAGATAGACCAGAGAGGAACAATCACCTTTACATATTATAGGTATTTTAGCATTCCAACTCAACAATTGGGAAATGGTTCACTCTTTACAATTTTTCAATATTTTTGTTTTGAGGTCTTCGTATCCAAAAAACCTCTGTTTGTTTTTTTGTGAGCACAATACAGGTCAAATGGCGTATAGAAACCAAATTTTGGTAGAATATTTAACATTGTTTGTGGAAAAAATCGACGCATGTCCAGAAGAGATATATGCTATAATGTGTTTTCTATTATAACAATGTACTTTTCATAACGGTTTATTATTTCTATATTCATTTTTACAAGAAATGTTTGTACAAAAAATTTATTTTCAAAACCTTACACTTTCGAAAACATTTTAAAAATAATAAAATCACCTGTTCTTTCGTCCTGAAGTATTTTATCTATCAAAAAGAAATGAGTTATCTGACACGCATGCTTCTGTTAATTTTGAGACGTGAAACCATATAATATATAATATAAATATTTATTATTAGCTGTTACCCGTGTCATCGTAAGCGTTAAAAGAGAGTTTACTTGATTTATAATAACACCAGTCTCTCCCGGTGGCCCCACACGTGATTGAGATGAAACAAGGCAGCGACAACAGTAGTGGAGCTTTCGGCTGGACCGTATTAGTCAATTGCCTCGCAGTGTTCCACTCCGCTTGGCAGTGACAATAGTCGTAGAGTCTTCAGCAGCAACAATAGTAGTGAAGCCTTCGGCTGTATCGTAGCACAACCTTCCTTCGCGGATCTACGCTCCGCTCTGCAGCGATAATTGTAGTGAAGCCTAGACTTCGACCGCGTGGTATAAATGATATATTTGTACTCAGTTAAGTTCTTTTTTACAAAATCCACCCCCACTACCAATTAGCCCTCTTAGGGATGGAAGAAAAAAAAATCCTTTCTTAAAGGTTATACATGTCATAATAGGAATACACTGTCAAAATTTTAGCTCTTTAGATCCGGTGATACCGTGATTTGATCGGTGCGTTGTCCGTCATGGTCCTGTTTTATATATAGAGATTATGTAATGTTAGTATTTTTGGAGTTGGAATAGTCCCGTTGTCCAATGGCTTGGATTTTTTTTTGTTATTTTGATAGAGCTTTTTGCTTAACAATGTTCCATTGACTAAATAAGAAGCTATACCAAACTTAATAAGACATCTTGGGATGGTTGTTTTAACATTTTATCTTTCATTTTCTGATAAAATGCCAATAAGACATTCATTCATAAAAAAATCTCAGCACTGAATTTTCTGTCTATGGTTTATGGTTAACATATAATAATGGCTTACTTTATAGGAACCTCTTTGAATCATGAGCTACCTTTTAGAATTACACTATATAATATAGTAGATGACCGAACAATATTCTATCTCACCCGAATAATTGCTTGCAATTTCGCCACATTAAATCAACCTACACAATGAAACGACAAATATCTTGTGACAAAGGCAATTAAAGGATTCATTATCCTTGCAAATGGCATCTTTAAATAAGAAAACATTCAAAGCAGAACAAAAATAAATAACTTGAATTCTCCTTCGCAGTTAAATAAACAGTATGTAAAAGACCCACAAACATAATTTTATCGGCGTTTAGTATAGTGGCTTTCTGAGGCTCATAAACGACCGTACATATAGAAACAAAACAACGCAACGTATAACGTAAAATAACAAGTGAATAGTGCTGTAGTGGTTGAACCAGCAACAGGCAACCAGAGGCTTCTTTTGTTTTTATGGTTTATGAAAAATAACTCTAGTCTTGAGTTCAGCTCTCATAAAAGATATGTTTATCTTCATATATGGTGTTGAAGAACAACGCACCGTCTTATACTATGTGCCAACTTAACCATGTTAATTGTAAATCTTGTTCATATTTTTTTGACTGATTGTTTTTTTTTCAATATTTTTTTTTCTTAAGCTGTTGAGGTTTCACTGAATAGCCTTGAATGGTTATGGAGAGCAATATTGTAAATTTTCTATAAACCTTTCTATGATATCTACATCCATACCAACAAAAAAAAGGAGTGCGTTTAAATCTCATGCATCTGAGGTGAAATTTTATGGATGAACTGGTATTAATGTTAACACCAACTAAAAGCTTCACCAAATACATGTTGGTGCTGATCTTAGATAACTTTCATACTAATTCTCACTGATGGCTATACTGTTAACATACCTATCAAAAATATAAATGAGATGTTTGAAATATTAAATTCTAATGCCTGACAGAGATACAGCGACGAGGACGGATGATTATTTTAGCTCAGGATACTATTTTCACTCGCAAACAAAAAAAGGGCACATCGATCGAGTTTCACCCGTTAACGCAATTGGCTGCCCGCTAACAGCTCATTTCTTCCTCTCCTGACGGTTTCATTTTCCGTTACGCTGTTGAACGAAATTTCACCTATTACCGCTAAGTTTCACATCAAAAATTAAACATTTTCTTTGTTGTGCGGAACTAGTTAGCGAAAACATGCCCTCGGAAGTATTTAGTTTTTTCACTGGCACATTTGCGTTTAAAGCAGGATAAATTGAAATCTTTCCTAATTTTTCTGTAATTCTATTTATAATGAGGAATATGTTAACTCTTTCTTTTCTCTGATCACTTTTAATACAAAGTGTTTAAAACAGATACAGATAGTGATTCCTTAAGATATGGGTTTTGTTATTTCATGATGAAAGCGGAACTATATTTTATTAACCTTACTTCTAGGGAAGATAGAATCCGTCTCCGATAGAGAACAGTTCCTAGAACATACAACTTCAGAACTATTCGAGTCCAGCTTAACGTTTCAAGGTCAAAGTATCAACTTCACGTCAGGTTAAGTTACGTAGAATTACCGTTTTGGGTCAATGAGACGTGAAGTATAAACGGTACAGGAATGATTCTGAATGATGTGGGTGTCTGTAATAGTTAGACTTCAGTTGTAGTGAAGTAAAGTACACTGCGCGAAGCCGCCGCTCAGTCTTAGTGTAGTGCATATCATTTAAATAATATGTTCTGTTTTGTTCGCTCGACTCGACTCTCCCCCACAAACACTGCGGGGACAAATATGGAGATGTCGTTGGTCGATAGAACTGTCTCGCATACACATTCATATGTCGAGATAAACCTGCTATGTATGTGATTCTGCATCAGGCGTGTTCAACGCTTTTTAACAAGGCACATATAGACACGCAGCCAAAGCAGGGCGGCACGGTGCAATTTTTTTGCGTGTATTCTATAGAATGAAATAAACTGAGACACAGTGTAATACACCACTAAAAGCAGTGTTCTGAACACGGTGTTTTGCATACGTATTACGTAGGTTCTGCATTCCTGGTTATTGAAATATATTATTACAACCAGGGACTTATTGAAGTTCAATGAGATCCATTTTTTATTAGATTAAGAATCTTAAAAAATTGATATTTAAAATTCATTTGTTATAACATCGAAATAATTGAAACTTGGTGACTTTATCGAACAGACAATTCTATAAATTCATCAAAAAAAATGTCAAAATTTACTCAAAAAAATGTCAAATTTCACCCCAAAAATTGTAATAATTCACTCATAAAATTGTAAAAATGCAGCCATGATAATAATCATTAATATAAACTATTTTTGACTACACATAAGTGCTCATTGTTAATGAAAAAGTATTAAAAATGTATGACAATAAATCACCCTTAACTCTTGGGAGCCTAGGACTTAAGTACAGCAGGTATCGAGAAATAGTGACGGTATATATTCATAGCTATATTATGTGACTATTCAGTTGATCGGCACATGAAATTGAATGAGCACGGATAAGCGGAGAAGTAATATAAAGTGTGGAGATGCCCGCGCGCGATATTATAACGAACAAACATTTAAAGTATCCTTGTGAATATTATTTATACCCAAAAAAATAAATAAAGCGCGGGCAAAGCCTACATTATTATTATATATTCAATATACACCCGGGAGAAACCAGACCGGGCCCTTGTGATATATAAAGCAAAGTTCCTCGCAAGCTACTGAATGGATTTGAATGTCGTTTTTACCATTTGATAGTTTGCCTCTTGGTTACGGTTTCAGCCGGGTGCAAATACAGCTGATATTTAATCGATTTTTTTATACATTCTATACATAGGTATAATATAATAATTATTATGGAGACTAATGTCTTCAGATCTCAAGCATCTACAATCTAAAATCTTTCTTTATAACAATTATACAGCTCACATCATTTTTCATTTTATTTTTTTGCCTTGGGCAATGTCCTATCGCAAAAACACGGCCACTTAGGCTTATGGTACTAACTCCTATTAGAGATGGGAAAAACGAGTCTTTTTAGTGATCTGCATCTTTGCATCTGGATCCCGTATGTGAACCGGCTCAATGAACCGCTTCAAAAAGAGCCGAGTTCTGAATATGTTACTGCAGTTTGCCACTGAGTTACCTAGTTCAGTCAATCATATCACGACCTGTATAGAATCAAGAATGCATAGCCAAACATGTGATGCATGAGTCATTTGAGCTGACAGATGCATCAAAGCAAGAACTGATATGTAAGTGTAAAACGTGCTTCTGTGTGTTAAGTGTTTCATTGAGTTATGCGGATCCGTTGATCCGTTGGCTCAAAAAAAAGTGAGTCGGCTCTCACGGATCTTCTGCCGGAGTCGGCTCTTTGAACCGGTTCAGATCTGAGTTACCCAACTCTAACTCCTATAATATCTCGTATCACCCAATCCATTATTCTCGTTTTTGATTTTCAAAAAATAATCTATCAGTTTGTTATCCACTTCTATTTAACTTATAATATTATTATACACGCCTATTATGCTAGTTTTAAGTAAAAAATATTTATTTAATGCACTTGTTTACTCACAACAGAACTATGACTCTTTGTTTTCAAGGAGAAATGCGTTCAACAATTACCATAATAATTCCTATTAACGTTCCTCGCTTCTCTTTCGCTCGATTTACTGCCAGTTTTGACGCAGAAACGCTGTCACAAGTTAATCGAAGCGTAAAAAAAACTATTTTGCTCATCAGTTTGGATGCCGTTGGGTAGTGCACCATATTCCATTAATATTGGCCCAACAAGCAAACAACACAAAAAATGTTAATTCTTCCATGTAGGTATTATACAAAATATCCGATAGTTTCGCAAAAAAAAAACAAAATTGCAGCTGATACATGTTCTGTTAGTATTTAACATATAAACAGATAATAAAATTTTGAAACCATCACATTTTTAATTGGTTTCTTAGATTTTGTTATTTCAAGACATCGTCTTGGTAACCTATGCATTTATGTCCTGTTCGAAAATAATTTTTATATATGAAATATTTCAGTTGAATTTGCCCCAGAAAGAGGATTTTGTTGGCACACAATATTTCCCACAGCACTGACTGATCGGTTGGCTCTAAATCAATAGACCTGAACTCATACTGTGACTAAGATTTAATAAAAAACTTTCTAAAAAATTGAACCTTCTCCAAAATAAAGCGGAAAAGAACAAATTTCCAAGGTCGGCAAAAATTTAATTAGTATAATGTTTTATATAATTCTATTAAATTGACGCTGACCTCAAAGCTTTGCTATTTTACGCTTTTTGTTGGCATTTCTTGAAGGAAGTGTTTTTAGTTGCACGTTATCACCCCTTAATGTTTTAATACAAAACAACAAAAAAATTGCTGAACCGATTTAAGTAAAGTTTATGTGAGACCTCCCTGAAGGTATGCCCTATTAAAGAGAAACGATTCTTCTAAATCGGTTCACAATTGCTGGAGATATGAGGTAACATAAAAATAATACTTTTTTGAAGTCAGTTAAAAATGACTGAACCGATTTTTTAAAAATTATATGTTACCAATTGATAATCATTCTGAACAAAATGGTGTCGAAAATTTTTAAATCGGTTAGCCTCTCGAAAAGTTATGGCTGAACAAACATATATATAAATACAAATGTGAAAGACGATTTTTTGTTTTTGTAGTCGTATAAGAAGAAATATCATTCAAAGTGGTGCATTTTTGTAGAAAGTACTGTGAACGAAAGAAAATTCCACACGCATACATATCAGCCGCTGATTTTCATCACGTTTTGAGAGAATCGGAATATGATCTTGTCGCGGGCACGATTTTTCGACCTTATTACCATATTTCTATTTCCTTACGAAACATGGAATAAATAACGGTAGCAGAGCGTAATTAATTATACACCTGTTACTAGCTCCCTGTCAATAGATTTTGAGGGCGGAATAATTAGAAATTGATCTTGGACACGATTTTTCAACCCATACTTCCATTTCCTTACGAAAGATGGATGTAAAAACGGTTAGCTTAATGACTGATATTAATTGTTTATACAATAAAACCTCGTAAAATATAAAATATCAAAACTTTTAAACCCTAAAATAAACCTTTCTTAAAGTTGGTTTTCTAAATGTATTTCTCATAATGATAAATTGATAAATTTGAAAGTGTATTCTTGTTATATTATTCAAACAAGTGTAAACAGTTGTATATCTTATAAGTTCATCGAAAAACGATATATTATCTTGTCAGATGATACCGCCTATACCTATATTGATATCGTAGATGCTTACCTGTAAAAGCTATAACCATTTCAATACAAAATCTCAGTGGCGCAAATTTGACAAATGTTTTTATTAGTTCACATATATCCGTTTTTCATTTACAAATATATAGGAAATCCTAGTTTTTGGTATTTTGATTTTTTTTATAAAAAAATATTTCCTGCTGACAGTCAATTTTTTATCGAAACCGAAGCCAAATTTCGGTTTTTTTTCTTACCTTATTGTAGGTATATCCAATGCTAAAAAACGAGGGACAATTCTTTTTGTTATTGTAAGCCTCATTTCTTTTTTTTTTCTTTTTGCAGTGTTGTGATTTAAATAAAATGAGGCAAGCACAATTTTGTTATTATGGCTTCGTGTGTACAATTAAATTATTGAGTGAATTCGATATACAACTTCGGCGCAAAACATTTTGTGTGATTTTGATCAAAGACAATGTTTTGCCGAACGTTCAATTTTTGGCCGAATCCGAAGCTTCGGGTCAAATTCAAGTTTGAACAGTCATAATCTCTAGGTACAACTGCAGTTATAAAACTGTTCTGATGTGCAAAAGTAAAAAAGCTTTTCTATTTCAATTTGATTTGCATTTGTCTCGTTTTTTTTCTAATATATATAAAAATGATCTGTCTGAAATTAATAGACTTCGGCACCGTTTGACCGATCACATGTATTTTTTCATGGAGAAGGCTTTTATGCTATCCGCTTTGTTGTAGTTCGCAGCTAGACTGTAATACGGTGGAGCCGAAGGCTCCACTAGTGTTGTCATTGCTGTTTCAACTCAATCGCGCACGGAGTCACAGGTAACGGCCAGTACACACTATACCCACGTACATTATTTCTAAGGTATGTTGCGATGGCTGATAGTACGCTACTGGTTACTTATTATTATAATTTATAATCAAAACATGAATAACTAACGTGTGTATGTGGACTGTGGACGAACGTCGACCTTGAATTGACACTGTCCAGACCAGACAGGAAAAAACGATAAAACACAACAAACTGACAAATGGGACACACATATACGCTAAGGTACGTACCTACAGACTATAGAGTACCTTTATTTGAATACTGCGTACGTCGCAGTGTCTAAAAATATATAAATAAAAATAAAATATGTTTTGCACGACCCCTATTAAGTAGCTGCTATTCATGCATATGCAGCGGTAGCAAAATGGTCCATTTCGAACTAGTGCGTAAAGTAAAATAAAAGTAAAGCGAAACGTACTCATACTATACCATTTCCATTATTGTATGAAAATCCATCGCTGCCTACAATATTGGAAGTGATCTTGCTCAAAATTGAACTATCAAAAATTTTGAAAATAATGTGAAAATCACCTATTTTATATAGAGTACGTGCAAAAAATTCTGTATGTATCTCATACTTGATGATACTTGTGACTCGTCATAATACATGTTAGTGTCCCCATGTTCCACTTCAAGAATACGAAGCGTTAATTTGATGTTGAAGGTCGATGCATATCCATAATTTTAGTATCTCAACTTCTCTGTGTACAAAATAGGAAACGTTCAAGTGCTGAGTAATCACGACATAGAAAATCTCCTAAATGTTGCTATGAAATTCCTCCAAATTATGAATATTCAAGACCAGTCTGCTTACGATAGAGGAAACGCGTTGTTTAAGGACTCTATAAAATCGAGTCAATAGCGAGATCTACCACATCGCCATTTAACGCTCACTGACAACACTAGAGAGTCGCTATGCTTTTACATCTGAAATTACCCTATCGTCCGCTCATAAATTTTAAAGTTGAAATATACTGACTGATGTACCGGTGAGAATAATTCAAAGAAAATGAAACGCAGACCGCAAACCTACTACATAAAAGTAAACTGCACTGTAGCTGACTCACAACTCTGTATTATTTAGTCAGAAGTGACTTTGTTTGATGTTTTCGAATTCTTTCTGTCCAGTTTCTGTATTTTATCAAAGATGAATTGTATAATAAACAAGATGCGGCCTGTAGATACCATCTTTTTCTAATATTTAGTGACAAAGCCAGTCAAGTTTACAAGAAGTTAAAATTGAAATTAGAAAAACTAAATCGAAAACAACACGATATAATGTAAATTAGTTTCCTAACAAAGAAATGAATTATGAAATTAAAGAAATTCTAATAAAATCGATGAACAAAATGTTTCATATCTCAAGCTCTGCACTTAACCTGAGAATTTTTGTTGTGGCTTTGCCCTCCAGTTTGTGCGCTCTATTTTAAAAAACTACTTCAGTATATTTTGTCAGAAGAAATTCGAGCAAATTGTGGTAAATTCGAGAATGTGTTGAGAATTTTGGGTGGGGTTAGAAACTGCACTACCTTTTCACTTTCGTCAACTTTCATATAATTATTCGTAGCTGATGACGAAAACGATATCATTAATCAAAATTTATTATCAGTATTTACTTCTTACTTTGTATCAATTAATGATCTTTTAACAAGCAAAAAAGACGAATATTGTGTCAGTTCCTATGGATAAGGACTCAAGAAAAACAACAAGAAAATTTTAAACTTATTTTCCGTCTGAACTTTGCACCTGAACCTATTATTCTTTACATTTCATAGCACACATGGATATCTGCCATCGGATGTCGAAGGAAAGTTTTGTTAGTAATATATTGATATTATGCAACAAGTTTTGAGTCAACTTCCTTTTAAAGTTTGTATGCATTTATCGAGCAAGTCTGAGTTAACTGACGAGCGTTAGAAAACTTTAAATTTATCTAATATCTCTATGCGTCATGGAAACTTGAGATATTATGATATTTCAACAGGGAGCAACTATTCATCTATATTCTAAAAAAGTCTAATGGCATATCGCTAAGCGGGTTTTAAAATATTCGAAAATCGATAATTTTTAAAATCATAATCCAGTGTATTATTATTATTATCATTAAAAATAGTTGCCAAATATTGCATTTCTTGTCCACACTTTCTTTACTTCAACTAATCTTATTACGGAATATTTTCTGAAAATTATTTCTAACTTTTAATTATAATTTCCAGCTGGTTGGAGAACTAGCCAGAAAATATAAAAAATCAATACATTGTAGTCAACAGTTTTTTAGGTCAGTAAAACAGTCATAAAACAGGGACTTCCTATGCAAAAGTCGGGTCGTTTTGACCTTTTGCATACTAAATGTAAAATTTTCTTTGAACTATTAAGTAATCGAATTTTTAATTATTCGAAAGTTGAAGACCATAAATATTAATCTATTATATCATTATACAAGTGGATTAAATGTATTTATAAAAAGATTATTAAATGTAACATGCTACCTATCATCACCACATTGACAACGCAAATCCTAATAAAACCAGTTAATTTGACGTCCAGTTTGTGCGCTCGCGAACTACATGCTACCTAAACTACAAACATATTGTAGCGGATCATACTGCATATAAAGTACAAGCATGCATCCTTGTTTGTGTGAGTGTGTAGACATGTGAGAAGACGACGTGTCCAAATATCGCTTCGAGATGTTTCGACAATAGCGTAGAATATTTTCCACGATTCCGTCGCTTTTAAAACATACAATGCTGATGGTATATAATATAAGAGCGTGCGACGCAAATGCAGTCAGTCAGTTCCAGTCTGAGTTTCAATGAGCTAACAAAGAAGGAAATAAATAGATAATCGAATTCAATTAGCTAGTACCATGATCTAAATAAGTAGATAATTCTGAAGTATCTGCGCTAAAGACTGTGTAAAATAGTTACAAATAGTAACTATTAATTTGTATTAAGATATTCATTTGTTTTATTCGTTTTTCTTTGTTTAAATTGCATTTCATTTTATTTTGAAAGTAAGTAAATATTTTAACGCTAGGTACTGAAGAAACAGTTTTGTTACGACATGTATATCTTGCCAAAAACATCAATGTTCTCATTTAATTAGTGATTCCAAAGTACCATATTTATAAGTAACATTAACTGTCTGAAATTTTGCAAAAAGTATAAAGTAAAAAAATAGAAATATAAAACGGAGTCAAGTTCCATTCTAATCCCAAACTCGAAAAATGAGATTGGAAACATAGGTTCTGAAATAAATTTAATACACTGTCATTCCTTCGGACTTTAAGTTGGTAAGTTTTGTTATCGAGCTAAAGACTTAAAAAAAATGCGAACTTGATGAGTAAAAGCCTAAAAAGGTGAGATTATTAAATTTATTTCTGAACATATGTCCCAAATTCTATTTTTCGAGAACTTGCCACCGTTCTAAAATTTGGCATCATTTAGAACAATGCCAAGTTCCGGTGTTAATGTTAATGTTTATTCCTTTGATGACCGAACTAACACGTTGAAGTTACACTTAAAAATGTTTTTTGTTGGAAATTAGCATTTTTTGCAAAGTTTCAACTTTCAGATAGTTAATGTTATTAGTGTATTTGCCATATGGCAATATACACTATTGGCATCGGTCGGATGGCGGGACCTAGGGGTCGGACCAAAATTTCTCGACGTTTCATATCATTCTAAGCAGCTTGGCACCATTTTTAAAAATGTTTATATATATATATATATATATATATATATATGTGTGTGTGTGTGTGCGGGCAATAACTTTCGAAAGAGTTAATTGATTTTAACGAAATTTGGTACACATGTTGGAATCCGTCACCGCACGAAGCCTATTTAAAATGGGCCCAATCGGGTCAATTTAAGGGTGGTTTTTAGGGGTTGAAAAAAGTTTTTGGGCCCAAAAATACTTAAAAAATTCTCAGAATCGTTTCAAAATTGAAATTTAACCCTTTAATAGCAATTATAAAGTACTCATAAAATTTTAATAAAATCGGCATGACAGGACCGGATTTACAAATTTTCTGAAAACACTAGTTTGCGGTTAGTGAGTTATTTACTGAAAGGTGTTTTTAATTTTGGTGTAGACGTTCAATCGACAATAATAATGTAGTTAAGAAAAAAATGTAATTCTAAGGGGCGTATTAAGGAGTTAATTTTTTTATTTTGCCCAACAATCACCTTAAGTTCACATAATAAAGCCACAATTGGTCTGTATTAGCAAATACACTATATGTCGGCAGGGTTTTGGCACTGCGACCCGGGGTTTTGCTGTGGAACCACTTATCTTCACCCATGAAGAAGGAATATTAGCAGAGTTTTAATCGCATCCTAAGGCTTAATAATACTTCCCCCAAATTTCGAATTTCTACGCCAATTAAAAGTACCCTATATGTATGGATATGTCAGTCAATGAGTGAGTGCCAAAAATTGATAATTTTTTGGGGTCTCATATCTGAAATACTTACAATTTTCACACGGATATATAATAACAACATGTATAATTTTCCGCTTAGTTATAGTTTAATTAGACTTAAAACATGGATAATTCCGAACCTGTATAGTTCCAGGAACCGTCTATGTTCTATGTTGGAAACATTTTCTATCTTTCCCTAAAACGCATCTTAACATTGCCACATATTCAGTTTCAATTTAATCCCGAGGTCGGTCGCCAAAACGATCACTGTGTGGGTTCATTCCCGAGAGAGAGAAAGACTGAGTGCATATGCACTGCATCACGTGACTAACTCCAGTCAAACTCTTCGCTTTACAGTTTACGGATATATTAGTAAACTCTTTGTTATAGAGTAGTATCGTTTAGAGAAGCAAGAGAATCTGCTTAGTAAGAAGAGTGGGAAAAGCGATCTGTAGCGGCGTGATTTATAATTTCAGAGACAATTATAGCCACTGGCTATGATTGTCTCTGAAATCTTTTAGTTGTTCGTCGCTAGTCGAGACACACCATTACAGTACAGATACTGTCTGTACTGTTAATTAGGGATGTCGAAAAAATATCGATATACCGATATTTTTTATTTGATATATCGATATTTTTGTGCGATATTTAATATTTCGATATAAAATTCCGAGTATCGAAAACCGATATTTTTTTCCAGTAGCAACACTTGCATGTAGGTACTACCACGACTGACTATGGCCGTTTAATTATTCCGACAAATCGAAAACTTCACTGAAAAAGAAACATGTGTTTTACATATGTTTTTGGAACACTTTTAAGTGCGTTCGAAACACAACAACAGTGAATAAAGCACATAACAAACACGTTTCTTTTTCACCGGTTTTTTCGATATTTTCGGAATAATAAACAGTCAAAATGTCTATTCATGCAATATTTCATTTCATTTCTACAACATCTAGAATATTTTTAATTATTTCGATTTACACCTCAATTCATGCTGCCCAAGAATTTTCTGTCGAATGTCACCTCTGGCACGCATCCCATAGGTTCACCATCCCTGGCTTTATTAATTGTTCGATTAATCTCTAAAATTATCTGCTCCTAAATGTATTAAACATTTAATTAACAAACAAAAAATCGTTGTTTTTGATTTCAGATAAATATTTATTAGTTGATTTATTAGAAATAATGTCCGTTAATTGCTATTTGAGATTATATTAAGCTAGCCAATATGTATAATAAATTTCTTCGAGTGCCAATGTTCTCTTCAAATTGGACCGATATATCGATATTTTTAAAAAAATATATCGGTACCGATATCGATACTTGAAAAAAATATCGATACGATATATATCGATACTTTTTGTCACTTCCGACATCTCTACTGTTAATGGTGTGTCTCGACTAGCGAAGAACAACTAAAAGACCATATTCATAGGACTACCCCTTATTAGAAAATATAGATCCATCCGACCCGAAACTCATTTGTGCGCAGAAATGACATCACTGTCTTCTCTAAATAGTATTACTCTACCTAGCTAGAACTAGGTAACAGTGGAACTAGATCGTTTCGCGGACTAGCTTCGCTCAGTAAAAGAAACGTTCAATGTTCTCTCCATCTCTGGAACTGTTTTGCGTCATTCTAAGCAGAAAAGAGAGCGTAGTTATGGAGGTAGCATATAATTTTTAAGTTTATTCGTGTGAACAGCACACGATCTCGAACTTGGCTTTGCGCATTGCCGTGCGCTTATGATATTGTGTCAAATCAACTGTGTCAGAGCTATAATATGTAATTAATTTGTGTAGACAGAAGTAACTAAGCGAGCATTAACAAGAGCAAAACAGCAGCGACGCGGTTCAGTTTTGATCATGACACCAACTTCTCGCTAATGCTCATTAGCTGTTCCAAGTTGACGGACAGGTGGTCTGCGCACGCCTCATTCTCTCTGTACGACGTACGTTGTACCGATTGTGACAGATGTCAACACACTTAAAATGTTGGTTGACAGGGTTGTCAATAACTAATTATACATGTTTACTGTTTTTTATATTCTCAATAAATAAATTATACATACGACGACAGATAAATTTATAGCGTTATTAAACGCATTACTTCTTAAACCTTTAGTTTTATATTAATACACATGAGATTTCCGGCCCGATTTCGGCCGGGTATATTTTGATTTGATTTATTCATAATCAGCATGTAAATCTACCTATATATATAAAAATCTCGCGTCACAGTGTTTATTATCGAACTCCTCCGAAACGGCTTGACCGATTTTTATGAAATTTTTTGTGTATACTTGGTAGGTCTGAGAACAGGTCGTAGGCTATTTTTTATACCCCTAGGTGATAAGGGTGGCCCTCTTCAGAATTTTTTATTTTATTTTTTCGACAAAATTTATTTTTTATTTTTTTATGATTTGCCATTAAAACATACTTATAACTCTAAATTTTCACCGGTCTACCACCACCCCTATTTTTTAATAGCGATATTAGTATTTTTACTTTCATCCACAGATGCGCAATAAGGTTGCAAGCTGGCAATATAAGGGTAAATTTATAACGGCAAATTTGTCACAATTTTTTATATACCTATATTTGACACTAAACATTTTTTATCTATCTATCTCACGAATTATTTTAATTTTGTGGAAAAATGAAAATAGTCAAAATTATAAAATTAATTTTACCTTCTTCTTAGGACGCAAAATTAAAAGAAGAAGATAAAATTAATTTTATAATTTTGACTATTTTCATTTTTTAGAAAGCAACATTTTGAATCAGTTTCTTGTGAAATTAATCTAATTTGTATGAGCTCTGGTGTGCAAAGCGTTCATAGAGCACATACCGTTTGCGATTGTGTGCTGCAAAATCTTGTTTCGGTCGGGCACTAATTACTTACATCTAAAGCGGCAAAGCCTGATAGGCAATTTTTAATTGCACAATTATTCGGTCGGTCGATTGACGGTCAGCGCACACACAAACCCAACTAAATGATTTACAAACTATTTAATTGACTGATTTAGCAGTTGCTGGGAAAAGCTAGATAGTCAAGCATGCAACTACATAGTTGGCTGTCTAAAAATTGCCCGCCGGCGCCAAATCTTTTAATTCAGTCAGCGAACATCAATCGCCTGCGGGGTCTCCGACTTGCTTTACTTTTTCGATCGCTGGTAATCCCCCTTATGCCGTAGCATAAGAGTATAATATAATATAGTTTATGTTACTCGGAACGAAGTTTTAGATCCTAAAATCATGGAAAAACAATATTGGAACTGTTTAAAATCAAAATTTAACCCTCAAATTTGTGTTTATGAATTTATATTATTGAAAAAATGCCTTCAGGTATTAAATATTTTAAAGCCACAACGTTTATATTAATAAATAAAATATTTTGTCGACAGAGTTGAATTTTGCGATTAGTGCTGCTAGATGTCCCGCTTTTTGGCGGAACATCCCGTTTTTCAGCTCTCTCAGTACACATCCCGCCAGAACCTTGAGCGGGACGTCCAAAATACTGCTTTTTTATCCAAGTAACAAAGTTGGCGCGGTAGGTAATTAAAAAAATTGAGCGCGTCTTATATGTATAGTAGTCGCGCCAATGACATGTAACATTTAACGTCAGTAACGAGCAGAACTGTATTAGAGCCGGGTTATTTCACATATTCAGTCCTAATTTGTTATGAAAATGTTATTGAATTTTTATTTTTTAGTTTATTTGATTGAAATCTAACTATTGTATTTGCCCTCATGACGCGACTTATAATATAATAATAAGATAAATATAATAGTTGTTTATCTTTATAGTATTAGTAGCAAATAATAGTAGTGCATCTTAAGATTTAATGGCTCTCATTAAATCTGTGATTTTGAATTAATATTATATTACATCACAAAAGCCGTAAGTTGAATTTCCTGCACTGTGCTCATGATGCCCGAGGCAGCTTTCTGCTCGTGTGGTGTATACTATTTTTCTTCATGCCCGGTCGAAAGTACGTACTTTCACCAGTACAAAAAAAGACTAATTATTTTCAAGTGAACAATGTTGTGGTTATACGTATTAACATCAGTTGGCTACCTACTACTGCATCTCTGGCACTGGCGAACACGTGTTCTGTGCTGGCAAACGGCAGTCTCACGTATCAGTGCGCATGACAAAACTGTTTCGGCCCGCCTATACAAACGGTACAAATACTAACAGTGCATAAATGTTACTATCTTTGACATTCTGCTTTAGAATCTACTCAGAAAGTACGTACTTTTGGCATGGTATGAAAAAAAGAATTGGAACCATTGTTGTGCATTTCCCAGTCTCGCTTTTTCCATTTAAGTCTAGATCTTTGAATAAAAGGATCTGGCAACACTATCTGTAACCCGAATGTTCTCTCAGTTGAATCTCAGGAATTTAAAAAAAATCGAATTATACGAAATTCGAGTTGTGATGAAAAATTCATACATATAAAAAAAATCCAAACATCAAGATGCATGTTAAAAATTCAACATAGAAATAATTAGAGGGAAGTTCAACTAAATTACGAGTTGTAAGTAAGTATGTTTTACCTATAAAATCTGAATTACTCTTTGACACAAAAAAAATATCGGATTGAAACAGTACATTGTTATAATATTTAATGATTATATACACCGAAGAATCATGGAGTAAAAAAAAATAACATCAGGGAATCAATTCATATAACATAGTCGTTGCATGATACTTCAGTATTAACTAGCTGATGGTGAAATACACCTATATGTACATTATATCAATAAAATATTACTTATGCTTTCCACAAAACATACCTATTCTGTTTAGTTTTCTCCAAAGAATAATGTCAACGCTCGCTAGTCACTATTCGCGCTTTCAGTATCCATTCCCGGTCAGCATTATTGTGATCATTTCTCTTCATTTGCGGTATGAAATTCAGTATACGCGATATATTTTCATGGTGTATAAGAGCAATCAGAAACCATCTCTTACAAGTCTTTCAATATTCACGGTTTTTTAGGATTCCGTACCTCAAAGGGAAAAAGGGAACCCTTATAGGATCACTCGTGTGTGTCCGTCCTACTGTCAAAGCCAATTTGCTGCGAACTACTGGACCGATTGAGTTGAAATTTGGTACACATATGTAAGTCAGTGACCATAAAACGGACGTGTAACGTAAATAAATGAATTTTGAATATGGGAGTCATTTTTGGGGGGTAAATTAAAAAATTAAAAAAAAAAGTTTGGCGAACTGTACCGTGTAACATATCAAATGAATGGGTTTGTAGTAAAGATTTCATATATATATATATATATATATATATATATATATATATATGTGGGGCTTTATTTTAATAATCAATATAATTAATATAATTCAAGTAATGCAAAAATAATGAAATTAAACGTCTCACGTCACTGATATGCACTGTTCACTCGTCTCTCGTCACCGGATGTCTCCTCTTGATGCCGGATGTTGTCCGTTAGTGCACATGCGCTGTGCTCTAATCCTACATTCGGCTGTCCTGACTAGCATCCGCCTCGGATGCATCTGGATCATCGAAGTCTTCGTTGACATCGTCGTCATTTACCCGCCAATGTTTCATATGATCTGCGCTGACAGCTGTGTGGATGGGACCAGGGACATTGCCGATCTTCTCCACATCGTAGCGGTCGTTCCTTTTCACCTTGATGACTTCATAGGGTCCGAAATATTTTTGATGTAGTTTCAGACCTGCGCCAAACTGAGTCCGCTTTACGGCAACAATGTCGCCAACTTCGTATTTGGTTGCTTTTTTGCGCTTTTTATTAAAGCTTCGCTTATTTTCTTCTTGCACCTTCAGAATTTGCTTCTTGGCATCTTCTCGCAGCTCTGTTCTCTTCTCGTCAAACTCTATTCTACTTTCTTCTTCTATTAGCTCTCTTATTTTAACGTCATCTTTGGTTTTCATGGCTACTATGCAGACAATACAATTGCTCACAACTCTGGCAACCTTGGCGTCTATCTTCGGAATGTAATAATCTTTACACACGAGTTCTTTCGTCTTCTTTGCTGCGAAATGACCGGTCTCATGCGCTCGTCGAATAAGGTCATTTTGCATTGACTCCGGTAGTACTATGAGTCGATCACCGTCCACTTCTTTAAAAACTATGTCGTTTACAATAACGTAGTCTTCATATGCTTCATTCTCGAGGATTTTTCTGATCGCTCGCAGCTTCTCGTCTTTTCGTTGAGCAGCTGCGATGCTGACTGTTACGCCACCACAAACGAAAACAGCGTTTCGGCTAAGACAGTCTACGTGTTGCATTCGGCTTCCAGGTCGATGCTCAATAGAGTAATTGAATTCGCTCATCAGTAACACCCATCTTGCAACTCGCGGCGGCAATTCTTTTTTGTTTATCGTCATGTTGAAAGCGGCACAATCTGTCACAATCGTGAACTTGATTCCCAGTAGGAATACGCGAAATCGTTTTAAAGCTTCAACTATTGCGAGAACTTCTAGTTCGTAACTGCTGTAATTCATTTCGGCTGGAGTCGTCTTGCGGCTCATGTACATCCCAGGGTGCAGCTTACTATCGTCGTCGTTCTTTTGGAGTAGTATTGCGCCATACCCCAATTTACTGGCGTCAGTATGCAATTCGGTATCGGCTTCGGGGCGATATATCATTAGCACCGGCTTTTGCGCTAACGCATTCTTCAAAGTCGTAAACGACATCATTTCGGCGGGGCCAAACTTAAACTTGACGCCCTTTTTCAACAATTCTGACAACGGTCTGGCTATCAAGGAGAAGTCTTTGATAAACTTTCGGAAGTAACCACATAAGCCTAAGAAGCTTTGCACTTGCCGTGTCGTCGTCGGCTGCGGAAATTTTTGTACAGCTTTCGTTTTTAATAGTGACGGCATTATTTTCCCGCATTGTACTACATGTCCAAGATAATCAACAGAATGTTTCAGAAATTGACACTTTTGCCATTTTATACGTAACCCGTGGTTGGCGGCTTCGGTTAACACCATCTTCAATTTTCTAAGAGCTTCGGATTCATCTTTGGATGGTATTATTAGGTCATCCATGTATGCTAATACGACACCTTCTTGGATTAATTTTCTAAAAACAGTATTTATAAATTTTTGAAATATTGCAGGGCTGTTGCAGAGTCCAAATGGGAGTCTTTTGAATATGTATTGAGAAGTTCCAGTCACGAACGACAAATATTTCTGACTATCTTTATGCACAGGAACATGGAAGAATCCGTTTTCCAAATCTAGTGTAGTGTACAACTTTGCACCTTCTAACTTATCTAATTGATCCTGGATTATCGGGAGCGGATATCTGTCTTTTACAATCTTCTGGTTCAACTTTCTATAATCAACGCACAATCTACTGGTTCCGTCTTTTTTCTTCACTAGTATTACTGGACTAGCGTACTCGGAAGCACTTGGTTCGATAATACCATTGTTCAACCAATTTTCGACATGTTTTTCAACTTCTCGCTGTTCACAAACGGCTAGACGTCTCGGGGTCTGGTATACAGGTATTTCATCTTTCAAACTCAATTTTGCTTCAATTGGCGATATCTTGCAAATTTTTGGCATATATTCTGATACTAACTTATTTACCTCGGCTTTTGTTGTAGCTGCGGTATTCACTTCTATGTCTAGGTCGATGTCATTGCAGATGTTAATTTGGAATACATCTACGGTTGGTCTTTGTATCTGTATGTCTCCCTTGGTAATAGTCATCTCCACTTGCGACAGGAACTGTTTTCCTATCACTACGCTATACGGCATCGTCTTGCTTGGTACAACTAGAAATTCAGTAGGATATTTGTCACCGTCGACACATATAACGGCTGAGAATTTTCCTAATACAGGTACTTTAAACCCTCCGATACCGGTTATTTGTGCAGTATCATTTGGCGCGACGTTACATTGGTATAACTTAAAGTAGTCATCGGCTAGCATCAAGTTCGAGTCACTGCCTGTATCAACTAAAGCGTCGTACTGAACATCATTAATGCGCACAGATTTTATCATACTACCGCGCTTAGTTTCTCTTTCAACCAACAAAGTTTCAGTCTTTCTGGTGTTATTATCCGTCTGTGGACAGTTCAATGCTATGTGTCCAAACTGACGACATTTAAAACATTTAGTACCTTTACTTCTGTGTTCACATTCTAACGATTTATGACCTGTCTGGCCACAGTTGTAACATCTTAATTTTTTCGTATCCGTAGTAGTTTGCGGCTTGAAATTCGTTTGATTTGTTTGCTGCGTACTTCTGACAGAGGAAGTAACCCCTAATCTATGTTTCATTTGCGTCATCGAAGCCTCATATTGTTTGATTTTAGTCAAAAGTGACTGCACGTCGGCAAATTGACAAACTGATAATGTTTTCATTAACTCACGGTCTTTGAGTCCCGTTATTATATACTTCAGCACAGCCTGTTCACTGATGTTTGGGCTTTTGCTAGCAATCGCTACCATTTCATAAACATAATCTTCGATAGCTTCTTCAGGTTTTTTCTGACGTTTCATCAATTGCATATGCACATCTGATTCATCGCAACACACAGGAAAACTTCGGATAATCTCAGCTTTGAATATCAACCAGTTCAAAATTTTATTCACGTTTCCTTCAAACCAATATTTTGCAGCACCTCGAAGTTTAGAAATAGCGTGATGCAACAACACTTTATTGTCCCATTCGTAAATAGAAGCCATTTCTTCCAGTTTGCGCGACCATGTGTCAGCTGTTAATCCATTTTGTACACTCGGGTTAAATTCAGGAATTGATGCACTATTTGAAAAGTTATTCAATGGTCCGGTTCTATTAACTAATGTAGTTAATTGTCTTTCTTCTTGTAACAAAGCACGCTCGCGATTTAAAAGTTCTCTTTCACGGTTCAATAATTCTCGTTCCCAACTTAAAAGATTGTTTTTAGCATCTTCATTCTGATTTGTATCAGTATTGTTCACATTAATCACAACATTTTCTTTGACAGGTGTGGAAGCTGTATGCACATTTAGTTCTAGTCTTTCAAAATTTATATCACTAATGTTATTACAAGCCATTGTTTGTTTACAAAATTATTTTTTTCGTTTGACAGCTCGGCACTTATTATCGTCTGATCACACTTATTAAGTCTTATTCACTCATATGCACTCAATGTATCGTCTGTCTCTGTTTTTTCGTAACACACCGTCAATTCAATTTTTCGTAAATACCTTCTTCTTTTGGCGTCACTATTTATCTCACTCGAACACATACGATTTTATGTTCACGTCTCTTTGCAAATGGCCGTCTAACTTGCCTCGTTTTACTACGTCGTATTATAACCTCTCTTCACACGTTTTGCACTGATTCGATGTGATATTGATCAATCCTTCAATCCTTTAATCCTTCAATCCCGCTTCTGATGACTGTGGGGCTTTATTTTAATAATCAATATAATTAATATAATTCAAGTAATGCAAAAATAATGAAATTAAACGTCTCACGTCACTGATATGCACTGTTCACTCGTCTCTCGTCACCGGATGTCTCCTCTTGATGCCGGATGTTGTCCGTTAGTGCACATGCGCTGTGCTCTAATCCTACATATATATATATATATATATATATATATATATATATATATATATATATATATACATTTATAATTTTAAAATAAATAGTTTTAAAGTTATTTAAGAAAATGGATGAACAATTAACCATTCCCTCCTTCTTATCTCCAAAACTACTGTGCCTAAAATTTTGAAAAAAATAGGGAATGTCGGGTCTCACCCATAGTTTACAGGAAAATTGAATCAAAAATCTTAAGTCTTCAAGTACTCACGGAAAACGGAATAGTACAAAATCCTCTTCTCGCGATTTCGGCTCGCACTTGACCGGTTTTTAGGAGAATAACGAGGCAAACAGCGACACGTTGTTTATGCTGCATACTACAAAAGTGAAACTTACTTACGCAAAATCAACATCTCAGTTTTCCATAGGACTTTCTGCTTTAAATCTAGATTAAGAATGTAATTTCTTTTTAACTAAACGGAGACTTTCAGTTAGTTGAAAGAAAGTCGTATCAGAAACCGAATATAAATAAATTGTATACACATTTATAAAACAAAAAATAAAAATAAAAAAACTGTGCATTATGCACTAAACACTACAAAAGTAAAACTGATTACATATTTCTTTTATAAAACCTTGCAAAAATGAATAATAGTAAATAGTTATGACAATTGACAAGTATACCATTATAATTGAAAAACCAAAATCTTTTCCCTAAAAAATATAGGGCTCGCTACATATTTACATATCAAACATCTTTTCAAAATTTTATTTCGATCCGATCAACCGTTTGACCTGCATCGTGCTCACAGATAAACAGACTTACAAACATAAAAACAGACGAATTGGCTTTCTCCAAAAATATGTTTTTTGGACTCCAGGGACCTAAAAATGAAGGAATATTATAAAATTTTAAACTAAATTAGTGCTATACTAGCGGAGTAGGAATGGTAAAATTGAAAAAAAATATAAATAAATATAGGTGGAATATGGATTAATTGTAAAAAAAACATAAATAAATGACGAACTTAGGACGTTTTGTGTACGAGGCAGTCTCTATATCTCGCACCCACCGTAATATAGTGCTGTACTGCCGATTTTTATAGTTCCTCATCGTTTTGAACCCTAGACCTTTTTTCTTTGTTACATTTCATTACACATTCATTCTCATGAATCGCATTGGCCGGTGGCCCTACCGTGCGAAAAGAAGTTTTACTTTGAAAAATAATGTGTTTTTTCAGAATTCAAAAAAAAATAATACGGCAAATTTTCAACTTACAATATAGACAATCCTGCCGGGGTATATTTAAAGAGCACAGAATGTTAACATTATATGGAATATATATTTTTGAACTATTAAAGCATATGCACTCACTACGTTATTTTGATCAAAATACGGAAAAATATTACTACACCAGGAAAAACAGTTATATAATACCACACAGAACAGCTTTCTTCGAAAAAGGGTCTGTTTATACTGGCTTGAAAATATTCGAAAAATTGCCTAGTCACATAAAAAATGAAAAAAATGTACTAAAATTTAACAAAGCACTAAAAGAGTATGTAATAAATAAGGAACCCTACTCTTTACAGGAAATTTAGGAAATTAATTAAGTGTTCTATTTTATATTTTATATTTTATTGTATATTGACGTATTGTATCCCAAAATGGGCTCAACAATAAATGCATATTCTATTCTATTCTATTCTATCGTTAAGCGGTCTGAACTCAAATAAGAACTTAAGAAGTTACACTTCAAAAGTCCGCGCTGTTGTGATTCATGAGGACGAAAATACAGAATAGACGTGGTTGGCAAAGGTGGCTTCTGTGTTTTCACGTCTGTATCCTTAGTAACGACATAGTCTTAAAACATGCATGATTTTGTTATTAATTGGGGCTGATAAAATAATATGAACAGTTCACGTGCACGTGTTGACACACTATTTCCACTGTTTCATGGTTTCATATTTTTACATGAACATCAATAATTAATTTTTTCAGGTTTTTATAACCGTTCTATTAACTTCACTTGGGCTGCACATACAGAGTGTATCACAGAATCGAGAGCATAGGAAAAAAATTGTAGTAAAAATCATTAAGGCATTAAGTCATATGTATTCTATCCTTGTCGCGCTACTCATTTTGTTTATGTCTTCCTTGTTGCACTCATTATTTTTATTTTTAAATTATACTGACTTTCTACGCTTTTTATTGTTTTTCTTATTAAATCAGAAATTGAGAAATTTGAGATGTTGAATAATTGGGTATGTGAATTTTTTTTCTTTTATAAAAAATGATTTAAAAAATGGAAATTCTAATTACAGCAACAGTTCAAAACCCGATAAATTCTTAAATGATATCAAAATACTGCGATGCTATGCAGTGTGCATGGATAAGATTTATTACATGTTGTTACTGTGTCCATACCTGCAAAATACAAAATCTTTTCTTTATCTATTAAAATCTGAATGTCACTATTATTACATGCTTATAAAAATTCAGCAGCTTAGCTACGAATTTACCTTGATAGATAAGTGTCATGTACCTGCGTATAGCCTTCTAATTGCTTCGATGTAGACTGCAGACGAATTACGTCACGCCTTGTTCGATAGGTGCTCAATTTTTAATTACTTATAAATTTCTTGTTTATCAATATTTTTAAAAATGAAAAAATGCGGATACATTATATTTTCTCCATTAATCTATTTTAAAAACCAGTGAAAATGGGACAATATCCAATTGATAAGACATAATCTGACGTAGGCGTCGACTGTCGAATCGTTTTGATGCCCCCGATCGTTATATTTTTTGACAGTACAGTATCTGTCACGTTCTTCTTAAGTCTAAGATAGCGGTACTGTAATATAGCTGCCGTAGTATGATTGTGAATGACGGAACAAAAAACATGTGTATATTAGTAAATGGATGCCGCCTTTTTACATTACGGTAGTGCCATCGTTATCGAGAAAACAACATCTATTTATTTCTATACATAAGTTTTTTTGTTATCATTCACCATCTTATTACGGCCGCTATATCGGTACGGTACGGTACCCCTACTTATGAAACCAAGGCCTTAGGAATATTAAAATATTGCAAAACTTTTCTCATGTTATCAAGGAATAGTAGGGTATTGATATAGGGGTAATTCGTTAAATAATGGTGAAAAACCGTTATAGTCCAAGCTGCGAACGTAAAAAATGGTTCCAATTGTATAGAGAATGAAACTTTCAGAAATGATAGTACATAAATAACAGATAAAATAAAAACACTTAAAAAGTCTACAAAATTTATTCTTAAATTATTTCTCGGCAATAGTTTCGGGCAATAAGTCCATCATCAGGAATATAAAACAGATATAGTATATTATATGTTTTGCATTCCTGAGAATAGATTTATAATCCGAAACGATCGTCGAGAAATAATTTAATAATAAATTTTGTAGAATTTTCAAGTGTTTTTATTTTATCTGTTATTATTAATCATGGTCTACCAAGTGCCACGTGAAAAATCAGTGAAAATTAGATAGTATATAATATTGTAGTGACTTCAATCGCTTACCTAAGCAGTCCTGCGAGAACCTAATCCAATAGCCGGGAAAGATCACTTCCGGTATCCATTTTGTTATAGTTACCAGTCCTATACAGTTAGATGTTTTAATTTTTATGAATACGTCAGTCGTAAGAGCTTTTTAGGAATATATATGGTTGCCGTCTTAATGATCAAACATTGTGGCATCTCAGTTTTTTCATGTTATTTACATGAAAAAACCTGACGAAACGTTGCAGCGATTAAATACGTTTAGTATGTGTTTACTGCAATCACAGTACATCTACAGCTAGATCTCCACCACGCTTGTCTATGCATTACCTCCTTTATATTTGTCTTTGTAATGACTAATGACTCATGTGTTTAGAAGTTTCACTTTTGCAGTGTGTAGTGTAAACTATACGCTCAAGTTTATTTCGATACTTATCTTTGAGGTTTTATTTTTATTGGAATTTCCGTATCTGAAAGAATTAAGTGTTTTTTTCTTTTGTAAAGTGACTAAATTTTCTAGAAGAACACTTTTCTGACATGTATAGACAATAATCTTAGTGAACAATAACAAAGGTTTCATTAAACGATGGAGTCACGCGTCCGTCAACTCAATTGCGAAGTTCTAATGCTATGTAACCGCTCCAAATGCTGTCACTACATCGTGAGTGAAACAGGCGAGAAAGTCGCTCTATTCAATAAGCCGGTATTCATATAACAAATATTGCAACAACAGATTTTTTAATCCTCATAAAGATGAAAAGAATAAGGTAGGTACATTATTTGTGACAAATATGTATTACGCTAAATGTGATACAGACTTATGAAATAGAAGCGAACTTTCTCTATGGTAATTCTTAAGCGAATCCTGAGAACTCGATATTGTCAAATAATACAAATAGTTACCAGCTATTTTTTCCAAACGAAGCGAATTACTGAAAAAAATTTAGACACGACTGCATAGAACTGCATAGATATATTATGTATTTTCAATTGCATAGTTCTGTTTCAGTCAAAACAACGATGGTGAGCTCTCATTGAAAAAATGAAATTTTCGGAACCAAAGTTGTCGTGACCTTGACCCATACGTTTCTGTCAAGACAACACTCATGGGGTGTCTTTGAAAATCTGAAACCTCGAAAGCCAAAGAATTTCGGAAAAATAACGACGGTTGAAAGTTTCTGTAAAAATTATTCTGGCGAGGTGTCACTGAAAATCTTAAACTGGTGATATATATTATAAGAGCTTTAAATTTATGATTTTAAGTCAAATTTTAAAATAGTTCTAATTGTGCCGATCTATGAAGTGTGGAGATTATTATATTTCTGTTTGGTTTGATATATATCATAATAATAAGTTCCTTTAACTCCTAAGGGAGCATAGGGCTTCTACGAAAATTTTGAATCTAGTCCTAACTTTTGCCATATTTTTGACTTGAAGCCACGTAGTTCCTTGTTCCATAACTTCTTCACGAACAGTTCTTCTCCAGGATATTTTGGGTCTTCCTCTTTTTCGATAACCTTGTGGGTTCCAATCCAGGGATCTTTTCGCTATGTCCCGTAAGTGGAGTCCTTCTAGAGTTTTATTAAAGGCCCAAAAAATATTGTTCTGGCACTTTTGTACACGATTTTCGACCGGAAGAAAACACATTTTTAATGCCAAACATCGTAGAAACGTCCGTCATATCTTCGATTGAATCAAGTCGTTCCGAAGCCTCGGGATGGCTGAAAAAAAATGTACTGAATTGCGATAGATGTGTATTTCAACTGTAGATTTTCTTTAAAAAAATGTTAATAATGTGGTAGCCACCACGCGCATAAACTATAAAAAACCACAAGTTAGTTGCTTCATAAACACAATAATTTTATTATTATGTGCACATTTTGAAAGCCAAACTTCTATCATCTTAAGCAAAAAGTAAACTATTTAGTGTTTCGTTTTTACTGAAGGTAGCATAGCTTACAAAATGTACAAAAATTTAATAAATAAATTGGTGTGGAATAAGAAGTAATCAAATTGATGTTTTTAACACCCGTATAGCTTTTCTTGTATTTTGTATGAATGTATGCAAAAGATCTTACAACTCGATTTTCACCCTCTTGCAAATATCCAATATTGACGTGAAACTTTGCAACTGTGTGTAGTTTTGATGACAATATAATATTCCCCTATTTTGACTACAATATTATTTATACAACAAGTTAAAAAATATATAATGAAAACAAACGGTGGAAGTGGCTGAGTTGATGGTAGGAAAACGTGTCTTCAGTTGTTTAAAATTTATATGTATTATATAACGATTAAGCATTTCAAATTTAAAAAAAACGCTATCAACGTGAACGCACTAAAAAATAAAAAATGCATTTTCTATAACGTTTAAAAGCGTAGGACACTCACTGTAGATTTTACACTTTTAAACGTTAAAAGAAATTTACTTTTTGCTTTTTAGTACGTTGACATAAGAGTATTTTTATGTTATTTTAATATATATTTTCTTACAGTCCATATCAACGAACTGTTTTGTGACGTACTCTTCTTATTGATACCGAGCATTATTGCTACAACAAGCTCACATTACTTAAGTGACAGCTATCGTTCATGTTTAATATAGCTGCACACATTTCCATACATAAACATTCTGCCAGGGGCGTACTAATGATACAGATTAAATTAAAATCACTATTATATTTTATGAACGCGAACGTTACTTTTGTACTCGCAAAATAACATAAAAAATTAATGAAAATCCAATAAAGCAAGTAAATTTTATTGAAAGAAAAAAAAAACTTACTTTTTATAAAAATAAATAAGTGAATTAAGGTAGTTGTCGTGGTTAAGGCACACCGTCAGAAAATTCTTAATTTTTGTATACTTATTAAGGACATGCGATAATACAATTCCCCTGAAAATTTGAAGTCGATCGACCGTATATAATCCGAGATAAATTCAATTAAAAATTGGATAATTGACATTGATTGTATACGATCTCTGTAGTTCTGAACCAGTTTCTTATTTATAAAAAAAGAACTAACTGTAAGAAACTTTCCAAAAACTGACAGCCTTTCAATGCATTTGTTATGCAATTTTTGACCGTCTAATTATTTATAAATAACGGTTTAAAGTTCAACAATTTATAGAAAAGTATACATGCATATGAATACTGTATGGGTCACGTTTCCACGGGTACAGTCTCGCGTACAAATTATGGATCACTTAGCTATAAGCTAGTATACTTTTGTGGCGCGTATAATCTATAACTTTTTGACAATATTGAACCACGACAACTACCTTAAGGAAACTATTTATTAATAGGTACTGCAAATATAACTTTTTGGTTTAGAGAATCATTCTAAACCCTATTCATGCCTTCAAGAACTGTTCCTAGGGTAGATGACTTCCAGAAACTTCAGATGGTGCAGCATGCAATGTTCAATAAATACTTAGTAAGTTAAGTTTTAACATTCTTTCCTTTACACTACTAGCCGCTACCCGTGTCTCTGCACGCGATTGAGATGAAACACGGCAGTGACAACAGTAGGTAGTGGAACCTTCGGCACCATCTAGTAACGAGTTACAACAAAGTGGATATACCACAAAAACCTGTGCCATGAAAAATACATATATCTGTTAACTTTCATGGTGATTGGTCAAACGGTGTCGAAGTCTATTAATCTCAAGCATGTTTATGTATATATAGCGAAATCTTCGAATATGTGAATTACTAAGCCAATTTTTTATAGCCAATACATTTTGCGTCATATTTGGCTCGATCAATTTCGTAAATTTTCAGTTTTTTTCATTTCCCATGTTTAAAAGTATTATGTTCACTTCTTACCAAAAATTTTTTATTCATGGCTATATACTTCGTGAGCTAAGTTCCCATCTTCAGAATAAAACCAAACTCGGTTTTTTTAACTTCTCGCTAATTTTCAAAAATTGGGAAGTTAATGTTTTCACTCCGATTATCGAAAATCGAGTTTTCATCAGATCCCGATGTATTGAGGTCCTAGGAAGCTATTCTGACTATTTTTACGATGGTGTTCTGGTGTTTGTGTGTGCCTGTAAACGTCTTATAACTTTTAAACGGCTTTACCGATCGACACACTGTTTATGAAGCTCGAATGTGTTTCGCAAAACTTAGATTTCCTGAAAATGTGAATCGATTCGCTAGAAATCTCAAAAATTCTCTAAAATTTTCAAAAGCTTTCAAAACAGGTTTTTGAAACAGCTTTTAGACTACTGTACCAATCAATTCCAAAATCTAATCTACTCTTGTCCCCAAAAAACAACGTCATATTACCGCATATTAATTGGTCTATTCGTTCGAGAGATGTCACAATTCATAAGTTCAAAAAAAAGTGTTTTTTTTAAATAACTTCTGTTTTTCTTATCGGATCGAGTTTTTAACCAACTATTTCACTTTTCTGCTCAAAAAACTACATCGAACGTCACATACTAGCTTGAAACAAACGATTCGTTTAAAAAAAAGTCATTGATAAATAATTTTGAGATATCGTTTTTTCAAAAATATAAAGAAGTTATATTGAAATCCACATTTTTGAGTTCGAGGAGCCCAGCTACTTGCGAATACGTATATTTTCGAGCGTTTGGAGCAGCGGGAAGTTCCAAGGAGGGCCTATAGGGTCAACCGTTTTTCAAATTTTTTTGTTGAAGACAGAAAAGTATCTCTTTATAATATGTACAAGTAATTTAAAAATTTTTGAGGTAAAGAAATGACTAAATTGCTATTATTTATACAATTTAAACAATAATGATGAATATTATGGGTGAGTATCTATTAATAAATATGAAAAAATGATTATAAACCTACATATATAATTTCCTATTGTATGTCTGTCTGTCAGTCCGTCTGTCTTTTCAAGCCCTTCAGAAAACCTCTTTTGATCTAGGAAGCTGAAATTTTACATATTATTGAAATGCTATAGCCTACCGCACATGACAGATAGACCAGGTGGAATCAGCGCTTCCATTCCGAAATCAATTTGGGTCCATTTTTTTGCTGGAATCAGTTTAGAAGGCCGTACTTATTATGAAAACTCATGTTACCAGGCGATAAGCTGGTCTAATACAATTAAAATAATCTTTTTATAACAATAAGAAAAACAAATTTGACCAGACAATTTTTTTTTATCGGATTCCAAAAATGAAATGTTTAAAACTTTTTTTCGTAAAGTTGATGCTTTTAATGTATTTAATTTTAAAAAATTGAAAAAACGCCAATTTTCCGTTTTTTGATGCTCTAAAAGTATGATAATGAATTTTTTGACAATATGCAATTTTTCATATCTTCAGACTGCATATTAACTTCCAAGAAATTTTTTTGAGCATATTTTTATTAGGGATTGCAATTCTGCGGCATTTTCAATTCCACTGGATTAATGCTATATCAAAGCAAATCCAACTGGATCCAGCGCAGCTCCGGCATTAATCGATTATTCAAATAAATGAAACAAATTTTTGTAAGCTCTAGAAACTCAAGATCTCAAAAAAAATATTATTGATGGTGTTATCTCCCACCCCACTTTTTAAAGAACTGCAAATTAATATACCCGGCTGCGGAAAAGGCTGTCTCTGCCTCTACGCTGGTTGGTTTGAGAGTCATCAAATAATCATAGATTAAAGTTATGTTTTCACATCTTACTCCCTCACTTTCATAAAGTGTCATTTCTTTCTTCAATGAATCCAGCTGGATTGCTGGATCTAGCTTTGCAATCCCTAATTTTTATATATCTACGTAAAAGTTATTTGTTTATACCCGAACTGTATCATGGGATTTTTGTTGTTTATGTGTCGTGATTGCGACTAAATGCAGCATGTACTTTAATATAAACGTAAAAACAAATCAAACTATTCTAATCGACTCGAATATTTTGTAATTCAGATTTCGACGACAATGAGTTGTATGCTGTCTTCGATTTGCCTTCACATTTCACGATGTAATTACACGGGTTGCCAGTTTGAGCTAGGTTTGAAATATTACAAACGTTTCAAATGTGTATTTGAATGTAAATAAACATTACAAAGGTATACAATTTATTTCTGTTACTTTATTCCATTTGTTGTTTTCAGTTTTTGTTATGAATTTTCTATACAAATTTACATCATTTAAGTAAACATTATAATTTATTAACATTAACTTTCTACTTGCCTGACCTATTTTGTTTTATATAATAATACGTGCCAAATCTAGAAAATTGTCACCTTAACCGTCAAAGGCTATGACTGTAAAAAAGTCATAATTTACTGGAGTTGTATCGTTCCACCTGCTCCATTTTTTAACAAATTCAACTGTGGATCGCGTCCGACAAAATTCGAATTGCCACTTCGACCGAGCCCAAATTCGAACCCAGATCGATACCACCTGTGAAAGTAATTATAGTGAGATATAAGTTGCTTCCCAAAATTTTATTTTCAGTTTTTATACGTGTTTAATATTAACATATAAACAATAATGAGTAGTATATGGTACAAGTGTTATCACTAATTAAACAAACTAGTTCCGTATCCCAAGGAGCATTATTATACAGACAGACATCAATATAATTTTTTTTTTTTTTTTATTCCATTTCTAATAAAAAAATTCGTCGGAATGTTGTTCCAGAGTAAATATGAGTGAAAATTGCAAGATCTTGTCAGAAATGACAGTTTTTTTTCTATTATTGCATAAATTTTTTTCTCCTAGAAGGAACAAAAAAAATGTATCTGAAAGATAAAAGGTAATTTGATGTTTCTATTTTACATTTCACTTGTATTAACTTTAGCATTATACATAGTTAAAAATGGAAAAATTGAATCAATGTAGCCTTGATGTTAAAAAAGATAGTTATTTTGATTATTTTACTCGTTTTACGTATAGTTGATATTTCTTTGTTAATTATTCTAATAATCTTCGTAATATTTAAATCAAAATAACTTTAGAAATAGAAACTGACTGAAATAATATACATATTATGTAATAAGTGTGAAACGATGCTTTGTTTAAAACGCATGCAACATTTTGAAACTAGTTTCAAAATATCACTTTTCTTTTAAAAATGAAGTACCTTTTCTAAAATATGAAATAAAACGGAAATATTTGTCGAAAAATGGCTTTTTGAACTACCTTCTATAAAATAGCAACTATATAATGCCGATGCATGTATACAGGCATAAAAAGTGACCCATTACGCACTAGTGCGGTAAAGTGGAACAACATTATACGATCTTTCAACAACAATTTTCGTAACTTACATACAGTTACCTTTAGAAGTGTGTGTAAAACAACTACGACAAAAGCAAGGGTTATCTGTAATTACCTATCAAAAACTATATGTGGTACTTTTGAATAATATATATATCAGATCCTTTTGATGTTAATAATATTATAAATATTTTAGAGGAATTAGGATCAATGAAATTAAAAGACAAATTATTATTTCACAACGTTTCGTATTAAATTAATACTTCATCAGGTGATCTAAAATAAAATAATAAGACAATTTAACAACCAATGTGGTTGTTAAATTGTCTTGTTATTTTATTTTAGATCATTTGATGAAGTATTAATTTAATACGAAACGTTGTGAAATAATAATTTGTCTTTTAATTTCATTGATCCTAATTCCTCTAAAATATTTATAATATATGTGGTACTTTTATCATTTTTTGTGATAGTGTAAAACCAAGGCAAAAGAATCAAAGGGATCATTGCTGAATGACGAGAATTGTATAATAGTTTACACAGCTAACGATTGGATGATAGATGTGTACTATGTTAAAGATACAGGCCAATTTAAAAATTATACTAGAAAAAACCGTCAATAGACATTGAATTAATTGGGTCAAAAATTTACTATTGTTTTCTTCCTCTGTATAATTATATGCCAAACATTTATCGTGATTACACTTTACATTGATATACCACAGAGCACACACCATATACGCACGGCACATCAAACCAAATAAGCACGATCACGAAAATGTCTTTGATGTTCCGGCTTTCAGCGGGAAACATTTATCCGTGCTCACTTTGGAGCATTTGTACGCGAAAGCGCGCGCATAACCATCCAAATAGATCCATTCTGCAAATGTTTTGAACCATTTTGCTTCACGCCTAGCTTGATGTACCTAAAATTACATTGATTTTCTCCGCAAAGAAGTCCAAAAATACCATGTTATGCAAAGTTTTCCACCATAATATAGTATAAAATGTGCTGTATCAATGGAACAGTAATTAGGAACAAAATGATACCTAAATAACCTTATAAAGATTTGCAATATGCTCAAAAATAAAATTGAAATATATTTTCCCGCTGAAAAGTATATTTTTTTATCTTTTTGTAACGTATAATAAAAATAACTTTCTGTGCATTTCATTTTTTTTTTTGCTTTTTGAAATAGAAATTGTTAACTAAAGGGGGTTGGATAATCCATAGAGAGACACAACTTACGTAAGTGTCGAATCATTACGCCGCCTCTGACCGCCCCTCGACAGCATACATCTTTAATATTTAAAGTAGTCCCCGGTATTTTTTCCGAAAAAAGAGCTTATTTTGAGCATTTTTATATAAAAAGTACCAGACTAAAAGTAAATCGGATCTGAAATATCTAAGGTCAACATAGGAGAAATAGCTTCAGGAATAGCATATAGGTATATGTGTTGTAAATTAAAACTATTTATTATATGATAATTTTTCCAACTTATTGTCTTCAGATTTTTTACAAACCATTAACTTTAGCCCGGTACTTTTTTATACAAAAATTGATAAATTCAAAGAGTCCGAAAACGCTGAAATATCTCAAAAGAATGGTGTTTTCATGGGAAATGTTCCCAATAAAAAAAAATTCTCGAACAAAAGTTTATTTTTGTCTGGAAAATACGATCTAGTAGAAAATTGCAGATGCAGATTTAACATACATTTAGATATTATAATAACGTTATAATAACGTTATGTGATCTCTAGTAGAGCCAAGCCCCGAGCTGAGCTCCGTTTTGTACTGCGAGTCATAATCTACGGGACCTGTCAAAAGTCCAAAGTAGACTATGACACTCAGTACAAATCGGAGCTCAGCTAGGGGCTTGGCTCCACTAGATATTTCATAACTTTTTAACAGTGAAAGCATTTTGAACTTGTGAGTCTTAGCGACCAACATCAAATGAAATGTTCAGTTGAAACTACTATAACGTAGAGGTTGCGATCCGTACAATTTATGTTGAATTTGTAGAAGGGAATCCTCCAATAGCTTAAGGATCGAAAATAAAAAGCTGTATTTCTTAGGTTCTCGCTATATTCTCTAACGTTTCGACTGAGTGTTTCCGAAGATGGCTCGAAACACTCAAACGTTAGAAAATATAGCAAGAACATAAGAAATATGGCTTTGGAGGATTCCCTTCTACAAATTCAACATCAAATGAAATGTTTTTGATGGGATTCATTTCTCTTGCATTCATTAGATATTTTTTTGCAAAATGAATGGATCAGAATGAGCCACTTATTACTTTATTTACGGTTGTTATGGTAATGTTTAATAAATTGAAGTTTTGCTATGGATTCACTATTCAACAGTCAGTGATTGAATCAATCATAGGCCTTCGGAAAGGACGAATGACACATCACTAGATCGGTCCGGCAAGGCTTGACATTAATTGTAAGCGACCGATCGAGGATCGTTGCTGGTTGCTAGTTGCTGGCATTGGTCTTAAATAACATGGGTACCTTCACGAACAGACTTTTCTGCTCCGTGCTGTGCTAATCATGCTAGTCCGCGCTTGATAAGTGTGCGCGAACTTTTATATTAATAAAATTAAAAATATTTTTTATCAATATTTTCATTATTTATTACTGTTCTATAATATTATGCTAAAATATAAAGAATTAATATTGGACACAAAATTTTCAAAATAAAAATTTAAAAAAATTAATCCATAAATAATAACGGCATTCACATCAATCGCAGCAGTATGATTAAAGTAGCATTTGTCTGTAATTATCTCGTATCCACAAATTCTTTAATGCTCACAATAAATACTTGGCAGACGAAATCATAAAAAAATATAAAAACCACCAAGGCCCTTCATCCCTTCCAGCAACTAATGATCTCTCATACGCCGCTGGCTGAGCCGCTCCGACACTGTCTCATGTCTGCGCATTTATAGATAAGCTTCACGTTGTGCCGCATGGACTTGAACAGTGGCTCTCAACTACTGGTTCGCGAACATGCACACAAAAATCGAAATGCAATCTATAATAAAATATTAGAAAAAAAAACTTTTATAAGGACAAGCTTTTATTGCTATTTTCTAAAAAGGATAAAAATAATGTTTAATAATTTAAGTTCATAATTATAGAAGCGTGGGTCGTGAGTGTCACAGAGCGTACAATCCACGCTTTTATAATTATGAACTTAAATTATTAAAATTATTTTTATCCTTTTTACTAACCTTATTAGTATACTGCAATAAAAGCTTGTTTTTATGAAATGTTTTTCCTAAGATTTTATTTTATTTAAATTTTTTTGTTGTTTTTTGGTCGCCATATTGAATTTAAAATAACATCATACAGTAATCTACTTGCAGCGTTGCCAGATTTTTTTGTTGCCAAGTCGGGATTTTGGAATTTTTTGATTGAAAAAAGCGGGATTCTTTCGTCGAAAGCGGGACATAGTAAAAAAACGTATCAACACCACCATATACGAAAAAAACGTATATAATCAGAAGTTTTTAAATATTTATCTTTTTATTTGAGTTCAAATTACGTTTACGTGACAATAGATAGCAAAAATAGCCATAGAAAATGTATTTTAATAAAAATTTGGTATTTTAAATCAAATTTACCCTATTGCTAAATAGCTGAGTCTTATTCGTCTTCTGAATAAAAAAAATAAAAAAGACAGAAATCAAAATCAAAAGAGTTTTATTCATTAGAAAAATATGGCATTTCAAACAATAGTCTGAGGAGTGAGTGTTACAAATTGCAACTTACAATAAGAGAATAACACGGTTGAGTGAACTCCAAAAAGCGGGACTGAGCCTGTCCCGCGCGGGACATTTCGTTTTGATTTAAAAATCGGTACGTCTCGCCAAAATCGGGACGTCTGGCACGCTGTCTACTTGTCATACCCTCTCATTTAATACCCTAATCAAGGGGGTTGTAAAGAAATAAATGATCCGTCATTTTGTGTCGGCCGCCATTTTGGATTTGGAATGAAGTAATACTACTGATTGTATTCTATTTGTCATACCCTTTCATTTGATACCCATGTGGAGGAGATTGTAAAGAAGAAGATAATCCGCCATTTTGTGGTGGCGACCATATTAAATCTAGCATAATAGTCAAATGTACTATATTGTATGGTCTTCAGAACCAAAGGTGTGTGCAAAATTTCATCTTAATCGAACAACGGAACGTGGGTCAAATTCAACTTGTAAGATTCGATTACAAACCCACAGGCAGAATATCGGGATAAGTGTAACTAAATAAAAGCTTGTAAAATAGTTAGGGATCAATAACGGAGTATCAGTACATATACGCAAGAAACTCGCGCCTGAAGCCTCAATATTTCCCTAACTTCCGAAAAGCTGAAGGAGGAACGGGATTTTTTACTTTTAACGTTTTATTCATTTAACGGCCTTAGAAAAACAAAACATTTATTTACTTGTAAAAGACGTGTTTCAAAAACAGGGTCCATCAAATTCAGTTTCAAGAAGAAAATTTCAATGTTTGTTCATTTTGGAATTCAAAATAATTTTTTTTATCGTTTTGAGGGTCAAGATATAATAACACAATACAAATTTTACTGCGTTAATCAATATGTACCTAACTACCCTAATAATTGACAATTTGCATATTTGTATTATTATATATTTTGATAATAGTAGATTTTATACCGTGTGTCGTATAATGTGCTGGAGTGTTAACGATCACACGAATCGTTATATCATTACGCACGAGATAAATATGGTATTTTTGCATATACCTCATAAAAGAGCTGCACACTGCATTTTTAAATTTCTGAAAGTTCACTTCTAATAGATTTTAAAAAAACAACTGACAGACAAACAGTGATTTGCTATGGAATTGACATAGCGTACAGTTTTGTTTTACTTTACAGCACTAGTGCGCGTTACTTTACATCCCTATAATTATATACACGCGTGTAAAGCATAGCGGGTAGTGCAAGAATATGGATGCAGATTCGGCCACTAGTATTTGTTGTAAATTAATGCGATACGTTTTAAATTAAATATTAACTTTACATTTAAGTTATTTACATCGAAGAACCTTATTTTATAAGAATTGTTTCCGACAGCATAGTGACTTCGTCAGACAAATATCCATTAAAAAGGTTTAAGATTTTTGTCTGACGAAATCATTGTTATTCAGAAACTATTGAAATAAAATAAAGTTCTTGAATGTAAATATATTAAAACATTTGTAATTTATTTAATTTAAAATGTATAAACTTGTTGACTATGCTGTGTATCAGATTTTATAGTTAAAGGTGCACCCAAATTACCAAGAATTCAGACCGTGACCTATTATTTCTTAGCTGTGTGTGTTTGTTTCCCAGCATTTGAATTGTGTGTATAGACCGATCTGATATTCATCCCTGACTGAGTTAAAAGAACTTAAAAAGAAATGAAGAAACGCAACAGGGATGTATGTGGTTTTCAATTGGTTTCCTGTATATTAAAAATTACAAAGGCCACCAACGGCCACACTGATTCACTTTTTCTCAATTATAAGATAAACCAATTGCGTATTGTCACATTTTTCATCAATAATTGCAATAGATTAATGGGGTAAAGGCATTTATCCGTATTTTTTCGGTTTTCAAAAAATATCAATAAATAAGAATGTTATAGTTAACTAACAATTGACCCCCAATCGAACAAGGAGTGGCGTCATTTGTCTGCAGTCTACATCAAGTAACAAGAAGGTTAATTTGGTACACGACCCTTACCTATAAAGCTACTATTTTTTATAAATGTAATAATAATGACAGATACAGATTTAAATATGTATGAGCCATTTGGCGTCTTTTACGAAATTGACGGGATTCGGAACCGTTCAAATATTTGCACGGTTTTAACATACTTTTCCCGGTTAAAAAGTTAATGTGTATATATTTCAATATGTACCTAATAATAGGATTTTTTTAATTAGAATTTTCATTTTTTAAATCATTTTTTGTAAGCGAAAGAAAATCCACGTACCCAATAGTATGGATAAATCCATGAAACAGTTATCTGCGGACGTCTTTTTTAAGCACATAAAATATGAAAAAGTCTAAGACATTTTCAAGAAATTGACAGAAATACTTCATGTAGCGACCATGGCATTCTATGAGTAACCATATAGGTATTTTTCTGGAATTATTGAAAGAAACCATAGAAAACATCAACAAGATGATCGGTACAGGAATAAGTATTTCTCAGAGAAAGGCAGTAGGAAAAAGCCTCGATCTGTAGCATCTACCGCCACCCGGATTCGAACCCAGTACTTTCCGAATATGAGTCTCATGCTGTCGCTAATTAAGCTATTCATTATTAAAGTGAAAATATCCCCATGGCGGTTTGTCACCAAATTCAGTGTGCCACCGACGCGACGCACGTTGAGAATTTCGAAAAGACAAAATCATCGGTTTATTTTGTCGCACCGGTCGCACTACAGCCATGTCGTTGAGAATGTATTGAATAGATCCTTTTTACACCACACAATATACAGATGCGACAGTGTTGTAACACGCGTGGTTTCCCCTCACTTGGCCACCAACAATCCCCCATGAATAGCACTCTAATTCTTCTGTGACTGCGTTCTCTACTTGAACTTTGTAATCAAAGATGGCATCCATGCGTAAGTAATTATATCTCCCTACCATTATGACATTTTATTTATGCGTATACAAAACAAATATTTAGCTATAAACCAGACGATGTTCTTTCAACTAAATTTTATTTATGGATTTTACATTTTTACTGCGGCATTTTGTGTATTAATTTATTTCTTATTTTTCTTGAAGTTGTTAACATGGTGTTTTACTATTGCTCCTAGGTTTTCCCTTTTCATCTAAGACCTGGTAAAAATATTTGAAGTCGTCGAGATGCTACTGTTAATATTGTAGTCCTTCCGTGCTTGAATGTTACGAATCTTCAGTTTTCAAGTTCTAATTTGAAAGCAATTGTAAATACCAATTAAGATCTCAGGGTAGCCGAATTCGTTGGGATGCCGTTATTTAATGACATTTCTATGATTCGGATTTTTATGAACCCCCAGGTTCAAATCTGAAAACTAGTGAAAATTTCTTTTGGATTGATGGATTTCTAATTCATTATATTATATGGTAAATTGAAATTATGCACTATTACTAGACTCAGATACTTGCTGGCAGATGGGTGTTTTTACAAAATAATACTAAAATAAATTTACATTAAATTAAATTCCTTTTTGTATTTCATTCTGTGTCAAAGGAAATAAGTTCTCAGGTGATGAAATTAAAATACACAAATATTATGTTAACTAGCCGTTTTTAATAGCCATTAAACAACCAACAGTAGCATTATAATCGTATTTGTTTTACATTGTACATGTCGACAAACACCAAAAACTAAACAGACATACTATTATCTCTTTTTATTACTTCTAATACATTATGAATAAACTACTTAGAATTTCTAATGATTTTAGAGTGGCTGATATTATCACATTCTGTCTGTTCTCCTTTCAATATTCCAAAGCACACACAATATTGTGTTAAGGAGCACCACATTTCTTAACTAAGGGTTGTGAGAAAACAATTCAATGTCAAGGCTATTCTAATTTTTTTAAGCTCACTAATATCAAGGGTTATTAATCAATTCATATTGCAAATTTGCTAAGCGTAGCTGGAAACAAGTGTAATCACTCGACTTGTTTGTTAGTCACGATTTGTACAGTCCAAACACTTTATTTTTGTTTCATTCCGTTAGAGGTCGAATTTTCATTTTATTATTTTTTTAATAATTGAAAATGTACCTAATTGATAATTTTACCAGTTCTCGGATTTGAACCTGGGAACTGGGAGCTTGTAATTGAAGAACCATTGAAACATATATTCTCAAACCTAGCTATTCTAATTTGATAAAACATAAATCTACGTACTTCTTACATTAACCAATCATTTTCTAAGGCTTGTCTCTTCGGATTTACCTATATTGGTATTTTATAAGGTGCCTACAAACTGAAATAACTGTTCGGAGAAGTTCAAAGCGAGCAAATGAGCAGACATCGTCTTTCGTCTATACTACGTTCAGGGTAGAGTTGTGTAGTTCGCGAACAAACTATTTCAAAAGAGCGTTATGACTGAACTGAGTGAACTAGTTCGCAGCCAATCAAGAAATCAGTTCGTTAGTTCAATTATCATTAATAATAATAATAATAATAATAATGCGTTTTACGTCCGTTTCTCGACTTTATGTCATAACAGACGCCATTCGCACCATTACTATTTTCCATCCACCACACTTCCCGTTATTTTTCTACATTTTTAAAACTTCAACTTATGTAATAGCAATAGGTGAATGAAGGAATTATAGGAAATTAGGGTAAGGTAGGCAATTTTTGAACTAGAAGTTTGATAGGTAATCGGCCGTGGCCTCAAATAAGAAACCGTCTCGATATTTATCTGGAATTCATTGAGGGAAACCATGAAAAACCTCAATCAAGATGGCTGGTACAGGAATTACCGTTTCTCGGCGAGACGCAGTAGGAAAAAGTCCCAGCCACATCTACCCCCGCCGGGATTCGAACCCGGACCTCCCGAATGCGAGTCTAGTGCTGTCACCACTACTCTACCCAGCTCGGTCAATTATCATTATCTACCACACAATTATTGAATTATTAAAAAAATCTATGCGATAATTTTTTTATTAGTTGCCTTTCCAAAAATAAACTAGGAAATTTTCTTGTTTTTGAATTGATATTTTTGTCTGCTTATAAGTAAGTTTCACTATTTTATTCTTCTCTTTCTCTTCTTTCTGCGAACCTGAAGCGCCTTAACAGCGAACTTAACGAACTATAAGAGCGAATTAGTTCGCCGGAAATGGTTGAACTAAATTGAGAGCTCTTTTTAGTGAACTAAAATGCCCAAGTCTAGTTCAGGGAAAGAACGTTTGAAGAGAAAGAGAATCAATTCGCATATAAAAACGAGAATTGACTATCCATATTCTTTCGACAGATATGCTTTTCTCGGTCGCAGTTCTCAGCGAAATCGAAACTATAAGGAAACAACATTTTAAAAAGGAGCGCTCAGAATTATTGTTTCTTTTTCATAATGCAAACAATTACAAGTGTTTCTTTTATTTCTAAGACACTTTTACAGATATTCTCACTCCGTTGAATTTCGACGTCTAGTTAATTATTATATTGTATACAAGCACGGCAGTTACGCCATTCTCTTGTAAACATCGCCTCTATACTGTAATTAGAACTCTTTGATAAACTCTTCAACCCTCACAAAATGTATTCATTACATAAGTGAATGATCCACTCTTTGTGTTACCAAAACAGTTCCTCATCCCTATTTAATAATATGCGTGACGAGTTTTGAATTCGGTTATTTGTAAAGGGAACGTACCACGTCCACGCACCTAACATATGAGATGAAAAAAGAAATAAAATAATAAAAGATCGTTTCACATTGCTAATTGATATAAACTGAGCGAGATGGATAGAGGTTAAGTCTGTCGTGAATAGGGACAATGCACAGTGGCGCATAGGAACTGAAAAGTTGATCTAAAGATAAATGGAATATTTTTTATTAACATTAAAAAACACTTCGAATTGGTAGAGGTAGACAACATATAGGAAAAAATGTTTATATAAATATCTTAGTCACTACTGGCTGTCTCACTAAAACTTTTTTCTGAAATTAGTTTCTTCTGAAAGCAAAACAAAACTTCATCTGCGCGGCGCTGCTAATATGTCTTGAGAAAATTTTTCAGGTTTTCCTTTATCCATAACCAAGACGAACGAGAGAAGAGGGATGTGATTACCTAAGACTCGAACTTTTTTAAGTGGCTGTATTTTCGACAGTCCATTATTTTCGCAATCCAGTTTCATTTTTTATTTCGGAAAATCAAGGCGGTCGGTAAATCGTCGAGTTTGTAAAAACAGGCGATCTTCAAAAAAGCCTTATTTACAGAAATAAAAATGCATTTTGGTTTTTCATTTTTACACCGTGAGGTGGCATTATTATGATCACTTCTACATTTTATCATCATAACCTTATTTATACAAATGAAATTTTTGCTTTTCACTTTGCTACGGAGAGATGGAGTTACTGTGCTCTTTTTACATATTATCCTTATTATTATAGTACTAAATATTTTTTTGTTTTACAAAATTGGCGATTATTATTAATAATAATTACAAATATATATAGTATACCACTAAAACATTTACAATGTACACTTGAACTTTCTGAGCCCAACAAAAATAGACCTCATCGATCGACAATACAAAATAATGAATGCTTTATAAAACAATGATTCTAATTTTTGGTCGTCAATGAGTTTGCTTTATTCATTTTATTATTACTACACTCTCAAAACTTGATATCAGTTATTTTTGCCGCACTCACAAATAAATTTTACATTGTGAATGTTTTCTTGAAGATCCAAGTCCACTCAACTGAAAAAATCCCCTTGAGTTCGGATTTCTCCCTAAGGTCCAAAACCTTGTTCATAACAATCTACAGTAGAAACAAAACAAAATCTGTGCAATACGACACTTATATACAAGCAAACATGTTTTATTGTATTGTATAAGTACATAAATTAATAAATATCTAAAATTTGACCATGGATTATGTAGCACATTACATTTTACAATTTTTTGCCCCAAACATTTCCGTTAAATACAGGTGGTATCTGGCGCATTTCTGAAAATTATCAATTTTGACCACGTTTCTTTGTGAAGATAGGTTTTGCTGAAAATTGGAGCTTTGGTGTCGACATGTAATAAAAAAACTATTTTAATTTTTTTTTAATTGGTTTAAAGTATGACTAAATAAATTTCCTTTTTACGTTTCTTAGTATTACGGGCCACTGTGCGATATAGTGTGATGCCCTCCAATTGTGAGTGCTATTGCTCTCACAGTCCGCGTCTGTTGTGCTGTGGACTGGACTGGAACCCACCCAGGTAGTCTGTCTGACGTCACGGTTTGGTTCAACTTGGGCGCGTATTCCAGTCTGCGCCAATTGAATTGACTACTTAACACATTCTGCACTCATTTGTGTACCTGGCTTAAATATTATGTCATATTCATACAATCATGCAATATTTTAAAACCCTATTCAAGATCTAACATTTTGCAATTATTTGTTCATATAATTTTTGTAAACATTTATTAATTTTGCATGCTTAAGTTTTACCTCGTTGTTTTTTTTTTTTAATTTAGAAGCTAAACAAGGAATTTAGAAACGTAAGTTTATGGTAAAAAAATGTTTTTTTTCAAACTATGCCAAAAGTACGTACTTTCTGATTTGATTTTAGATCGGAAAGTATAACATTTCTGCATTGTTGTTGTCAAGCGCACTGATGGCGTTTGTCATCACATGTTCGCCCATAGATGTCTATGTGTAGTACGTCTGTAGGTAGTCATCTGCTGTTATATGAACATTATTAGATGCATGTGCCATTACGTATATAACCTCAACATTGATCTTGAAAGTAACTACTTTTTTATATATAGGTGAAAGTGCGTACTTTCGGCATGGTATGAAGAGAAATAGTAAAGCAGAAAACTGAAAGTCCTGCTCTGCGCGACATATGATGCCCTCGGCTTCACCTCCGACATCAAGTGGCGCAGTGCAGAGAATTCAACTTTCGGCTCTTGTGATGTAATATACTATTAAAAAATTTTAATAAGCAGGTATAATATAAAAATAAAAATTAATCGCATTTATACTTTACAGATATGACACTGTACTTACATGTAGTTTTTGTAATAATAAAAAGGTCGAAAATTTATATTTTTATCGATCTTTGTTGATTAAGTGTGTTGTCACTTCTTGTTCTTAGAAACGAACTAGAAACTGATTACTCTTTATATTCTTTGTCGGAATGAGATAAGTGTTTTCTAGACTGAAGGAAATGCACAAGCGATAAGCACGTTCGAGTCCGCTGGCCGAACACTGATGAGTCGCGTTTTATATGCATCGTGCAAGAAATGCCGGCAACGCAATACGTTGCTTTTTATGTATGTGGATACACGAGCAGCGATATTACGCGAACAAATTATACAACAATTTTTAATCGAATGATTGTAGTTTTTGCATAGCTGTTCAAAATTGAGCATGTGTCTATTATCTACTAGCCTGATACTCAGTTTCTGGTACACTAAATCCACTTTGGAAGTAGTTGAAAATCGTACCAGACACCAAGCATTGTCAGGGAAATGTTTTGAAGTTGAACTTTCAACTTACGAAAATAGTATAATGCAAGTGCAAATAAATCAATCACTGTAAGACGACAGAATGATATTACTTTATTACGTACATTTCTTCTCTATTTGCTGAATCGTCCTGATGATGAAATTGCATTTTGTTATCGCGTTCATTGATACGGCGGAGAAGCGAGAACTATTGCATTACGTCGCTGCACAGTGCTGTGGCGCTGATGCAACTTGCAACGCTTTTTTTGTGTCTGACGGTCAGCGCTACACAAATATGATTTTAATGTGTGTTAAATGCACGCTCAAAATCTACTGCAAACTATAGTACCTGCTTAATTTATTTCAGATTTGTCAGCGCAAAAATAAAAATATTTTATTGCTACAAGTATACTAGTCAGGACCTGCGTTTAAAGAATTATTCACATTCTTGCAAATTCGTGTTCAGGTAAAGCACTCGGAAAAATGTATGTTGCCAGTCGATATAACTCGACTTTGTTCGAAGTTTTCTTATATTGTTTAGTTCAAATAAAATAGCGAATATCTCTATGGTAGTATTACAAGAAAAGCAGCGTGGCTTTTTGTCCTTGTCGACACATTTCGACCCCATAAGGTATTTTTTATTCGAACAAATTTTTATCGCGATTTTTCTGGGTTGTGTTAATCCAAAGAAATATCTGGTTGTCAGTGAGAATCCCCCTTAAAAACTGCCTTTTTTGTTCGATCGAGAGTGTAGTCAGCACATCTAATACGTAAAAATCACATTGCTACGATATTGAATGATGCGTCCCTCCAATACAAGAAGAGAAGACCAGACCAGGGACCCAGGCTGAAGCTGCAGCCACCGACATAAATTGGTATCCTTACTCCTTAGAGCATTTACTTATAGAATAGGAATTGCTCGGACCTTCTCTTTAGGCTGAGGTATATTCAACATGTGCGAGAAAAGATAGTCAAAGGTGCCGCCAGATTGCCCATTCGCATACGTGAATTGATTCGGTATCGCGTTTCGAGGAGATTCGCTATACTTCGGTAATTTCTTCATCAAAGTTGATAGTAACAATTGCAGCATAGAGTGCAAAATTTTTATTTCTTTCTGAACCTTTTTAGTGTATTTGCCATATGGCAACATACACTATTGGCGTCGGTCGGATGGCGGGACCTAGGGGTCGGACCAAAATTTCTCGACGTTTCATATCCTCCTAAACACTTTGGCACCATTTTTAAAAATGTTTATATATATATGTATATATATATATATATATATTATATATATATATATATATATATATAGGTATATATGTGTACGGGCAATAACTTTCGAAGGAGTTAATTTATTTTAACGAAATTTGGCACACATGTTGGAATCCATCACCGCACGAAGCCTATTTAAAATGGGCCCAATCGGGTTATTTTAAGGGTGGTTTTTAGGGGATGAAAAAAATTTTTGGGCCCAAAAATACCTAAAAAATTCTCAGAATCGTTTCAAAATTTAAATTTAACCCTTTAATAGCAATTAAAAAGTGCTCCTAAAATTTCAATAAAATCGGCCCGACAGGACCGGATTTAAAAATTTTCTGAAAACACTAGTTTGCAGATAGTGAGTTATTTCCTAAAAGTTGTTTTTAATTTTGGTGTAGACGTTCGATCGACAATAATGATGTAGTTAAAAAAAATGTAATTTAAAGGGGTGTATTAAGGAGTTAATTTTTTTATTTTGCTCTTAAGTTCACATAATAAAGCCACAAGGCCTGTATTAGCAAATACACTATATTGTCGGCAGGGTTTTGGCACTGCGACCCGGGTTTTTTTTAAAGTTGGGTAAAGTGTTACGGGTTAATTTATTATATACCTACTACCCGCGACTACGCATGCGATTGAGATGAAATAATGTTTATGGCTTTTTCCCGCGACATGCTAATAGCATATAATTTTTAAATCTTATACATTGTTTTAAACTTATTTAAAACTTCTCTTCTTATTATCGAGCTTATGGCTTCGCTTTATTACTGTTTGCCGAGCGGGGCACAGCTCCGCTCAGCAGCGTTAACAGTAGTGGAGGCTCCACCGTATTACAGTTTTGCCGAGCAAAGCGTATACCGATTTTTTAAAATATATTTCTATCTTAAAATTACTGTACTTTCATCATGTACCTACTCAAAAGTTATTCGAGATTTTTATTTTTTATCAAAATATATTATAGCCTATATTACTCAGAGATAGTGTAGCTTTTATTTAGTGAGAGAATTTTTAGAATCGGTTCAGTAGTTTCAGAGATTACCCTCAACATACAAAATAAATTTTTCCTCTTTATAATATTAATACCTATATTATGTAGATAGGACACTTTTGATCTCTGTTGTCAAGCGTTTATGATCTGCAATATCTATCTATTTATTATATGCATTATGCATATTTTTGAAGTGAAACTGGCAATAACCCAGTATTTTCCGTAACGGAAATTGACTAGTGGCGTCACTTCCTGAAGAATAAAATTATAAGTGCACTCTGTGTAGTAGTCTGAGGATATACATTAAGAACATTTATTAGCTTAGCCCCGTTAGCGTTGCTACTTACTAATTGCTGGAAATATCAAACCCAAATTCAAATCTCGAGTTGTATTTTTTTATAATGACAGTATTTCAGATAACAATTTGTAATATAATTTTGAGCGATAGTGCAATGTTTTCGTAAATTCGAAACTTGGGACACGAGAGAGACAAATAGATATTTGTTACATTTGAACCATCGTCATTCCATAGGTAAATATTCTACGCCTTAGTACGTGTTGAGTATAGAGTATATATCAAGTATATAGAGTATATATCAAACCAAATCCTTTGTCTGAGAAATATATTTATATGTATGTATATTATATATACGGGATAAGAATTGTGGTTACATTAAAACGTATCAAACCAGGTTCATGGCGAGATTTATTTGTACATCAAAGTTTGGTAAACTTTTCAGGTCTGCTTTGGTCTACACTGTCAGTGTAACCATAGTTTGAAACAATGTTTCTCAACTTGGACTCTTTCAAATGGGCTATATATGTGCCATATTTCTAAACGGCCACGTGTAAAAGATGGAGCCTCATTAGATTTTTAACGGGATTATTTATAATGAAATAGTCGTTCGCATGGCAGCGACTACAGTAGTGAAGCCTTCGGCTCCACCGTATTACTGTCTTGCAGGGCTTAAAAGGCATAAAAACTATAACAGCTAAATTTCAAGTCCATAGGATCTAATTTATATGCTCTGGTAGTAAACAAAGTGAATAAAATATAATCCAAAGCGAGCTGTCAAAATTGAGATCTGTAGAGCTCGGACGTACGTGCGTACAGACCAACCGTCAACTATTGTTCGCGATTTTTAAACTAATTATGAACTCGAATCAATCTAGAAATGGTTCCGTTCTAAAGAACAGAATCCTCCCTTTTCAAAAAACTACAATTTGAATAGATTTCTTGTGAAATTAACCAACGCATAACTTCTGCTCAGCTCTGGTGCGCAAATATAATAGAGCACATTCGCTAGTCTAGCTAGTGGATGTGCAATATTGCATACATAGAATGGAACAAAAATCATTGGAATTAGAGGTCATTATATTTGAATTTTTTTTGTAATACTTAAACCGCCGAGCGTTTAGAGTGAGTCATACACTTAAACTTCACCATGTAATATAAGCGGCATAGTTTTCACGCACAATTAATTGGTTTGACGCTTCATTAAGCGAACCGTACTATAATGATAACTAACATCTTAAATTTTGGGATCTTTACCATACCACAATCTAATCTAAAGTATAACAGAAAAACCTACATCTTTAGAAATATTCTCTCAAAAATTTCTCAAATAAAATGTTCTCTCATTCCAGTAAGTTTTTCTTCGGGGTTTTTGGAGCCCTAAACAAATCAACACGCAATTACATCCTTTGTTGAAGCAGGCGTCGTAAAATGTCAGATTTTGGAAGCCGTTAAGTAAAAGAGTTTGAGAAACACTAGTCTACGCTCCCGTCGCTACACATGTGTACATGGCTTGTATATATGTATGTGTTAAACTTCCGTTCAATTTTTCAAATTTCTGATATATTCTGTTCTTTTTTTTTCATTTTAATATGGAATTTTATTACAAGAATTGCATCACGACTACGAGGCTGTAGAAAAAGTAAACACTGGCTTAGGATGACCCCTTTTTAGGTTTCATTCTCATACCAAAGTACCTTTCGAATTATCTATCGGGTTACAACTTTCAAGCATGTCAGGTAGAGAAAACATTTTAGCGCGCAAAGGAGTATACAAGGAGGAGGTGTTGACTTGTCGAGCATGAATATATCTTTTTCCATTATGGCATACACCGCAAAAGTACAATCAAAATCTGTTACAACGACATCGAAGGGACTACTTATATTTAGTCTTAAAAACCGATAGTCGTAACAATCGGTGATGTTTTCGAGGTACAAAGTAATTTTTTATTAGTGTATTTGCCATATTGCAACATACACTATTGGCGTTGGTCGGATGGCGGGACCTAGGGGTCGGACCAAAATTTCTCGACGTTTCATAACCTCCTAAACACTTTGGTACCATTTTTAAAAATGTTTATATATATACACAGAACGAAAAACTGACGTAAATATAATTAAAAAAGACGTTGAAACAATGTATTTGGACATTATTTTTCAACCGATGCTCGACTTAATCATTGTAACGTACTATTGTTGATTGATAAAGGTTAAGGTGGTTATATTAACGCCCGAGGGACATTGATTTCTTCAAATAGTTTTAAAAATGAACTGCATTATATTAATGAACAATGTTTGTAAGTCAATAATCACAATTATTAATATGATCCCACAAAGCTTTAACTTTGTATCATGGTTTTAATGTTTTCTGTACATCGATTATTCAATCGCATTCATCGTATTGATGATAAAAAACATCAACTTTATCACTTGAACATCAATAGTTGGCCATTGTATTAATGATTTTGTATGGTTTGTTCAATTAATCCAGTGGATTGGTCTAATGCTTAGTGGCATTAATATAAGAACGGCAGGCATTAATCCATGGCTGCGTAGCATTGCCTTAACGATTCAAGGAAGGTGGTTTATTGAAAATATTTATAAGAAAATAAAAATGACCAAATTAGCAGACAATTAGTGTATAATATTAAAAAATGATCGACGTTCAGTCATAACGGTGATAATTTTTAATATGATATACTAATTGTATGTTAATTTAGTCATTTCTATTTTATTGTAAATATTTCGTACAGGTACATTTTTGAAAAGACATGAATCAGGTTTAATTGAAATATTTATTCAATACAAAAAATACAAAAAAAATAATACATACTCCATTCCAGCATTTCGCAACCTTTGGGTCGCGAAGGAACTGGAAAAATAGCGAAATAAACATATAATTAGATATCTTATACTTGAAAAGATAACACTTGGGAAATTAACTGAATTAAGATTTCAATTTTAAAAAATTACTTTTAAATTATAAATTATTAGTCCATGATACATATCATGTTGATATAGTAACTTTTTCTGATTTTATATTATAAAATAATTGAATCGAAGTACGACTTCAAAACATAATATGTTGGGTCGCGTTTTAAAAAGATTGAGAAACGCTCCACTGTACAGTTTAATAATAATATAAACACATAATAATTAATTTGCACTGATTTTTCACTCAGCACGTGGTAGTAGGTATAATGAAAATATGTAATTTAGTATAAGTTTTGTACTCCTGAAGATGGACTTATTGTCCGAAACGATCGTCGAGAAATAAAGAATTATTTGTAGAATTTTCAAGTGTTTTTTAATTACTTGTTAACATAATAATTTATTATAAACTTAACATTGTAGACTGTAAATTATACAGACTGTCCAAATAGTGCGTTCTCGGCCGATATAAAAACTTTTAGCCTTTTAGGTTTAGGTGTAGATAATGCATGCCAATGGTGTATAAAAAATATATAAACTTAGCACACTAGTAATTTCACTGTATCTGTAACACACTTTTTAATTCTTTACTTAAAGCACAAGTATAAAAAAATGCCTTTAAACACGGACACAAGCAACCGATTACTACATTTGCACAAAACCGCCAACAATATTTTTGCCTGTTGCGACCTGTGATCGTGTGATGTCTTATTGGTTATGTAGGAGTGAGGGGCGATGGCATTGATATATCAAGGGTTAAAACATAACCACAACGTACTGAAGCATAAACCGAACGAAATAAAATATTGAGTTAGTACCGTTTTGTCCCACTAAACTCAGTATTCATTATATTAAGGCCTGGATACATTGACTAAACATTTTGCTGAACGATTTTACGTTGATATAATCATAAGGCCATTAACTTATGCATTATTACAATGCGATGTGATAAATTACCGATACGTAGTATTAAACACTTCGTGGTCATTAGCTAGATGCATTTTTGTCGTTGCACTAATGTAAATTTCATTGTTTACATAATTTTTTACATTGAATGTATGATCATATTATATTATTACAATGGAGACTCGATCATTATTATGACAAATATGGTATTAGACAATCACTAAAATTCATACTTATTATCAGTTTTGCACAAGGTATTAAGGGAAAAAATGATTATAATAATGATTTACGTTTGATCACTAGCGATCATTAATAAAAGGTCAACTATTTTTTTCTGTGTATGTATATATATATATATATATATATATATACAGGGTGTCCCATAAGTCGACGTCCAAACGAAGTGAGGTGATGGGGGAGGTCATTTCCTATAAAAATAACCATAAATGTGATTATCCAATTGTTTACGGTTCGAAAGTTATTTAAATTTTTGTATTTTTCTCTGAAATCGTGTAGTGCTTATACTAAAAAATTAATTTAAAAAAATCTATGAGTTGTTTGGTTGATTTTTTTTTTTAATAGGATCCTGAAGGGTCTGCCTTTCCAAAAAAAATAATTTTCATGAGCTCTGTTATCATCTGTCAAATAAAAAAAATGGTTTTGTAAACACTTTTCGATGGCAAGAAAAATATATTTGATTTTAAATTCACGTTGACAGAAAAAAAGTGTTATAAAAAAAATTGACCAATTATCAGAAAAACTTGTCCATTTAATAGAGATTCTAACGCGGTATAGTACAACTCGTTATTCATGACAGTTTTTTTTATAACAATTTTTTTACATGCAAGTCGTGTTTGTTAAAAAATACATTTTCGAAAATTTCAAAATCTAAGTTGGCTAGTCTAACACAAATGAACCAAATTTTATTTAAAGTTACAACAAATGTTCGAAATTAGTCGAAACGCCCGTTCGTTATTTTGTATTGTATTGGTCGCAATTCTTATTTTTTGCCGCAGCTGATGTTCGTTTTGGTTTTCTGTCGCCTAGACCAGTTCTTTGAAGTAACCCCATAAAAAGAAGTCTCGGGGGTTTAGGTCAGGTGACCGCGGTGGCCACTGGATGGTTCCTTCCCTTCCAATCCAGCGATTTGTGTATTCGGTGTTGAGGTATCGTCTCACTATTAGAGCATAGTGACAAGGAGCCCCATCGTGCTGCAACCACATGTTTCGGCGTGTTTCTAGCGACACGTGTTCCAGTAAGCCGCCCAAATCATTTTGCAAAAAATAAAGATATGCATCGCCCCCGATCCTTCTGGGTAGCTCAAGAGGCCCAATCATTATGCAAAAAATAAAGATATTCATCGCCCCCGATCCTTCTGGGTAGTTCAAGGGGCCCAATCATTTTACCTTCAACAATTCCCGCCCACATGTTGACCCCAAACTGATGTTGAAAATGGTCGTTTCTTATAGCTCTAGAGTTTACATAGTCATAAGAGTGAAAATTATGGATGTTGAATACTCCCGTCCTTCGAAAGCTCGATTCGTCACCCCACAAAATGTTATTAAAAAACTGAGGATCTTCCCTGTTCCGACGTAGAATTTCTCGGCAAAATTGCACCCTTTTGTTATAATCAGCGGGTAAAAGTGCTTGCACACGTTGCACATGGTATGGATGTAACTGATCCTTTTTTAAAATACGGTGCACTGTGGACCTCGAAACTCTCGAACGTCTTGACAAACGACGAACACTTGTAGATGGGTCCTCTGTCACCATTCCAATTATTTCATCTTCGTCGATGCCAAGTCTAGGTCTTCCAGCTCTTTGCTCATTCCCAGGGATTTCACCTTCTATGTACCGCCGATGTATACTTTGGAACACCCTGTGGTCAGGATAGTGTTCTTGGTTGGGATATCGTGCCCGATATTCTCTTGCAGCAGCCCGAGCATTCTCGTCACAAAACCCATAGACATAGTGCATTTCTGCATACTCCCGATGGGAATAAATAACCATTTTGATGCGTCCAACTTGAAAAGAGTCCAAATCACAAACAGGATCGAAGTTCAAATTACCAAGCGCAGGTCCAAATAACGAAGTACAAAATGAAAAGTCAAGTCGGAGGTTTACTAGTAATAAAACGAATAGCGAGCATACATTAGAAGTAGTGAATGAAAGAGGAACGGATTAATTTGTTTAAGTCGTTCCAGCCAACTTAGATTTTGAAATTTTCGAAAATGTATTTTTTAACAAACACGACATGCATGTAAAAAAATTGTTATAAAAAAAACTGTCATGAATAACGAGTTGTACTATACCGCGTTAGAATCTCTATTAAATGGACAAGTTTTTCTGATAATTGGTCAATTTTTTTTATAACACTTTTTTTCTGTCAACGTGAATTTAAAATCAAATATATTTTTCTTGCCACCGAAAAGTGTTTACAAAACCATTTTTTTTATTTGACAGATGATAACAGAGTTCATGAAAATTATTTTTTTTGGAAAGGCAGACCCTTCAGGATCCTATTAAAAAAAAAATCAACCAAACAACTCATAGATTTTTTTAAATTAATTTTTTAGTATAAGCACTACACGATTTCAGAGAAAAATACAAAAATTGAAATAACTTTCGAACCGTAAACAATTGGATAATCACATTTATGGTTATTTTGATAGGAAATGACCTCCCCCATCACCTCACTTAGTTTGGACGTCGACTTATGGGACACCCTGTATATATATATATATATATATATGTGTGCGGGCTATAACTTTCGAAGAAGTTAATTAATTTTGACGAAGCACGAAGCCTATTTAAAATGGGCCCAATCGGATCATTTTAAGGGTGAATTTTAGGGGTTGAAAAAAGTTTTTGGGCCCCAAAATACCGAAAAAAATCTCAGAATCGTTTTAAAATTGAAATTTAACCCTTTAATAGCAATTAAAAAGTGTCTCTAAAATTTTAGTAAAATCAGGGTTTTGGCACTGCGACCCGGGTTTTAAGTAGTATTATTGAATGAGTAGGTGCATATAAATCCATAGATATTAATAGGAATAATATTCACATTTATCAGTCATTTTTCTATGTTTATAAAATCTGTAATTTTAGTCTGTTTGGAACACTTCTGTGCGTACGAATTTTATTTACAATACAGCTGGTCGTTCTAACAGATATAATTCTCCGAAGATATGAAGATGTTACATTAAAATTTAGTCGCTTAATGCGGTATGTCGTAATAAGCAATGTCGTAAAAAGCAGTGTTTTTTATAAGGTGGTCATATAGCATTCAGCCGGGACCTATCATTTTGGTCAATATAACCGGTATGTTGTTCTAAACGATGTCGTCGTAAACGGTTTTGACTATAATTACTAATATTTACCTATTATTTGTTAACGCGAATTATCTCAGCTGTCGATCGTCCATAATCTATCTTCGAAGCTAGTTGCGTTACAGAACTGAGCTTTTTCATGGGGTAAGGTTACCATAAAGAAGCAATATCCAGTGTCTAGGTGGAATAGTTTCCAACATATGACTGTCCAAAAATCACTATTTTGGGTATTCACTGATTGTCTGACTGACTGATAATTCATCATAATTCACAATCATCTAGTCAGTGCTGGGAGTATCGACTCGAACGCATCAATCGGTCGTCCGAAGATTACTCGCGCCTAGTCGTGTGATATAACAGTTTATGGTATACAAGAATGATATAATTAAGTATAGTATAACTATAAATTTATGTTTCTAGATAATATTTAATTTCAGTAGATTAAGTAAGAATATAATTTTAAATAAAAAATACTGAAATTCCACCAAAAACGTAAATGAAAAAAAAGGGCCAAGTTCGGCTTCGTCGAGTGAGATCTAACATTTTATATTATAAATAAATGACTCGTGTATGCAAACTTTCCAAGTGAAAACCTGGCACTTTCTCAGATCTCACTTCTTTTTTTCGGCAAAGCAGGTAAATCCACTTGTTATTTGTTTCGAACTCGGCATATGACTCTGTTTTCACAATTGCGTTTTTGATGCTATTTATTTTTTAATAATAATTTTATTCGTTCAGAATCCAGATTCAATATTAATTTTGATTCTATTATTAATCTTGACAATGCAATGAACAATTTGTATTAGAATTATTGCGTTGAAATTTAAATTTTTAAAACAATAGATTGCAAACAGAATAGTTTCTTTTGATATTATAATTTTGTGCGACGTAAAATGTGAATGCATGTTGTAAAAAAGGTAGCGAGGTTTTCTTTCTCTCTTTAGACCCCTATTTTGATCAAGGGTAGGTTTGTTCCACACACACTTTGAACTTGCTCAGCACCATCTTATTGATCTATAAACAGCAAAGCACTTGACAATATAATATGTAGGTGTGTTCGATTTTGTGCTCCAGTGTAAAAAGTGTTAACACTTTTGACACGATTACGCTTGATATACCAAAATGTCAGATACACTGACCTGTTTTTCTCTGTCGGACTAAAAGTGTAAGTACTAACAGTTCTGCTTCTTGAGCAAGGGAAAGTAGTTTAATGTAGATCATAATATGATAGATGTCTGAATTTGACAACCGCATAAACAAGTTTTTGTTGGTTAACCTAACGTACACTTTTCAGTGCAAATTTCATGGAGTTATCTGTGCTACACTAATATAGAATAGAATAGAATAGAATAGTTTTTATTTGAATATCACATTGATTACAAGTCAAAATTGTGATTACAAAACGTCAGAAATTCACCTATGCTATAAAAACAGTTTTTTTAAAGAAACTGTTGAGCTTATTTTTAAAATTTTTTATAGGTAAAACCTGTATTGACTCTGGCAGCCTGTTAAATAGCTTTTTCGCCATGTAGTCTGGGGCAGTACAAAACACGCGTAATATTACAATGTAATTTCGTTTCTTGCCGATTGGCGAGTTTTTATAAGTATTTTATAACGTGTCTGTATATTTTACCGACTGTTTGTACGAGTATGAATTGAGAATGGCTGGACCGACTTTGATGAAACTTATGCTGGGCTGCAGAAAGGATTGTCATAAAATTTGATTTGACAATGACCTTTGGTTGTGATAATATAATTACAGGTTCCATACATGTAAGAGCAGTCTAATATCGTATTCAAACTCCTTGTCATGTACAACATTTAATTGTAATCACACAAAAACAAATGCTTGATTTACACAGAAAAATATCGTTTTTCATACAAAATTTGATTAAAATGCGTAGAAAAATGTCGTTTCGAAGTAAAAATCATGTAAAAAGCTATTTGAAATACACGAATACACAGTTTAAAAAAATATAATTTCAATCTATCAATTATTTTTTGAACAGAATCGAATTAAAATTCTGCAGTGTTTTTCTTGTGGAGATATATGCGTGTTCACAATCTAAGGTCATTGTCAAATTAAATTATTTGACAATCCTTTTTGCAACCCAGCATTAGTATTGGGAATAGTCGAGCGTGTAGCAATGCCGTTGTTTATATAGCGTTTCCATGACTTCCCTGCTACGAATCCCCAGTTCTCAGGCTCCTAATTCGAGACCTAGTAAAAGTATCAATTTATTTTTAATTTATTATTAAATTCACTATAATGTGCCATGTGAGCAGTTAGGACTTGATATTTTTTTTTAGTTTACTGAACACTGTTGTATATTTCTTTACTTTACATTATTGGTTTTCCATTTTTTAACAGGTATAGGTATTATATTTTTATCTACAATAAACTTTAGATATACCTCAATAGCAGGTAGAAAAATGTATATTCAAATAAAAAAATAAATTATAGTACCGTTGAGGCGAAGTGTGTTTAAAGGACATTGCCTATTTTACTAGACAATTTGACCCAATGTTGCCCACAAGTGAATTCTATTTCAATATGTTCCTAGTATTGGTTGAACCATAAAAATGATAGTACAGTAAAAATCCGTTCCGGAATCTGAGTATAATACTTCACCAGTAATAAAACGCAAGCTAAGCTACGTTTAATTTATTTGTTTTACTTATTAACATCAATATTGATGGATCAATATTTCTGTTCCTCTATAGGCTAAATCATTTTGGTGCAATAGGCAAAGTTTTATTCATCTTAGATGCCCATTCATGTTTACATCCAGCCACATTTGAACCAAAATCAATGTTCCTTCAAATAATCCACAGTATTTTTTTTATATTTTTTAGTGTTCCGTACAAACATTTTGGTATCGGTCAGGTCATCCGTCTATCACAGGCGATTTTCTCTGAAACTATTTGATATGAAAATTTGAAATTCGGCACAGAAATAGACCGCGAAGTATCAAAAATTGCATTTTAATTCTGGGGATAAACTGGGAAAGGAAAAAAAACAAGAAGCATAGATTATGATGAGTTTTTACAAACATTTTTCAGAGAAAACGCTTAAAAATTTCTGTCCCCTACTGTTATAATCGCTCAGAAAAATCAGAAAAAAAACATGAACATTGAGAATTGGGTGTAGATTGAACGAAAATTATCAAGATTGCAAGATTCTAGTGCGTTCAATTGTTATAAACAATTTAATTGTTTAGTTATTTATAACTGCAGAATCATAATTTGACTATTGAACATACAAATGGGGGCTGATGGTACGAAACACTAATTATGCAAGTATAGCTTGCGTTAGATCGTTTTTTAATGTAGATATTAAATAAGTACTAAGCTAAAATCATGTTAGATATATATGAAGGATGTAACAAATAAATTTATTAGCCTGCATGCATCACAATTATTCATTCAAATGTTTCAACTAGATTAGATATTTGGTAGCAAACAATATAATAATTTTATGCAGTTTTATGAGCGTCATAAGTTCTGTCAAAAACCGTTGGCGTTGCAGCTCTTCGTTGGCAATTTTCCTCAGAAACATTCAAATTTATTTATATTGGAATAAAAGCGCAGTTGTTGCAAGTAAACAAGGAAAATACATGTAGGTAATAGTGTCAGAGCCAACCGTCGGATTTCCTATGCATCGAGTACACAGACAGATTTGGCTGTGGCCTGTGGGAGTGAGTATTAGGACAGTCAAATAGACAAATTCTGCCGAAAATTGAAAAATTAGGGCTGCCAAGGAGTTATGGTAGAACGAACTCTGACATCCCATGGTGATATAAAAGTACTCGTTGAGACCGACATTTTGACAAGTCGATGACAATCCAAAAAACTGGTTACCTACGAGTCAGACTGACATACTGAGGGTTCTTTACTATACAAATCCGACTTATTTATAACATCTATAACTTAAATAACGGCTGTCATAGATCTATGAATATAGAGGAGAAAAGAACTGCGACTATCAGAACTTACAAAATGCCGTCGGATGTCACTGATGCAATATGCAGTCAGTATTAATTATATTTACAAATTTATTTTATAAATGGAAGTATTTTTCATATTTGTTGTTTAAAAATAGAATATATTGAATATATTCTTAGTCATACATAAATTTTGTATTTCTAAATTTTATCGTTTTCGGTGTAGAGCCATAACAAAAACGATCTAAAATTGATAAATTTAACCTCTCACATTATTATATTTTATCTAAAAAAAAATTAAAAATACAATCGTATTCTACTTAAAGAGATCTAAACAATTGTACCACTCATGCGTACGTAAAAAAATTATTTTGTTACCCCCCTTCAGAATAAAATTCTCAAAATGTTATACATGCTTTTTAATTTTGGATCAAAGCAATACATAATAGGTGAGAATTCCAACTTTCTAATGTCTTCCGTTTACAAGCTCGAAGCCTCTAACAGATAGACAGACAGACATAGTTGTCACAACAATACGTCAGTATCCCTTGATCTGACAAAATAAAATGATAATATGATATTGGCCCTCTATTTGGTCTGCCTCAATGGTAACTCACACAGACAAATTTTTGCGGGGCATTCGGTACATAGGAAATTTGATGGTTAGCTCTCTATCTATAACGAGAAAACACAACCAATCGGACACATAATATTATACAGATGTGCCAAAAGTCATATATCATAGACATCATAGTACAATTTAGAACTTAACTTATCTAAGTCTCTTGAAATCTTAAATGAAAAAAATGTGCCCTACACATTTTTCCCAGAGAAAACGAAACATTTTTCAACAGAAACTTATTACTTTTTTTTCTTTAATAATTAATGCTTCGGCAAACGCCATTAATTCAAATGAAACTGTGCTGTATTTGAAATATTATAAAATATTATGCAAGTGTCATTTAGTTTAAAAGTATTACATAATTATATTAAGATTGTAAATTATTTTTTTGTAAAATAAATTCTGTTCTGTTTGAAACTCAAAAGCATTCGCTTGTTAAATTATTTGCAATTAAAAGAATATCCTACAGAAACATACAATATTACATGTTTTTCGTCGTATAAACCGAAATGTTGGTAATCGACTAAAGTGTAAGAATCGAGGTTTATGCTACAAATATGTTCTTGTTTTCTCTATTTCAAATACAAAATGGTTCGTTGTGTCAAATTAAATGCAAAATACTTATTTTCAAAATATTTTTAATGAAGTAAAACACTTTTGTGTTATTATTTATGTTATTTCACTTATTTCAAAGATTTTTTTAAAACATCTTCTATCAATGTGTTGTCAAATGGATTGAAGGATCGGCAAGCAAAGTTGTTTCTTTGACTTGGGTTGGAGTTTGAAAGGTGCAGGTCGTTTGTTTCAACCAGTCTTGCAATAGCTTTCAGCCTCCAATATTCGACGATCGTTGCCAATAGTGGAGCGACCACATTACTCGTTCATGGCCAGCCTTAAAACGTATTGGGCCAGACTGGACACGAGTGTGGCCTTGATTTAAACCAACATATATTTTAGATTGTAGATCATAGACGCTCGCGAACTGAATCATTAACGTTTCATATTTCAGAGATATGGGACGAATTTGTTGGTCTCTTTTTTTGGTGATTCTCATCAAAATGATGGAAGGCTCGCGCACCACTCTGTTTTTAGTCAGCGCGTGAGGGTAAGAGGGTGCATCTCGTCATTTTGATGGAAACTTCAAAAAGAAGAAATAAACGAACACATTCAGAATTTCTTTCCGTATTTTAAGAGATGTTGAGAACCATTGCGCTATAAGTGTTACTATAATAGAGTACGATGAATGACATAGAGACGAAATCACCATTAGCTGTTTGATTCAGGCATGTTGCGTGCCAACTCTTTAGTATTTTATTAGTGTATTAATTAGTATAGCTCCGTTAACTGCTTGTACACGCTTGTCTCAAAGAAAAATAACGTCTTCTGAACTTTCAATTCAGTTTTAAGGCGTCCGTTACTTTACGTCCAGCGGTATATGTAAAAAAGTTAATTGACAAAGTTGTTGATAGTGTGAAATGTTGGTCGGAAATAAAAACAATTTAATGGGTTATACATTAACGTAGTTACTGCTATGTAACAAAATACACTTTTTCGGTAGAGTTATTTTAGTGATATTATTTGTCTTTTTGATAGGAATTCGTTCATTACATTTTCAATCAAAAATAAATTTTACCCTACCGTGCTAAAAGTTTGGTTGCCTGTAAGCTGATGACGTAGCGGTGCTTAACTTGGGCTAACGTTATCGATAACAAATGAGTATTTGAATTAAAAAAAACTATTTTTTTTTTATTTTTAAATAATAGGTATATCGTAAATAATATTGAAGAACGAAAAGAAAAAAAATTAAGCCATAGGTAATTAATAACAAATTAATTAAGATGTATAAAACTTCATAAGATATAACGTGATTACAAAACGTACCAGGAATGTTTGTGACGTCAAAATGATAAAAGTTGTGTATTTGTGTATACGCTTTATAATACATACTATCAAAGTAACCATGGCAACCACAACCATAAAAACATTTTGACGTCACAGAGGTTTTTGGCGCGTTATCGGATCTTAGCTTAAACATTATTTTTAAAACAAATAAAACTCTTTCATTATGAAATTAAACAAAATAATAAAAGTAGTTTTGCTATAAAACTTGTATGTGATCTTTCCATTTATGTAAAAAAAAAAAATAATTCAAAAACCCAAATGCTAGAATACGATCATTCTGAGAGATAAATGAAACGACAAGTGCTATACATAATAGTAGCGTGTTAGTTACTTGATGATCCCCTTAAGAGAAAAATGTCCTTTCATAATCTATCCTAATTCACACAGTCTCCCATGCCGGTGTTGAAAAAGCACCAAACTCTTAGTTCCTCTACTAGGGCGAGACTCGTTTTAAGTGACGCGCCACGACAATACATATATATTTTCTACGTTATATTCGCGGCGAAAAGGCGAAATCGCTTACGTTGAATTTTTCACAGCCGATATTATGTTACTGATTTGAAATTTGGCAGTTATAAACTTAGTTCAAGAGTCCTTTTCTATCTATTTGAGAGTAAGCTCATAATAGCATTACGTTCATTTTTTGCACCCAAAAAGCGTTAATTTTCACATCATTAAAAGTATATCTTTAATATGTATGACAACTGTGTGTGTAACCAATTGCAAAATATTGTGATTTTGCGAAAACTGCGCCTGCCTTGCTATCTCTGTTCCTCTTATGGTGTTAAATGGTATACCTGGCAGGTCACTTTTAAAAATTATTGTAGTAGGAGTGGTAAGATAGCGTTTATTTGTTTTAGTTCACAGCACTAGTGTAAAATTGACCATTTTACTATTACTATACAGGCATGAAAAGCAGCTAATTTTATAGAGGAGTTTACAAGAACTACTACCTATAATATATTCGATACATTTATTCGTTTGTTAGATGTACACAACCCTCGACACTCAAGACCGGACTTGCTATTTTAATAACTTCCCAGTGTATTGGAAAATTATTAATATGTCCAAGAATAGAAATATAATTTTTTAACAGTTCTTTATGTTTTAAGGTCACAGTATTTTTACACCATTTTTGAAATTTTTGAAAAGAAGTATGTGGGTGTGTATTTCTTTTCAGCAAGAAATTTCCGAAAAAAAATATATATACTTCTTTAGGGCGCCAATTTAAAAGTACTAACGTCCATATTATAACCTGAACAAAAAAACTGCAAGTAAATTCTAGACGAAATCTCGCAATTAAAAAAAGATATCGACTTCGTTAGGGTCTCAAGCAAAGAGTATTAACGTGAGTATGATCTGAAAGAAATTTTATCAAAATCAGTTTTTTTTTTAAACGAAAAAACTCCAAAATAATGGATTTTAGGATTTCATCAAATTGGGAAGATGATCTAGTGAACCTTAGGGTAGCTTATTCGATTGCAAATTGGACATAACTTGCATTGCCTTTTGGGCGCAAAAATATTATATAGCTGTTCACATCATACAAATAGAAGCAAACATAATATTATAGCCATAGAAACTTGAAGCAGCAAAGCGACAATGGAGCGCTTACATAAAGTTGTTTTCATTTACAGTAGCTAAATAGCACGATCTATTGCGAATTTGCATAACATTAATCAATCATGTTGTCACTCTAGCACGCTGATTGTGTCGAGGATTGGGGGGTAAAATGAGACTATATACACCTCTGTTCGAAATACATATAGATGTAATCACCAACGAACGCTATGTCTAGTATAGATCGGAAAATGCGTCACATTTTTTTAAGGAAATTTCTTTTGGCAAGGTAAAGTAAAATCTATTTGTAAGGTTGAATGTGTAACGAAACGTTGCAATATACATATTCTGTGTACTGTAAAAAACGACTGTAGAACAGTAAGCTACATATACCAGATTTACTTCTTTAGTGTGTATTGTAAAATTCAGAGTCTCTTTTTATTAAAGAAGACGTTTTCTTTCGGCAGTCTGCTATTAGTCCTTACTCAACCGAATTACATTTTTTCGAAATGCACCTCGTACCTCGTAAAATGAATTAATTGAAAATAAGCGGCATAAACGGTTAACACAAATGAGTGACGACTGCATTCTGGATTATAGGTCGCTCAGTTTTAAACCAAAGAAGAGATTTTTTACATATTATAAGTTTCCCACAATAGAATATATCAAAATAAGTTTTTTATACAGATTTATAACTAATTAAAACTCGATTCTACTTTAAATCGTGAACGTATTTCGGTTGTCCTTGCCTTATTGCTCAGTGTGGTATGGAAATTAGAAAATGGCGTAAATCCAATCTTAAAATAAAATGGAGGTTATTTCTAATGTGTCATTCAATTTTTAGAGTTCTGTACAGTTAGACGTATTTTCTTACCAGGTATATCACAAAAACTGCTTTACGTGGGAAGCTGATGTAATTTATGTACAATAGTTTATTATATACTAGAAAAAAGTGGTACATAATTTACATTATGTGGAAAAAGCGCTCAGAATTGTTCCTTTGTTTTAATATAAACAAATACCATTATGTCATTTATTTCTAAGTTAATTTATCAAATACTCCCACTTTCTCGGATTTCTATATGGGGTCATCACGATGTTATATTTTGAATACAAAAAATTTGATTATAATTTATAGTGAGTGACGTGTCTAACTCTTCGTACAAGACTAGACGATATTTCTTGAACACGTTGCTTCAGTCTCGTTAATAACGAATAAATGATACAGATCTACCACACTGATTTTCTGGTTGATATAATATTATAACCCAAGCGTTGATAGCAAGAAATTGACCACAAAAAGCATCCGGTCAATTAAAAAAAAATGAAAGAGAACATTGTAGGGAAAAATAAACCGCGTTTGGTTTTGAGCAACTCCTAGCGCAATTATAATTAATGACATCAGTGCTCATTAATTAGCGCCTCGGGTTCGTCGCATAATAATCGAATGAAATTTACAAGATTCGAATTTGTAAAACAATATTTGTACTTTAAGAACACCATTGTGAGCCTTACCCCATCCTGACCGAAATGCCAGGCCTCTTCAACATCTCTCTTCCGTCATTGAACCTACCTTATTTAATTGCTTTGCTATTGTAAGAAACTGGAAACTTTATTAGGTTGGACAATTGATAGGGAAACACAACGTGCTAAGTAGCACCTTACATTTTTTCAAATAAAATTCAGAAATAGGATCTTATTTTAAATTTTGGATAAAAAAGTACCGCAGGCTAGAGGGAATGTTTTCTGAAATATCTGAGGTCAAATTTGGACATATTTTAATTAATGTTTCATTTGCTGAACGTTGACCTTAGATATATCAGAAACCTTTCACTTCAATTAAATCCATAATATCGTAACTGTGCCAGGATTTGCTTAAAACCAAACGTCGTTTCGCGTCATTTTTTTAACTGAGAGGATCTTGTATGATGATCCTATCAACACTTAGGCTGTTACTTTTGTATGTTTCTTATTGTCATTCATTTCAATTATCTCAAAAATAAATATCTAATCTAGTATAGTATAAATGTAATAACTCGATGAGCGGGAATGGAAATAAAACTGAATACATCTCTATTCAACGAACTACTTATTTTACTATACAGACTGTTTGATGTAAAAGGACCAATATTATTATAGTTACAGTTAATAAAATGTTATTGCTCGCCAACATACAGTACCTACCATCCTACCATGTCACATTCAAAATAATATTATTACCGATTTGACAATTTATCTATGGACTAGCAAAGCTAACTTTACAATTACCCTCAGCGACCTTCACCGACACTGTTCCAAAAACGGCCCAGCTAAGAATTAAAACTTTTAAATATTATTATAAATTATAAATATCTATGGAAACAGAATTTAAGAACAGTTGATGTTTACAGCTTTTTCACTCGTGTAGACTTTTTGAAGTTTAACTTCTTTAGCGACGTATCTGTTTGAAAAAAGTCAAAAATCGAGGGGAAATAGAATCAACCCCGAAAGGGGAAATTAGTTTATCTCTTATAATTACATGAAACTGACAAGAACAGAAGTTTATAATGTGTTGCTAGTTTCACATAAAAAAAATTAAAATTGGGAATAATATTAAAAACTAAAGAAGCTAAACTTCTTATGTGAGGCTCATTATAATTTTTTTTTTCATCTTTCGATTACTTGCTTATTTCAGTATCAATTTTCTTTTTGAAATTAAAATAAAATGGTGCACTAATATTGTTTTTAAACATCAAGATACTTCATAAAATGTAAATTTCGAGACTGTTTGAATATCCCGCTCTTTTATAATGTTCGGCCATTATGGATCACAAAATTTGAAAGATGTTGACTTTGATTGATCATTATAAATTTCTACAATGGGAAAGGGAGGTGTAACCAGCTGTTCATTTCAATATCCTCAAATACGATGTCTAAATGCAGATTGAAACAGTTTGGAAATCGCTTCTATAGGTACAGTATGCTTTGGAAATTGTAAAGTAAAAATTGACATTTCATTTCAATAGTACTTTTATTTGCAATAAAACTATTCGTATATGATGAGTTGTTCAATGCATTAAAAATCAAGTCTTTTATGTTTTATTAAAATGTCTATGAATGTGATTTTGATGTATGATTTTACAGTGTACATGGACATTTGAGAATTTAAAAAAAGAATGCTAGGTCAATACATCATTTTCGTTTCCCGACGAAAAATAGCCACTTCATTCTTGTCTCTCGAGATGAGAAAGTTTGTAATTCATTCGAGCGAAAATTCTCGAAAACCACCTATTTTAAAGAAAATAACGCCAGCAATTTGTGCTTTATTACCGCTTTGCATTCTGCGTTTCTAGGATAATATCGTAAGAAATTGATTCCAATCGTAGGTTTTTGAAAAGAAAAGATTCTGTTCTTTAAAATGGGACTATGTTTAGAGTGAATCGAGTTCGTGATTAGTTCTAAAAATTTAATTGAAACTTCCAAGCAACAGTTGTCGGTTGGTCTGTACGTAGACGTATGTATCTAAGCATGTATGTACGTCCGAGCTCTATAGGTCTCAATTCTTTTCTATTCGCTTCATTTACTATCAGAATAAAACCCTATTGAAAGTTATTTAGACGCATTCACTATAATCTACAATCTCCCTTTTTTAGTAAGCGCTAGAATTTCAATTTTCTGGCCGTATGGTGTATACTATTTTTCTTCATGCCCGGTCGAAAGTACGTACTTTCGTATCAGTGTATACGAGAAAACTGTTTCGGCCCGCTGTTACAGACGGCATGCGAGTAATTCCAGCATTGCATAATTGTTACGCTTTCTACCTTAAAATTGAAGCCGAAAATACGTACTTTCGACAGGATATGAAAAAAATTTATTATTTTATGATAGCTAAAAAAAAGTTTTATCATTAACACGTTAAAAATCGTAACTATGGTAATATGTTAATCAATGTGACTATTTGGTATATTATATTATATAGACAATTATCCCGGCCGACATAAAAAGTTTTCGTTTTTTCTAGACCTGTTCCATTCTTTACTGAATATTTATAATTATTTTCATTGTATTTTCTCTTTATGTTTTATCATACAGTGGCAACTTTAGCGGAGTGAGCACTTTTGACCAGTCCATTTTTTACGGCAACAATAATTTATTAATACAGAAAGGAAACTGTATAATTAACAAAACATGAATTATTTTTAATTAACTACATTGGTTTTTCGTACTAAACCACAAAATAACGACGAAATTTTATTAAAAATAGCCTAATTAGTAATTAGCTAATTGTTCCTGTATTTTTTATGGTAAAAACTATATGGTTATATACTTTAAATGCCTATTGTTTATACAGATGTTAAGAAAATAAAAAAAAAAAATGTATTGGAACAGGAACTAGAATCTCATTGAATAAGTTACCAGTTATTCCACACTGTCCACAGTGGATTTCCACGACTGAAGAATGGTACTAATTTAGATTAAAATTCACTTTTTACAATTTCACAATGCTTTCTCTATTTGAGTTCCCCTGAGTTCAAAAAACGTTTTTTTACAAAAAGCTTGTTTGTTTGTCCGCAGATTCCGGTAAGGTAAGATCTCACAAGTCACAGTATGTGGTTTAAAAATAAAGAGGAATATCTTTAAATCAGCAGTCTGTTGGCTTCATACATTTATAATAATTTCAATCAACTGATTTTACTAAATCGGGTAGTCCGTAATTGGAATCGTGTAATCGCGACTTTATACACAAAAGTAAATCTATATATTTTGTATGTAGTCCAACAATCTACTTGATGCCATGCTGCTAACTCCACGTGTGTGTGTGTGCGTATGTGTGTGTTGCATCGTGACAGATAATCAATATCGGAGTCCTGGCTTCGTTTGTGGACACTCGTGCTACAATGCAAACATAATAGCTTGCCCACTGTGGAAATGACGACTGATTTACCAGAACTAACCAGCCAAAATATCTATTTCCAAACATTTGAGAGAGATTGTAGATTACAGATGCTTGACAACTGATGTCAGCGTTTCAAGTATTTGACGTCTTTAATAAAAAATCATTTTCATTCACTAAAACTGTTGAAGAATTTTTTTTGTTATTCTTGTTCTTTAAACAAACCTATTATGGTTTGTCATACAATTAAAGTTTTGAAGAGAAGTACAAAAAGTATTTTAGTAATGTCCATTCATTGGTTTCTGCCATCCCCTGCCATCTTACTTGAAGAAAAAGTAACCATTCTTTTCATAACTCTTTGGTAATCCATTAAGGAACAATTTTTGAAAACCAGTTCTTTAACTACCTGTTCTTTTATAATTTTGAGAACTGTTTTCATTAGAATTGGTTCTATTCCAATAACTATTACTGAAAAAGATATTTTAAGTTAAAGAATAACAATTCCAAAGTAAAATTGTTATTAAAATAAGTACTTTCGATATGTAAATCATCATCTTTACTATTAATCATTCCAAATTTCGGTCGTACATTAATATGATGAACTATTACTGTTATTGCGTCCTAAGTATTATAAAATGTCAATTTTTGTGTGACCAGGTTTTAAAAAAGCAAACTGTCTACACGGTTATGGTCAAAGTTAACGCCCTACTCTGCATATTAAAGGAGGAATATTTTGTTTTCTGATAAAACCAGGCTAAGTATGAAACCATCAGATGAACAAGTAGGCATCCAATAGCCTGAAGAAAGATTTGCTGTCTACAATATCTCTGCGGTCGTTGAAACACATACCTTTTCAAAACATTCTTGACCCACCACCAAATGATGCATTGCAGAGATATTGCAATAAATATTAATTCTCCAGACCATTTCATGGTTTCAAACAAGCCTGTTTTTTTTTTAGAAAATAAAGTGAACCTATTTCAAATTCAATAATTCCTTCAAAACTGAAAATATAACTGAGTTACTGAATCATGCGTTAATTTTTCTGAAGTACTCGTATCTATTAACACAAGAATTTTGCTATATGATTGCAGATTTTGACCAGTTTTTAACTAGATTAGAGCCCAAAAATTATTTTTGTACTAGTCGTAGCGTACCGTGCAAACTTCAAGCAACTAAGTACCTATATTTTTGAAAAAAATATTTTGAAGAGTTACTTCCTTTCACACGGTACGGCAAATTCGATTCATGCTACTGAAAGTGTAGCGACGCTGCAAGAAAAAGGGTCTAGGGATTAAGCCATGAGGAACTCGGACGATGCACGAACATTGATTCTATACCTATGTAGAGTCAGTGCTGATGTGTGAGCGTGTGTGTGTGTGTGAAGGAGGGATTACTTCTGTAGCGTGTAGTGTAAATTACACAATCACTTTTCCAAACTCAAAATATTTAATAAAAAGGACACGCTGAATAAATTAATTTAACAAGAAACAAATGATGTTGATTCGAATGTAAATGATAATAAGATTGCAGAAATTTTGACTAATCAACGGGTATCAGCTAGTACTTTTGCTGGCGAGTATTGTTAAACATATCTTATTGAATACAGTTATATACAAGCACACACATGAATCGCCTTTCTCCCTCTCTCTGTTTCTCTCTATCCATTACATACGTATATGTGTACCAGTATTTAGGGTAAGTTTTACGAGAACTGGACGCCACATTTATAGGGTCAATATAAAAGTGACATGTAAGTTGTGACATAAATCAATAATTGGTAAAATATGTCAATAGATTTTCTTATGCATGTTACAGACAATATATATGTAAAGCGGGCCGTATATAAAAAACTAGTTCGTATAGAAACGGACTAAAGATATTACTCCATTTGTGTAAGAAACATAATACTTTACAAATGAACTAGATAGTCGTTTTATAAAATGACTAGTTTTTGGAAATTCCAGCTTTACGTCTATTTGGTTGCTTATGAAAATTACGCCTGCTACGGATCGTTGCATAGATCTATTGTATGGAGGGTAGAGGTAAGGAGAACTATCTCATATGGGGGGAAAGGTGAAAAAGTGTCCCAGTACCTACCAGAATAGCGCTGGCGTTCGAAAAGTTACGATATGAACATAGCTGTAGTAAATGGAGTGGAGTTTGCTGAGTTCAAATATTTAAAAATTTTAATGACTATAGAGTAGTTAGTAAAATGCTAGTATACAAAACCTAAACTATTTACGTAGTATTGTTCGGTGCTTGTTTATTTCTCTATCTTATTAGTGTATTTGCCATAATATGGCAACATACACTATTGGCGTCGGTCGGATGGCGGGACCTAGAGGTCGGACCAAAATTTTTCGACGTTTCATAACCTCCTAAACACTTTGGCACCATTTTTAAAAATGTTTATATATATATGTATATATATATATATATATATATATATGTGTGTGTGTGTGTGTGCGCTATAACTCTCGAAAGAGTTAATTGATTTTAACGAAATTTTGCCCACATGTTGGAATCCACCACCGCAAGAACCCTATTTAAAATGGACCCAATTGGAACATTTTAAGGGTAGTTTTTAGGAGTTGAAAAATGTTTTTGGGCCCCAAAATACCGAAAAAATTCTCCTAATAGTTTCAAAATTGAAATTTAACCCTCTGGTAGTAATTAAAAAGTGTCCCTAAAATTAAAAAAAAATCGGCCCAACAGAACCGGATTTACAGATTTTTTGAAAATACTAGTTTGCAGATAGTGACTTATTTACTGAAGGGTGTATTTAATGTGGTGTAGACCTTCGATCGACAATAATTTTGCAATTAAGGAAAAATGTAATTTTAAGGGGTGTTTTAAGGAGTGAAATTTTTTATTTTGCCCAAAATCCCACCAAAGTTCGCATAATAAAGCCACACGGCCTGTATTAGCAAATACACTATATTGTCGGCAGGGTTTTGGCACTGCAACCCGAGTTTTTCTAATTACGTTTGGCGCTTTCTTTAAAATTTATCGTTGGCTACCGCAGCGCCACCCTTATTGGATACACAGAGATGGTCCTCCTTACCTCTACCGTCCATAATCTAATGATAAATGACAGGACGCTTATAGGAATTACTGTTAAATTGTTTAGATCGCATTTTTTTTTTGGTTTTTGTTTACCCACTACTGTTAAATGAGTCATCTTACGACCGCTATACAGCCATGAAAAGCTGCTATATTTTGTAGAGTGTATGCAAAATAATAGGTTATGTTTCTAGTACGTGATGACAATTAATATTTTACGAGTGCCCCCTACAAATCCCGATTTTCACTTAATTTTCAAAAATGCTTATAGTTTAATGCTAATTACAGGTTGCATTGTTTTATCATGCGGTTAGACTTTACACCACTAGCGTTAAATGCGTTATTTCACGACCGCCATAGAGGCATTTATAGGAGGTTTGCAAGAGTGTTTATTTTAGTTCTAATGTTCAAACTTCTTGACCGATTGAAATCAACACAAAAAATACTCTCCATGTCGGTGAAAAAACTCCCAGGCTGAAAATTCATCTTCAAAGTTCAATTCCAGATAATATATGTTATAACATATATCTGGAATTGAACTTTGAAACATTTTGGTTTGGAGTGTTAAGTTATGGATATTCTGTAACTTTTTTGCGTTGATCTTCAAAGTTCAATTCCAGATATATGTTACAGAATATCCATAACTTAACACTCCAAACCAAAATGTTTTTCCTAATGTTTGATCCCAAATATATTTTATGTCAAATTTGTGATAGACACAGATTTTTTTTCTAATTCGCCGACATAGTTGTTAAGCATACGAAAACAATCAGATAAAATTTGACACTCACGCGAAAACTGGATAGATCCAACGGCATTTATAGCGCTTTTTGGTTTTGTTGCATTTTCATCTTATAATGCCAAAATCATAAAACATATCTCAATTATTGAGATATGTTTTATGATTTTGGCATTTTAAGACAAACGTTTTTATAGTAAGACGAAACTAAAGAAAGTTTCAATTAAAACTTTTTCAAGTTGCATAAAATAATATAAGAAGTGAACTTTACATACTTTTATTTCAGCTTCGATTATTATTTCAACTTCAATGCAAGTTTCATCATCAATATTGCAGTTCTACTGCTGATAAGTCAACTGTACCGTGGCTAAAGAATATTATTGGATCCATTTTACACATATATACAGAGTGTTGATTTTCTTTTGAGATTTAATACGACAAAAAGAAATCGAATTTCCTGAAGTATGACAAAATAATTTATACCATGACTATTTAATACAGCCTTAAAAATGATCCATTGGTGGATCTAGGAGATTATCGCTGAAACACATGTACTCCATTCACCACTTCAATCAATTTTCATGATATTATAAAATCCCATTAATATTGTAAATTAATAATTAGCAACAATACGAGTGCAATAATAGGGTGTTCTCCATATACTGAAATAGGTGCACTGCATCTTCTCCATACACAGCGTCTTGCATAGATCAGCAAATACATAATATACAAGTATATTTAAATAAATAAATAATTATTAAACAATTGCAGTTAGAAATCTATAACTGCAAATTTCAAATTAATATTGTGCGACGTAAATGAAAGTATTATATGAGTATGGACGTTATGTTAGAACGAGCGACCAATGAGTTTTAACGTAGTAGATTTTTTGCACGGACCTCCTACAAATTAGCTTCAGAATAAGTCTATATTTGTATATCTAAACAGTTCAGTGTTCGGCCATATCTTTGGATAGTTTACGAAGACAACGCCCAATTTGCTGTATCTGTTGCTCATATAGTTTTGAATGACAACGTGTCTTTTTAAGGTTCCATACTCAAAGGGGGCCAACTGCCAGCGAAAACCCATTATTAAGGCTTCGTTTTACGTCTGTCCGTCTGTATCTTTTGAACCGTAATAGGTAGACACTTGAAATTTTCACAAGGTATAATGGTCGCTATAACAACAAATAAGAAAAAATTAAATAACGCTGATAAATCTTGCATTTTTTTATAAACGTCAAAATAGTGCATACTAGCGCCATTGAACGGAATCTCTTAAAAACTATTAGTTCAGGCATTCCTGCACCTTAGTCGTTTTTCACAAACATGTCCTGAATGAAATACATTGAACAATACTCCTGTCACTGAGCTATCTTTTGAACCGCAATAGGAAGATACTTGAAATTTTCAGTGTGTATTACTATGACCGCTATAACAAAAAATAATAAAAATAAAATAAAGTTAATAAATATTATACGGTGGTACGAAATCTTTCGTGTGTAAGTCCGACTCAGATTTGGCCAGTTTTTGGACATTACTATATTACATCGGTAAAATCGCATTTCTTTTTCTGTTTTACGTTACGCACTAGTGCGAAATGGGTAATTTTACTACCGCTACACAAGCATGAAAAGCAGCTATTTTATAAAGGGGGTATGCTAAAAAATATTGAAGTTGTGCCAATAGGTACTTATATTAAAATAAAAATTTATTTTTATACTTACATCTCAATTTCAATATTGAAAACAAAAATAATGAGACATTCACATGATAACCTTTAACTGGTAAAAATTGAGAAACATCTGGCGAATTAAGGAAGTCGGGTATTCAATTAAACATTTATTTATCTTCTATTTTTATTTTGGTTGCATATATGTGTTAAGTCATTATATATGTATTAGCTTACCTTTAAGCAAATCTTCGCTCGCCTTAATATTTTTTTTGACAGGAATCATGTATCATCGCATGCCCAAATTAAAACTACCCTATAGGCTATACTTTAAAATAGAGTATTTTACATGACAATAAATTAATTGTGAAATAATCTAAATACGGTAGTTTGTGTACAAAGAGAGGGGGAACCCAAACATACTGATTTTTATACATAAATAAATGATATGTAGTTTAGGAAAACTAAAAAGCACGCTTTTATCATGTACTATAAAAGTTATAAAATAATTCTAAGTGTGAAGCTCTTTGTTTAAATTAATTAAAAGTATTGTTCAAGATAATCGCTCGATCTAAATCGGGCTTTATAGAAATTATTTTTAGTTTATTGAATAACGTTTTATTTTATTATATAATTAAGAACAAATTCTTTTTAGTAAAATATCTGTAAATTTTATTGTATTCGTTTTTATATTTTAGTTTAAATTGCTTTCTGTTGAACCTAACAAAAGTAGTTTCATTTAATAAAAACATTTTGGTCCTTCCGAGCTGGATTTTCTTAAAAATCAAATTAAAAAATAAAGTGATTATAATGCCGACATTCGATGAGCTTTTATCGAATCAAATAAAAACTATTTCGGCCATTCATAGATTGATTTCTAATTTTAAAAAACTTGGAAAAGTGAACATGACATATGGCGCAGTTATCGGACGTGTGGAATTGTTAAACAAGTATTGGCAATCCTGTCAAGAATTAGACAATCAATTGACACATCAGGCAAATGCAGACGAAAGCAGATTGGATTACTTCAAAGATAATCAGTTTGAAAAAGCCGAGATCGCATATCTTGACGCACTTACACAATTATATGACATGAGAGAAACGCTACGTTCTACAGCGTCAAGCAAGCTGCAAGAATCGACTTCAACGACAGCACGTCTACCCCAGATTGATCTTCCAAAGTTTTCCGGAAACTACTTGGAATGGGAACAATTCAGAGATTTATTTGATTCATTAATAAATCAACAAAGCTACTTGACAAAAGTACAAAAACTTCATTATTTGATTTCCAGTCTTGAAGGTGAAGCAAGTCAACTTTTGAAAAATATTCGAATAACTGAAGCCAACTACGATTCTGCGTGGCATATGCTGAAACAGAGATATGATAATCGCCGTTTAATTATCATGTCACATTTACAAACGCTAATGAACGTGGCGCCAGCAATTAACGAATCTTCTTCAGAATTGCGTCGTGTTCGTGACCAGATAACTGAATCTGTATCAGCTCTCAAGAATTTGGGTAGATCCGTCGATGAATGGGATGACATTCTTGTATACCTGTTGCTTCAAAAACTTGATTCAAATTCTAGAAAAGCTTGGGAAATCTCAATTGAAGCATCTGTAGATTTTCCAACATTTACTGCACTCAAAGATTTTCTTGAGCACCGCACTCGAGCACTGGAATCAATTCAAGTAGTATCAACCATATCGTCTCAAGATTCCAAGCAATCAGCTACAAGAAATCTCCGTAACACTGCAATTGCGTCTCATCTAACCACAGATGCCAAGTCATGTATTTATTGCAGTAAGAAGCATCTTCTTTCTTATTGCCCAGATTTTCGACGCCAATCAGTAGCATCAAAACAGCAATTTGTTAAATCCAAACAATGCTGCTTCAACTGTTTACGTACTGGGCATACGGTGTATCAATGCCCGAGTGAGAAACGTTGCGTGCAATGTCAACGGAAGCATCATTCGTATCTGCATCAAGCATCGCAATCGAACTCGACTCCAGTCCCAACTGCGACCTCAACGTCGTCAAATACCACAGCAGCGCCAGTAGCATCATCACCTTCCGTGGATGATCAAGCATCTACTGTCGCTCTACATGCTGCACCATCAAGTTTACCTCAACGACGAAAAGTTTTACTCGCTACCGCTTTGGTTAGACTTCGTTCAATAAAAGGCCGCTCTGTCTGCGTACGCGCTTTGCTAGACCAAGGTTCAGAGTCATCATTCGTTACCGAAGCAGTGGTGCAATGTCTGCGAGCTCCTCGTCAACGGACACACGTTACTGTGTCTGGCATTGGTGGACATCGAATGGATGTTATCCGGTCCATCGCTTCGCTAATTATTGAACCACTTAAAAGCAGCGCACCGTCACTGTCAATGGACGCTTATGTGTTGCCGCGACTGACCACTTATACTGCTCAACAAGAAGATTTGGTAGACCATCTGCCATTCTTTCAAGGATTTCAACTAGCGGATCCGGACTTAGGCCGTTCACACAAAATCGAATTGGTAATTGGTGCCGATATTTATGCATCAATTCTTCTCGATGGAGTTCGTCATACTTCAGCAAATGGGCCAGCCGCTCAAAACACAATTTTTGGATGGATCCTTTCAGGACCACTTCCATCAGTAACTTCGCCAAGTGGTGCGCAGAGCATTACTGTTCATCACTGCGTACCATTGAATGATTTAAACGAAACAATTCAGAAGTTCTGGGAACTTGAAGGACTTCCTCAAGATACCAACCTATCTCCAGAAGATGAATGTTGCGAACAACACTTTGTCTGTACACATACAAGGGGATCAGATGGCCGTTACATTGTGCGATTTCCATGGAAACAACCTGGACCAGTCGATGTAGTTGAAAATTTGTTGCCAGCAACCACTTTGCTTCATAAACTTCAGTGCAAACTAAGCACAGATCCGACGCATGCAACACTGTATGCCAATTTTATGCGAGAGTATGAAAATCTCGGTCATATGGAATGCATTAAAAAAGAGAATGAATCGTGTAATTCTCCAGTAACTTATCTCCCGCATCATGGTGTCTTCAAGGAGACTAGCAAAACGACTCGCCTTCGCGTAGTCTTTAACGCTTCATACCGTAGCGCTAATGGTAAATCACTCAACGATAACTTACTGGCAGGTCCGAAACTTCAACCTGATTTAATTGTTATTCTGTCTCGTTGGCGTCTACATAAAATTGCGTTCATTGCTGACGTAGAAAAGATGTACAGACAAATTTGGATGCACCCAGAAGACGCCGAATTTCAACGCATTTTATGGAGCCCTTCTCAAGATGAAACTGTTCACAAGTATCGTTTGTTGACAGTAACATATGGGACAAAATCAGCTCCATTTCTTGCTCTTCGAGTGCTACGGCAACTTGCTGTTGATGAAAAGGAACGTTTCTCAGATGCATCTCAAATGCTACTGAATGATTTTTACGTCGACGATTTAATCTCCGGTGCTTCTGACATCACTTCAGCGATTACAAGACGTCAAGAAATAATCAAATTACTTGAATTGGGTGGCTTTCACCTCCGAAAGTGGGCTTCAAATGACGTGAATACACTTACTGACTTGCAACCGGATCATTGCGCAAGTGAAGATTTTCATCAACTGCAAGATGATGAACAAATACGAGTTCTTGGGTTAATGTGGAATCATAAACAAGATGTTTTTCAATTTAATGTGTCTTGTCCACCAGTCAATCAATGGACAAAAAGATCAATATTAGCTACTACAGCCAAGCTGTTTGATCCATTTGGATGGCTATCACCTGTTGTTATCGCAGCCAAAATCTTACTACAAGAGCTATGGATTCGACGACTCGATTGGGATGATCCAATTCCAACAGATTTAGAAAATTGGTGGCATACTTACTGCACCGAATTGACTGAACTTGAAACAATTTCAATACCCCGGTATATTGGACAACCCGAGAATTCAACTTCATATGAACTTCATGGCTTTTCAGATGCTTCAACTCGTGCCTATGCTGCCGTGGTATATTTAAGAGCCATCAAGGAAGATTCAGTGCGCATCTCGTTGCTAATCTCTAAAACGAAGGTCGCTCCTGTAAAGCAGATAAGTGTTCCGCGACTTGAACTTTGTGCAGCTCATTTGTTGGCCAAGCTGTTGAACTTCACAATGACGTCAATGAAATTTGAAAATATACCTGCTTATACTTGGACCGATTCAGCTGTCGTGCTCACATGGCTACGAAGTCACTCTTCACGTTGGCAAACATTTGTGGCCAACCGAGTTGCTGACATTCAAACTCGACTACCTACAGCTACTTGGAATCACGTTCCGTCCAATGATAACCCAGCTGATTGTGCATCACGAGGTGTGTCTGCATCACAATTAGCAGTTCATCATCTTTGGTGGACTGGTCCACCTTGGTTGTCTAAATGCCGCGATCGTTGGCCTCAACCAAGATGTTTTGATTTGCACGAAAATGTACTCGAGGTACGTGAAAATCAACATTTTCATCACGCTGTCGTTACAGTTGTCGAGTGGGATCTGCTCCATCGCTATTCTTCGTGGTCCAAGCTGCTACGAATTACCGCTTATTGTTTAAAGTTTGTACGTAAATTACGACAACCTAAATCTAAACGTGTCGCCACACCACTCTCAAGTGCTGACATCGATCAAGCTCCAAATTTTGGCTTAAACATGTCCAGGCACTCTGGTTCAAGGAAGAAATCGCAGCACTTCGTGCAAAGTCCTGTTTGGTACGAAGAAGTTCGCTAAACAAATTACAACCGTTTCTCGATGATGTCGATTTGATACGTCTTGGCGGGCGGCTTCGCCATGCTTCAATATGCTACGATGAGCGACACCCGATTGTCATTCCTCGACACTCTAGAATTGCAGAGCTAATTGTGAGACATTTTCATCAAGTTGCTCTTCATGGCGGACCACAACTTACCTTAAGAATAATACGTCAACAATATTGGATTCTCGGAGGACGTCAGCTTGTTCGATCTGTAATTCACCGCTGTGTCCCATGCATACGTGAACGAGCTCAACCATCAACACAAGTTATGGGCGATCTTCCAGCTTCAAGAATCCAACAATCTCGACCATTTCTGCATACAGGAGTCGATTATGCAGGACCTATTTTGGTCAGAATGTCAAAAGGACGAGGTTGTAAAACTCACAAAGCGTATGTTGTTTTATTTGTTTGTTTTAGTGTACGAGCTATTCATCTCGAGCTTGTCAGCGACTACACATCAGTCGCCTTCGTAGCTGCTTTTCGTCGCTTTGTGTCTCGGCGTGGACTTCCATCTGATTTATATAGCGACAACGGCACAACCTTTCAAGGAGCTGACGCCGAACTTCGCCAAGCATTCCGCTCCGTGACCAAAGATACCAAATTGATTACGCAAATTGCCTCGGATGGTATAACATGGCACTTCCTACCTCCAGCTGCTCCGCATTTTGGTGGCCTGTGGGAGGCCGGCGTGAAATCGATGAAGCATCACCTTCGGCGTGTCGTCGGTAGCCACACGCTCACATTTGAAGAGATGACCACAGTTCTGACGCAAATCGAGGCTTGCCTAAATTCGAGACCTCTTGGGCCTTTGAACGACGATCCAATGGACACAGTAGCACTTACACCTGGACATTTTATCATTGGCAGTCCCTTAGTTGCTGTGCCTACTCCATCAGTACTTCACTTGGAAGAGAACCGATTGTCAAGATGGCAGTTAGTACACCAAATAACTCAGAATTTTTGGAAACGTTGGCAATCCGAGTACTTGCACTGTCTTCAGCAGAGGACAAAATGGTCAATGCTAAAACCAATTACCACCACCTACGAAGTGGCCCCTTGGTCGGGTCATTGAGCTGCATGCTGGAGCTGACGGCCATATTCGTGTCGTCACTGTAAGGACCGCAACAACTACCCTGAAGCGACCGATATCAAAAATATGCCGTCTTCAGATAACAGCTACCGACAACTCTGTTAACGAAGATTCGTCACGGCGGGCGGTGCAACAGGAAATTTAATTTTGTTTTTTTTAGAAACGTTCGAGCGAGACGGGCGGTATGTTCAAGATAATCGCTCGATCTAAATCGGGCTTTATAGAAATTATTTTTAGTTTATTGAATAACGTTTTATTTTATTATATAATTAAGAACAAATTCTTTTTAGTAAAATATCTGTAAATTTTATTGTATTCGTTTTTATATTTTAGTTTAAATTGCTTTCTGTTGAACCTAACAAAAGTAGTTTCATTTAATAAAAACAAGTATACATAATCAAAAAGCGCTCCACGCTTTTTAAATTATTTTGTAGTTTTTATAGAACATGACAAAAGCGAGTTTTTTAGTTTTTTTTAAACTACATATTAGATATATATTTTTAGTGTATTTGCCATATGGCAACATACACTATTGGCGTTGGTCGGATGGCGGGACCTAGGGGTCGGACCAAAATTTCTCGACGTCTCATAACCTCCTAAACACTTTGGCACCATTTTTAAAAATGTTTATATATATATGTATATATATATATATATATATATATATATATATATATATATATATATATATATATATATATATATATATATATATATATATATATATATATATATATATATATATTTATATACGTATATATATATATATATATATATATATTTATATACGTATATATATATATATATATTTATATGTGCGGGCAATAACTTTCGAAGGAGTTAATTCATTTTAACCAAATTTGGCACGCATATTGGAATCCATCACCGCACGAAGCCTATTTAAAATGGGCCCAATCGGATCATTGTAAGGGTGGTTTTTAGGGGTTGAAAAAAGTTTTTGGGCCCAAAAATACCGAAAACATTCTCAGAATCGTTTCAAAATTGAAATTTAGTCCTTTAGTAACAATTAAAAGGCGCTCCCAAAATTTGAAAAAAATCTGCCCGCCAGGACCGGATTTACAAATTTTATGAAAACACTAAGTAGTTCGCAGATAGTGAGCTATTTACTGAAAGATGTATTTAATTTGGTGTAGATGTTCGATGATAGTAATGTTGCAATTAAGAAACAAACTGTTAATTTAAGGGGTGTATTAAGGGGTTAAATTTTTTATTTTGACCAAAAACAAACTTAAGTTCATGTAATAAAATCAGACTGCTTGTATTAGCAAATACACTATATTGTCGGCAGGGTTTGGGCACTGCGACCCGGGTTTTTTTTACCTTTTAGTCTTAATTCGTTTTCTAACCGTCATTTTCTTTGCGTTGCTGTTTCCAATGGTTTTAGTTTCTTTGTTTTGTTTGTATTAATTTTATCTCCGCGAGTAGCGTACAATCATCAGATCATCTCGATGGAACCAAATTATTGTATTGTCATCGGTATTGCAAAGTTTCAAATCGATACGACAATTAGAACTTCGTTAAATTCGACTTCAAAGATTTGTTTACATATTTAGTTACAGATGAAACTAATAAAAGCGTGTTAAAATACTAAATTAATTTATTATTCAAGTATTAAGTAGTGAGATTTCTAGTTATGTCACATGATGTGAAACGTTTACCAAGCATGATTGTTGTGTGACGTTACTATTATAGTAACAAAACAAGGATAACTTGTCTGCCTGCGTTTCTTATTTTCTTTCTATATTTTTTTCTTTTTTGTAAGATGTCATTATTATACGTCTCACCAGAAAAAATTTAACAATTAAAAAAGGTTATTAAGCTATTTAACAATTTTGATAGTGTCATCAAAGTGATATGCGGGTATAAGCAAAAAATCCCTAAAAACCCAAAAGATTACACAGAATTCTGTTAAAATGTTATATTATGTTACAAAATTATTTTTTGTAGTATTCTTAAACGCTTACAATTTTATAAAACCAGCAGAGATAGCATAGCGGGACAAAATAAGAATAGCTAATTTTTGACCACTATTAAAATTTAATTAGTAATTAATTGTTGAACCTTAAATAAAATAAATATTACTTGTCTGTGTTTTATCACTCCCTGCATATATTATAAAGTGTGATGACCCAGACGTTATCTTCAATTTGGCATATAATTTTCTTAAATTAAAATATTATCACTTTCTGTCATTTTTATGAGTTAATTTCTAATAAAAAACATTCAGTGTCCTCCATCTGTCAGGTTTCTACCAGATCTTAATGTAATTTATTATGAAAAGAAATATACAGAATGTTAGCGTTATCATTACTTATAAATAAAACAATAATTTGCCTGTAATTATAAGTTTTTTAGATATGGTTTATACTTTATATTATGATCCTGAAGTTAAAAATAATAGTATTCTTGCCCTATTTTAAATAATAACTGCTTACAACTTGTAGACAACTAGTTCAACTTTGATAATGAAAAAACTTCTTTATGTGCAATTTTAAAATACTGATGCATTAGAACTTTTTAGTCCAAAATATTTTCGTTTTCAAAAAATGCAAATAAAACTATGTAGTGCATTTACTGGTTGCATAATTCAATTTAAATTGCCTATTACGCTAAAATGAGACAAATTTGTCGTTAATATCAGCATATTCATTCAAAAATGACAGGTTATAATATTATAATTTAATCGAATGAATATAAAATAAAGTTATTTATTTTACATAATATCATAGTACATACCGGGTAGTCGAAAAAAAAACCTTAGTTTCATATTTAATCACCTGTAACGCTTGGGAAAGATACAGTTACGTCTCCAAGCTCTATTTGTTAGGAGGCATATACACTTCACTTCAAATTAATTGAGAGATGGCACAGGAAATGTAAAACGGAGCTATATATATTTCAAAAGGGCATTCGGAAGAGCGTTGGGTAATAGGATATTTGCATGGAATTCATTTATTACAGGCCCTATGCAGCCCCGAAAAAAGTGTCCGGCTTTTTGCAAATATTTTTAAATATATCTAATGAAGTTGCTATAAAAATTTTAGCGTGAATCAATCACTTATTTTTTTATTTTTGAAAATTCAACTTTGGGATATTTTGGTTTAACGTAACCCCTCCAAAAGCGTCTACCTCATTTATTTAATTATTTAAAATCAACCTTTCGAATAATACGTGTTGGCTTTTGAATCAAACACTTTTTTGGCACATATTTTTTTATACCTATCCTGTATGCGCAATACCCGGCGTACCCAGGTACGTCAAGCAAACACTTACTTACCTATGTATCTTACCTATTGCATATAATTTCTATCTTCATCAAACGGGTGTCATCTGCTCTTTGACTATTTTTAACATAATGTCGCAAACGCGTGACTCGTGAGAGATATACTTAATTCTATAATATATAAAATTCTGGTACATTGACCGTACAAAATACAAAAAAAAATGCAGATCCAAAGCGGCTATAGGTATATGAACTGCCGAATTTTGGTTTGTGCACGCGTTAGTGCAAGAAAAAAAATGCAGAAGTGATAAACTGATCAAACATCAGTGTTAGTTGCTTGTAATTAGGTTTATATGATAACACGTACATACTATGATAAGAATATTTTTTAGTAAACACAGCGGTTTCGATGACCTATTATTTTTTATTATCTTATCATTTTTATTTCCATTATAACTTTAATCTCTTATACCATTTTGTTATTGAAAAAATATTATAATTATAAAAGACTTGTTTAAATTTTCTGGTGTTGAAATTAAACATTTTAGTGTAAGTGCATAATGTTATACAGTTCGACCACGTCGGCCAAACTGTTTGAACGCCATCTGGAAAACCGTGATTCTAGTCAGTAATCTGAAACGCCAGTTTCTGAGCAAAGTTCAGTTGTACAGCTCAACCGCGCCGGCCGAACTATATGGTACTATGATAATACGTTTTTTATACTACACAATAAAGAAGTGAAACGTATATTCACGTAAAATTTACATATAAATGTTGTGAATTGACATTTAAAAAAAAATTAGTCTGTTTTATAATAATAATAGACGTCCGGGACAATTTTGGTAATTTCTGATGACTTGGTAGGCGAAAAAGTTTAGAAATTAATAAACACATCATTTTGTGAACCAGTGTTTTTATAACGACACAATATTATTCACAGAACAACTTGCTGAAACTATTAAGGCTGTCGGAACGCTCTGAATTTAAAGCCAAAAATAGAGCTTCAGCTGTCAACTTATTGTAGACTTATTCGTTAATATTATGCAAAAATTCTTTCTCTATAAGGAAGATAAAGGACAAATCTAGGTCTCTAATGGACTACTTTTGTAATTTATGTACGATTTACTAGAAAAAAGTTGGCATTAATTGTGCTAAAAAAACACACGTTTTCAATGTCACACTACGACCTTATTCGTACTTATTTCACAAAACTGTTCCATCACAAACCTAAAGTGACTCTTCATTTTTCGGAAAAGTTTTTTAAATCTTCAAAATATTTCCAAAAATTAGAGTAATCAATTGACAGCGTCACCCTTGCAATAGCATCTTTTATCCTCGTAGTTGGCACTAGCCAAAAATTGAAATGTGCGGATGATTTGAGCGAGACAGAGCTAAAGAAGGTCACACCCACAATATGTCTTTTACCTACCTCGCCCCTTACCGGCACAAACAAAATTCAGAGCGTTCCGACAGCCTTAATGTGCTGGCCTTTGAATCAAACTATGGGTTTGAATCCGACCTCCGCGCATGAATGTTTTGTAACGTCGTTTAGTTTAATTTGATACAATTAGATGCCATAGTTGTTGAGCATAAATAAATAATACATATTTTTATTGATTAGGGAATATTTATCTACACACCGCAACAACCCGTTTCGAACGTCTATAATCTACAACCTATCAACAACCAATTTTCTGAAATTTAACATCCATTGCACCTGTTATACAACTAAAGACCTAAACTCTCTCTCTCTCTTTCTCTCCATATTTATGAAACGATCTGTGAAGCAGATGAAATAACGTAATGATAGGTCAGTACAGGTTCCACGTAAATATTTATGTAATTTTAAACTAGGTATTAAGTTTATTTCATTATTGCTACATGTAGGTAGGCAGAATCTATGCTGCGCAAAGCACACTTCAAGCTATGTATGCGCAAAGATTAGCTTCAGTAGTCCGCATGTCAAATTCCAACACAGTTGAAGTAAGTTGAACTTTCACAGCACGAATTAATCTCTACAAGTCAATTTTTTACTATGGATTTTATTATAACATGAATTTTTTCCTCTATAATTCAAATAATCCGTAACTTGACTGTTTTTATGAGTTACTCGTTAGGTTGCAGCGCAGAACCCAATCGACAAAAACAGTGTATTTCCTAATAGATACATTGAGGCATTCAAATGTATTTTTTGCCAAAATTATACTTGTTTTTCAATTTCAATATTCGGAAAGCATTTTATAGGGTAATAATAATAATAATAATAATAATTTATTAAATTTCAGAAAACTCAGGAGAGTACAAAGATAAAAATCAAACATTAAAAAATTCCTGTAAATTATAAAAACATCTTTCAATCAGGTAGTTTTTCAATGCAGATTTAAAATTATTAAGGGATGCAATATTTTTAATGAAGTTGCGCAGTTTTAGTAGTATCTATTATGTGCGTTTTAGTAAAAAAAATATAATACACTGACTTAAGAATTTATTATAATTATAAATACAATTGACTATTAACCGTTACTATCCCAGCCCTAACTGTTATTCAGTGAGCACAATAAATCAATATTTGAGTTATTGGGGCAACGGTTTGTTATTTAGACATCATCATTGTTTCACTTTCAACTTATAAACGGTGTTTAAGTAGATAATAACACCCAAGTTAAACGTTAAGAATGGTACGTTAGAGCGCGAAGGCCATTCAACCAAATGAAGCTACCAAAAAAAAAAAAAAAAAACATTCAGAAAAAGCTTCTCTCCATCTACCAGTAATAACATTCAAATAAACGCACGTCTAGGATCAATATTTATTATTGCAATAATTAAATGCATGTGATCATTTTAGATAATTTAATAAATAAAATAGATATATAGATCAGATCGTTGATGATAAATAATTATATAAAGATGATTAGTGGATTTAGGATCAATAATTTAGTCAAGACGTTGCGAATGATAATTCGTCTTGACTAACTAATTGATCCTAAATTCTCTAATCATCTTTATATAATAAATATAATATTCTCGAGCTGGGTCTGCAATTACGCAAAAATAATAATTAATTACCTACAGTTTATAATATATTTCTTAGTACCTAATTATAATTGCAATTAAGTAATTACATTTAAAATCGAAAGTAATTATAAATGTAATTAATTAATTTGGCATAAAAGTGTAACTGTAATCGTATTCAATTACATTTTATTGTAAAGTAATTGAAATAGTACTCAATTTTTTTTGTAATCGGCAGCTCTGCTATGTTTGTTAAAAACATACAATATATAGAGTTACTATCCTCAGTGTCAGTATTTGAAAGATTATTCACATACGCAACTTTCGTAAATGCATTAAGGGATGATAATAATTTAAAATAAAAACTAGTTGAATGAAAATACTAATAATAAAACTTTTTATTTGCCCCTAATTCGATTTTCTCGTCAACTTAAAGGTTAATTTACTTTGTAACGATAAATCATTACAAATAATAATTTTTTAATACTGTATTTTTTTATCTTATTTTAAATTCAAAAAAATTGTTCAATATTTTGTACTGTATTTATTCAGTTTTATTATGTAAGTTCCTTAGATCGACTTTGACATTGCATAACGCATTACATTGTGCAACTAATTTTGCCTTCTTGTTTCTTAAAATTTTAATAATAATTTTTTGTTCTGAAAACAAAAAGCAGAAAAATTTTAATCGTGGTCGGCAACGGACGTATGTAGCAATATTGAAGTTCGTCAGAAAATAATATATTAAAAATTCATTACGGCAAGCAATTTTCATGATTAATCGCGAAGTCGTATGCTCTACGAAAATACCGACAAAGCCAACATTTCAAGTTTTAATAAATTTTAAAAGTAAGGTCAAAAATCAATCTAAGGAACTTACAGATAAAATAATATATAAATAAAAGTAACTTCATAAAATAAAAACAAAATAAATCTTTTCTCAATCGGACCAAACCGTTTTAATAAAACCACTGCGCATCCAACAGAAAAGAATAAAAGTTACAACTTTATATCTGGCTTCGCCAGCGTTAAATATCAGTAAATTATGCATCTAGTCTGTGAATTATTATTTTATGAGGATTACAACATTATGATAAAAAGAGTGCTAACGAGTTTTAATAGTCGCAGAGGTCATAAAATAATCACGCACAATATATAATATACATACCGATTATATTTTCTAAACGTAACTCCTATAATAAATAAATATATTTGACACTTCTGTGTGCGACCATATTGCAATTTATTTGAGTCGTTTACTAAAACTACACCACTTTGTACTGTTTCGCTATCTCATTTCCTTTTATAATATTAAATAGTAACTGACAGGTCATTTTTAAAAAATACTGCTGGATTTTTAAGATTGCATAAATGCACAAATGCGTTACTATTGCTATACAGGCATCAACAACAGCTATTTTATGGAGAGTCCAAAAAATACTTTTCATACAAAATGAACAAACGACTGAACTGATTTTCGAAAAAAATTTATGCACGTATTACGCGGCTTCCCTTAATTCGATTTAGTTAAACTTGATATACGTATCTAGGCCTCATCAACTCGCTCCTGAACATTATCAGTGCATTTCAATAAAAAATTGTAAAATGAATAAAAAGTACTCTAATTATTAACTGTATCATGGTGCCTAAGCGTTATGTGTATAATATGTACTGTTTACGATAGACTTCTTCTAACATTTATGAGAGCAAATCTACAGGCAAAATTAACCTCCGTGGCCATGGAATCAATCCGTGGGCAAAAACTATAGGCTATTTAACACGTGAATTAATAAAATAAAATAATTCACTTATTGAGTTTTACCAGTAATATAAAATTAACTACAAACAATTCCACAAAGACTTTGTTCAAAAAAGTATTCAAGTTTGTTACAATATGTTAACTGTATGCAATGCACTTATATTGTAGTTACATATTTTATATTATTATGGAAACTACATAATAAAAGCAGTGTAAAATGTTCATAAGGAAATACGTTGATAGAATGTATATAGCAAAAAAATGAATTATAATGATTGTTGATATTATATCAGTATTGACACGTTGCGAAGTGAATAAATGTGTAATAGAAATGTAAAAGTTGCAACACCGCTTAACAGTAATTAATACCTATTTCACAAGGATGGGAAAACAACTAATCAAGTTTTTCGTGAAAAAATGTGTAAGTGAACATTTTAGTTCCATGAAACGTAATTCTAGTTATGCGAGTTATTTTATTTTTTAATATGAAATAAAAGTAGCTATACTATAATTGTAACAAGACGTCTTGCGTCTGTTTATAATAATTTAAATTCTTGCCGGTAGCCGTGTGAGGCACACGTCGTAATATTATAATTACTATATATGCATTTTGCTGACATCTCCAACCGTTTAAGCTTCCACTGGTAGCTCGATGAGGAATGGCTCTTAAGGGGGAACATCACTGTAAGGACTTGAAAAAAGCTCCTATTTCTTTTTTCTTTTTTCGTTGTATATATAGATTTATTTTTTATGATTTGGAGAGATGGTGTGTTATTAAACATACATTTAACTTATTTTTTTGTAACTTTTCATTAAAAAAAAACCACAAAGTTAAATTACAATTGAGCCTCCAATGGTCCAACGAACAAATTCCTTCTTGGAGTATTTTTTTAATCTCCTATAAGTAAAGGTCATGAAAAAATGAATTTTATTTAAACAGCCGCCATCTTGTGATCATTAAAAAAAACTGCTGACAACGAAAACTACGTTTAGGTATATAGAACGAATCAGACCAATCATTCTCGAAGAAGACTTTATTCTGCAGAGGTTCAATTATAATTCAATAAATTTGTTAATTTTTATTTTTTTAAACATAAGTTCAATGTACGCTTAAAATATTGCGTTAAGATCACAACGTCCTTCAGGACATTTAGGTACCTAAGTCAACTTCACTGAAAAAGCATTTCAATACATTTAAAAGTATCTTGTAGTGCGCCTGGACACACCTTTCATCATTAATTTGAGATCAACCCAGACACTAAGTTCCTAATTGCGACCATGAGAGTTCAAATAGTGAACGCATGTTTTTCACTTTCTTTAGTTTACAAGCGACGGATAGTTTCATTTTTTGTTCGTTTTTACTACATTTAAAATTTACAATAGTAGTTTATATGTCTAGTTTGTAATACATTATTTTATGACGAGTCGTAACATTGAGTTATTTATGAATGATTAGTGAATTTTAACAGTCACACGAGTCATAAAAGCATTACAATCGAGATACATACTATATTTTTTGCACTTACCTCGAATCATAGTACTATTTGTAACATTTTTGACAGTAAACGTTGGCATCTATGTGAACTGTTCATCACCTACTTTCCTTCTCTGCTGTTCATATGGATTTAAAAAGGAACTGACAGAGATATAACGGATTGGTCAAATCGCTTTACATTTGATTTACTTTTCGTACGAGTGCGAAAAAGGTAATTTTACGACCGCTATACAGACATGAAAACCGGCTATTGTATAGAGGATTGTGCAGAAAGTATACTACTTTAGTAGTCATTGCATAATTGGCATTTTATGTGCACCAGTATTAATCGAATGGATATTATCAATGTAGAGAGCTCTCTTAATGAATTTAGTCCATACCTGTGAGTGTGTACATTCGAGTAGTATTTTGTGCGTTTGAACAAAATTGCAACAGTGTAATTGCACAACAAATCAGTCGCACAACACGTGTTGTATAACTGATAAAATACGTTTGGTGACAAATGTGCAATCGAGTTTATAATTACATGCATGTAACATACAGTGTGTGTTTTTTTTATATCTCACCTCTACTATGGTAGAGAAGCAGCATTGGATTTACTTCGATTTATTTATTAGTAGATCTTCACGTTTTGTTTGCCTAACAATAATTTGAGACCATTTTTCGATTGACGTCTCTCTTTGCGTGCTTGTGTGGTTAAATTTTTTCTCCTTCGATACCTCAAAAATGGTTCAGTGATTGCTGACATATTTAAAAAAAATGTTTACAATATCTCATTTTAACATAGATTCATACGAACACTATAAATGTGAAAGTTTGTCTGTTACCATTTCACGCCTAAACCGCTGAACAGCTTTCGATAACAATTGATAAAAACATAGATTATATACTGAGGAAGAACATAGGCTACCTTTTGTCTCAAAAAAACTTGAAGAGGGTGAAATAAGAGATGAAAAGTCCAATCTATTATCACGCGATATTTCCGGAGCTATTAGACCTACAGATTAGAAATTTGGCAGGCCGGTTTCTTTTGTTGATTCCCAAGGGAGGTGTGTGGACGTTGTAGATAAAAATGTCCCGTTTTTTTAAATTAATAGACCTGCAGACTTAAAATTTGTCAGGAATATTTCATTTGTTGAGTAGAGATCTATAAGAACGCGTTTTGTAGAAATCGACTTCCAAGAGGGATTGCGAGGGCGTCATAGATATAAAATTCCCGTTTTTGAACTATAACTTCAACAGACCTGAAATTTGGAAGGGATGTCTCTTATGTTATATAGACATACACTAAGATGGATTTCACTAAAATTGTCTTCCGAGTGGAAAAAGGGAAAAGGTACGGGGATGTCAATAATGAATACATTGTAATTGTTAACCTATAGTTCCTATGAACTTGAAATTTTGCTGTTATATTTTTTATGGTTTTTAGGTTCTGCCGAAAGGGACTCAGCCACGCGAGGAAAATCTGCAATACGGTGGAGTCACTACTGTTATTGATATTGAGTGGGGCACAGCACTGCGAGGTCAAATACGGTGGAGCCGAAGACTCCACTACTGTTGTCGCTATCGTGTTTCATCTCAACCGCGTGCGAAGCCGCGGGTAGCGGCTTGTAAAAATATAAATGCATTCTAGATGTTAAAATATGAATAAAATATCAATATTTTTTTGCGTAAAAAAATGTTTATATGAGAATTGCGCGGAAATAATTTTGTATCTGCCTAATCAAGAATCTATAATTCTTGTTGACCGATAATAGATCAACAAACAAATAAAACGGTTTTGCTTTTGAAATTAAGAACATTAATATATAGAGAATTGTTTTATTGGGAAAAGTTTAGTTACGAGCGATCGTTTACTACATAGGTAGGAAGCATAGGACTGAGTCACTAAGTTCCCAGTCGAAAATTTTAATACACCGTCGTCTCGTGGTTGATATGACCAAGGACGAATTTAAGTAGACTAAGTGTAAGGCCTGAGTGGGAAAGCGTTCTGCGGGGCGTGCAGCGTACGGTCTGAGTGGCGAGAAAGCGTGCATTGTGTGGCCTCAGTAGCCAGCGTGCGTCGAGTGAAATAAGTGTTATAACCATGGCTTCCTATGACGCAGTTGACACTTATTTTGAAGAAAATTCTTTGTTAAAATTCTTTTTAAAGGAAGGTCCAAGTGACATTGTTAAACAAAGAAAAAAACTTGGAGAATGTTCTACATTATACCAAACATTAAGATTAAATCAAGACAAATTTCATGAATATACAGGAATGTCAGTTTCAACCTTCGACTACATATTAGAAAAAATCGAATCACGCTTAAATCTTACTAGTACTAATTTTTATAAATCAGATTCAATTACCCCTGCTGAAAAATTGATAGTGACTTTAAGGTATGTAAAAATAAAACAAAGATTTGCTTTATAATAAATGTATTTTAGTCGTAAGTTATTCCAAATCAGATGAATGCTGAGTAAATAAATTTAAATTGGACTCGCCACTATTACATCCACTCGTACCGGGCTGCGAATAACAATCCTGATTAGATCCACGAAAAAAAACACGTTCATTTTGTGTCATAGCTTCTATTAGCCAATCATTAATTTTGCCACGTAACTGCAACCTTTGTAATTCTGTTAATTTTTTCATAGTTGGTAGAATGCTTTTGAAAAACAAGTAATCCTCATCTTTATTTAAATTATTGGCAGAGTCACTCTCCGTCAAACGTTTTTCCATTAATATAAGTTTTTTCCTTTCTATTTCCAAAAAATCATCCCTGATGCTTGTTCGTTTCCTTTTCGTTGTTGAAGATTCGTAAGATGCTGAAGAGCCTACAGGTGAAGATTGAGGTAACGGGAATGTCACAGATTCTATAGTTTCGGTGTCCAAATCATAGAGATCATTTTGTGTGTCTGTATTTTCGGTTCCTTGCGTATCGCTTGTTTGGCTATCATTTAAATTGCCAGTAGATGGTGCAGGCATTATTTCATCCTTCACAAATGACATTAAACTGAAATATTGCCATGTGGACTCCCAATCATTCGATTCAGCCCCGGATTTGAAAATAGGTTGTTTCTTTAGCTCTTTTCTATACTGGTCTTTTAAATGTTTCCAACGCTTTTTTAACACCTTTTCTGTAAATAATAATAATAATAATTTTAACAATATTTTTATTAAACATACCTATACTTGATGTTTTGAGTAGGCAGTCCAAAGTCTGCATACAATGTGATGATATATTATGCACAAATATGCAGTTCTAAAAATACCCTGGTGTGTCAAATGCAAAAATATATATTATTTAATTACAGATTTCTCGCTACGGGAACCTCTTTTCGATCATTGGCTTTTAGTTTTCGAATGGGAAAAACTACAATAGCTGATATTATATATGCAACTTGTTCTGCCATATGGCAGGAACTGGTAAATATACATATGCCACATCCTAGTCATGATGACTTTAAAAACATTGCAGGTGAGTATTACCGACTGTGGCAGTTCCCAATGTGCATAGGGTCCATTGATGGCAAACACTGCAGAATAAAATGTCCAGCCAATTCGGGCTCTGCGTTTTTTAATTACAAGCAATATTTTTCGGTAATATTGCAAGGTGTAGCAGACGCAAATAAAAAATTTATTGTCATAGAAGTCGGAGGAAAAGGTAAACAAAGCGATGGTGGGTCCTTTCATTACTCAACTTTTAATAAGTTAATGGAGAAAGGAGACCCTGCTATACCCTCACCTGATTTTATACCAGAAACAACAACACGTTTGCTATATGTCTTAATAGCTGATGAAGCATATCCTTTAAAAACGAACATAATGCGACCATATCCGTCAAGAAATTTGGATACTAAAAATGAATATTTTAATAAGCGTCTCTCCCGTGCACGGAAGTGTATTGAATGCGCTTTTGGCATTTTGTATGCAAATTGGCGTATTTTAGGTAAAGCAATTGAAACCACCGAAGAGCACGCTTGCCTCATAATAAAAACTACATGCATTCTACATAATGTCCTAAAAGATCTCGAAGGAAGTATTACTGACGAATATAATCTTGACACAAATATGGAGACAGGAGCCAATTTAAATCGTGATAACACAGCCGAAATAACAGTTCATCTCTGGCCGCGAGAAACATACGAAACCAATTCTCCGATTACTTTTGGCAAAATAAAATAGTATAAATGTATATTATTGTACCTAAATTATAAATAAAATATAATTACTTACCATCAATTTTAAGTTTTACTGCTAATTCCCTCCAAACTTTCATTTTAACTGACCTATTTTTGTACAGTCTATGAGAAGACAACCAGATTTCAGGTTTTGTCTGTATTTCCGATATTATTTCCTTGAACGACATCATGAACGCTATTCAAAACGCTCCAAAACACAAACTGATTTGAACTTGCACGCCAACGCTACTTCAAACGCAAACATGCACGCTCTCCCTACCGCTGTAATGGTCGCTACTCAGGATAGGTAGGTATGTGAACACGTGTTTGAGGCGAACGCCACACGCCCCGCCCCGCCAAACGCTCGACTAGAGCGGGCACTCAGGCCTTACACCAGGGGTCGGCAACCTTTTTTGGCCGCGGGTCAAAATCAACCCAAATGCGAGTATTAAAGAGACGTTTGGGTCAGAGATATTTTCGTATTAAAACAAATGCCGCTGCATTCCGCATACTATCGGCCGATTCCATATCCAGTGAGGCGGGGGTGGGGTTATAACTGATATTTTTATATGTTATACTGGATTCAAATTTGGTACGTTCATAACTTTGCGACAAAAATTTTTTGGGAAAAAGAAAAAAATGTTTGTATATCTTATACTTTATTTTCGGAACTAAAGTGGGTCACTTGAAATTACCAAATGGGTCACTCGGTGACCCACGGGTCATAGGTTGCCGACCCCTGCCTTACACTAAGGTCTAAGGCGCTGCGTTTCAGGGGCGAAAATTTAAAAAAAAGGCGCGAATTTCAATAATCATTGATTAAACGGTACCTTCGCCTATCATCATTGAGTAAACGATAGGTCCTGAACATCAGCGCTTTTAAAAAAATGATCTATCGGGTGGAATGATTTTGTGGACGAAGAAATCATGTGATTTGAACTGCTTTATATGATCTATACTTCGTGGCTTTATAACTCTGAAATGCTGAAAGCAAGAAAAGCAACATGTTAAAAAAGAACTTTCAGCTGATTGCATGATATAAGCATTTAAAAAAAATTTTTTTTTTAATTATTTTCTAAATACCTTCACTCCGTCGTATATCGATGGAATCAGTCTAGACTCTAGACATTATATAATTATTACATATATGATATAAATAAATAAATAAAAATTTCAAGTACAACTCATACACGTTCGTAGAACAACTTGTATTTGTATAGCTAATGTGTAATTGTGTGTGGGTATTAATTTTATATCTATGTATATTTAGATTAAAACAGTACAATATGCGATGTGTAAGAAATGGAAATACTCGTGTGTAATTCACAAACGAATGGAATAAAACCATAAATTATAGTTTCAACTGATATCACTTTCAATACGAATTATATTTTTCCGTTTTCTTTAAACGAAAACATGTAGGTTTGATTTAACTTCTTCATTTTTTCACTCATGTCAGTCCCGTTTGTAATCTTGCAGTTTCTTTTCAAATTAACTTTAAAGTATCCGTATAACTTTGGCATAGAAAGAGATTCGCGGATTCCAAAGCCACCTACTTTCTGTATCTCTTTTGTGTAAAAAGGAATAGATATTTGCAGTTTCTCGGAATATAAAAACATGAAATTTACATCTTCTTAACTAGAAGAAATGTACAGACGTGCGCATGATTGCTAGTTGGAATTATGATGAATGATTTTATCTATATTCACATTAATTATGCTCGGCTTCTGATACGATACAACTGTTAGTAAATTAAAATTTTGTTTTCAACTAAATGGATATATACGTAATGTCATTCTTAAATCTAGATTTAAAACTGAGAGTCGTAATAGAATTTAAAAACCCAGCATTAATATGAAAAGTCAGATAGATTGCTAAAATCATAACATTCCCTTTTAGGTTTGCCGTGGTGGGGTAAAAAATTTGTGAAAAATGGAATGTTTTAAGTTTTGTTTTTAATCATTTTCCGAGAAATCATCGTAACTTATCTAAAACAGCATTTGGACTTTACTACTCAATATTAGGGAGGACACTTTTCATTTCAAAATTTACAAATCCTTTAAAAAAATCCTAGCCAATTGAACCATAGGAACCTACCAACTTCAAAGATACTGACATTTGATTAATAATAAATAAAATAGAATTGCTGTTGATGCATCTGGTGACGCGGGTGGTTAGTAATAAATATTATTATGTTTCACATGTAAAAATTAACCGAGGCATGATTGTCAGTTATCTAAATAATTTCTTTTTGACAGATCTTCAGGAAAAAAGAACAGCTAATTGTTTTTATTTTAAAACATTTGCAAAATTATAAAGTTTTGAAAAAAAAATATTTCTCACAAAAATGAATAGATTAATAAACTGATACGGAAATTATACCGTTACAATAGCAAAAAAAGCAATTCAGCAATTTTTACCACAACAAGGTTCCTCCTATTTACATATTAGACATCGTACCAAAATTTGGCTTCGATCCACTCAGCCGTTTAGCTTGTTTTGTGCTAACAAACAGACAAGTAGACTTTACTAGAAATATGTTGTTTTTTTTTTGGCTCGGAGATCTCAAAACGAAAAAATATTTAAAATTTTGACCTTAAGTAGTTTAGTATCATTTCAGTTGGGAAGTTGGAACGGTAAAAGCTGATACTGTTTTGCGAAAGTAATATCCCTTCTTCAGAAATATTTTTTAAATAGTAATTTTTCCAAATAACATTTTAACTGTGTTTTGTAATCCATAACAAGATAATAATTGAAAAGGAAACGTCCATTTGATGATATAATTTGTATTGCTTCACTAAAGTCAATCTAACAGTCAAAGCAACGCATTCAATATCAAATTTCATTATCCAAAACAAATACAATTGAGTATATGCTATTGAGGACTCCTGCACTTATTGAATTTCCCCTCAAACTGCCGGTTCAACACATAGAGACAACTGCAGTCCCTTTATTGTTAACTAGCTTGAACGTGGCTTCGTTTGCGCTATAAATATATGTTTTAGGTTTTGCCAGTAGTTTCACTCTCGTGAATGTGTATTTTGCCGGAGATTTGCTCCCATAAATTTTCATTTCGACGGGAAGCCTAGCTTAAAATTTCCACTGTACTGTAAGTTTATATTAAGCAGATATTAACTAAAATATATTTTATTATTTTTCTAATGTTCCATCAAAATCCACTAGGAATGTTTATGGATTAGACCCTTTGAGTGTAGAAACTCCATAACACATGTACGGATTTTTTTCGAAAATCAGTTGTATGAAAAATACTTTTAACTATAGCGTAACGCGGGATATAAAATAACGTATCTTTTAAGTTGAGAAGCTAATTTCATTAAAATCAGATCAAGGTCTTAAAAGCTATGGCAGAACATACAGACAGACCCACATTCTCCCTTTACACTTTTATTATTAGTATTGATCAGTGGCAGATGTTACACATCTTATAATTATAATAAATAAATTTTGTATTTAATTCAAATTCTACTAAACTAAAGCTCAATGTATACCGCGCAATCAATAATAATTTTATCACAAATTCTCTCAACAGAGAAAACGCAGCACTCATAGTGGTGTACACTCTGAAATAAAGAAATATGCCAGGCACATGAAAAAAATGCACTTGTAACCGAATAAAGCAAGTGGTTGTATTTAAAGTGAACAAAAAAGACGCATAGCTAAACGACCATACAGTGCTCAGCTGATAGTTGATTGGTTGCTTCAGTTATATCTATGATATACCAACAATGAATCCGATTAACGAGGACGTATGTAATTTGATTCAGAAACATTATCTCAATGGAAAGATGACGATAAAAGACATTTTAACTCAGGAAGGGAGTTAAAAAAGCGGCTGGTCATATAATATAAAATTTAAAAATTCCTTGTTTCTGAATACGCTTGGCTGCGCAATAGTCCTTTACAAAAACTTTTTTGTTGGCCTTGTTTGTTTATTAGGAATAAAGAAGATGATTGTAGATTATAGACAGCTGAAGTAATCAACGTCTATTGGAAGATCGGCGTTAAAAACACAGTACGATAAATTCAAGGATATTTATCACCTTCTGCATTTGCAATTTTTTATATTTCAGCCTCTTGTTAACAACATTTCTGCCAATGTCCTTGATTGTAAGAACAAATGTTCTCCTAACACCAACACTGAGACCCACAAACCACCACTGATATTGATTAGCCCAATAGACTTGACCATGTTAATAAACCCGCAAATTCGAAGTTTACCTATCGATTGTTTGCGTATCATGTTTTATAAAAATTCTGGCTATTTTCGAGTAATAGTCGGCACAGAGTATCTTAAATACTAAATACTCTTTAATTTAGACAGTTTCATTCAATATATCTTTTATCTTTTGAGGCATTGACTTAATAATATCTTGTATCTAAATACTTTTTTGTTTTAAATATCTTCTGTAGCTCTACCCAAGTATATAAAAACTCTGGTCGCAGTGCTCAAACCCTGCCGACAATATAGTGTATTTGCTAATACAGGCAGTGTGGCTTTATTATGCGAACTTTAGTTGGTTTTTGGACAAAATAAAAAATTTGACTCCTTAATACACCCCTTAAAATAACATTTTTTTTCTAAACTGCAATATTATTATCAATCTAACGTCTACACCGAATTAAATACACCCTTCAATAAATAAGTCACTATCTACAAATTAGTGTTTTCAAAAAATTTGTAAGTCCGGTCCTGTCGGGTCGATTTTTTTGAAATTTTAGGGACACTTTTTAATTACTACCAGAGGGTTAAATTTCAATTTCGAAACGATTCGGAGAATTTTTTCGGTATTTTGGGCCCCAAAAACATTTTTAAACCCCTAAAAACTACCCTTAAATTAGCCCGATTACGCCCATTTTAAATAGGCTTCTGGGAGGGATGGATTTCAATACGTGGGCCAAATTTCGTTAAAATCAATTAACTCTTTCGAAAGTTATTGCCCGTACACATATATATATATATATATATATATATATATATATATATATATATACATATATATATAAACATTTTTAAAAATGGTGCCAATGTGTTTAGGAGATTATGAAACGTCGAGAAATTTTGGTCCGACCCCTAGGTCCCGCCATCCGACCGACGCCAATAGTGTATGTTGCCATATGGCAAATACACTAAAAAGTTACTTTGACAGAGCAGATTAACTGTTACTAGGTGGTTACTAGCAACATAGGTTTCGCAACGTCTAACAGTGAATATAGGGACTCTATGGTAAGAGCGCGGGTTAACAGATGGACGATGCTATCCAGCATGTGGGTGTCCACAGTGTGCATGTGTAGTGATGACGTCATGACGGACACGTGTCCTGTCCATCTATCCATCCATACGTGTGTATATATAGCTCCTTGTCTGCCTGTCTATCTCTGTATATTCCAACGGGTGTAACGAGCTAATATGTAGGGTTACTCGTATAGTATATATATCTACTGAATTTAAATCGAAGTGATCACAAAGTTTATTGTCAAAACTACGTATTGCTCACAAAAATAATTTTGTCATGTCTTTGTAAAAGCGGACAAGTCACAATTAATAAAAAAAACCCGGGTCGCAGTGCCAAAAGCCTGCCGACAATATAGTGTATTTGTTAATACAGGTATTGTGGCTTTATTACATGAACTTAAGTTTGTTTTTGGACAAAATAAAAAAAAATTGAACCCCTTAATACACCCCTTACAATAATAATTTTATTAGTTGAAATATTGTTATCAATCCAACATCTGCACCAAATTAAATACGACCTTCAGTAAGTAAATTCGTATACGCAAACTAGTGTTTTCATAAAATTTGTAAGTCCGGTCCTGTCGGGCCGATTTGCTTATAATTTTAGGAGCACTTTTTAATTGCTACTAAAGGGTTAAATTTCAATTTTGAAACGATTCTGAAAATTTTTCGGTATTTTTGGGCCCAAAAAATTTTTTCAACCCCTAAAAACCACCCTCAAAATGATCCGATTGGGTCCATTTTAAATAGGCTTCGTGCGGTGATGAATTCCAACATGTATGCCAAATTTCGTTAAAATGAATTAACTCCTTCGAAAGTTATTCCCGCACACACACACACACACACACACACACACACATATATATATATATATATATATATATATATATATATATATATATATATATATATATACGTATTTAAATATATATACATATATATATAAACATTTTTAAAAATGGTGCCAAAGTGTTTAGGAGGTTATGAAACGGCGAGAAATTTTGGTCCGATACCTAGGTCCCGCCATCCGACCAACGCCAATAGTGTATGTAGCCATATGGCAAATACACTAATAATTAAGCCGTCCACTGAAGTAAAAAAAACTTTATTGTGATAATTATAGAAATCGACTATAAGCTAATGCGGATTAAATGTTAGATACTATTTTTAAAATATTAAAGCCGGTGTTCACGAGGCTGCTTTGTCGCTAGATTCATTGCTTGATTCGTAAGAGCGCTCCGCAACCTGGAAAATATTCGATTTTTTAATTAGAACGTGACAATAACCGAGATCATAAGAATTAATCAGACTACTGGTGGGAGCTTCATAATAATATAATAATTGTTTAAATGGCGCCTCTAATACATGTTCCTCGATTCTAATCCGAGAACAGGTAAAAGCATCAATTGAATTACTTAAATTTATTATTATTAAATAAATGAAAACCAAATCATTTGTCTTTCCTCTTATCCCATAGTTCTTGAGTTAAAAAACTCAAGAACTATGGGATAAGAGAAAAGACAAATGATTTGTTATGTAGCTACCTAACAAATAGAAAGCAAGTTGTTAAAATTGATGAAGTGAGAAGCAATCAAGGGAGCGTTACATGTGGAGTTCCCCAAGGATCCATATTAGGACCGTTCCTTTTTGTTCTGTACATAAATGATATGCTACACCTACTGGTAAATGGGAAATTGATAGCCTACGCTGACGATACTGTGATTATCTGTGAAGCTGATAGTTGAGAAGAAGTGCAACAAAAACTAAATCGCAATCTTACTGTAGTGTATAAGTGGCTGTGCAATAACGAATTATCTTTAAACGTCAAGAAAACTGTATATATGACTTTCTCGAACTACAATGATACGCTACCAGCTGATCTTAACATAGAAGTTGCCAGAAACAACACTTCATACGTAATATCCAGAGCAACAAAAAAAAAGTACTTAGGAGTCTATATCGATCAAAACTGCAAATGGTGTGAACACATAAAGTCTGTAATAAATAAAACTAGATACCTAACTTACGTTGTGAAAAAACTAAAAAACATTCTCAGCACAAATAATCTGAAGCTAATTTACTATGCATTCTTTAACTCCATAATAAACTATGGTATTGTTGCTTGGGGTAATGCGTATGAAAATATGTTTGTTAACCTTGAAAAACTACAAAATAGATTAATCAAAAATATCTTTGGTACAGCAACGAACACAAATGAGGTCTATGTAAAAAAATCAATTTTTAAAGTAAGAAATTTGTACTACTACAATGCTCTTTTAATGGATTACAACAAGCTAAAAAATATTTTTGTAAAAAGTAAACAAATCACTAGGTATAAAAAAATAAGTTTGCCATTATGTAAATTAGAAGTTGGAAAAAAGAAATACAACTATACGGCAATAAAATTGTTTAATATGTTCCCAAATAAACTCAAAAGTTTAAATATAGATAAGAAAAGGCAAAAAGAAATTATAAAAAATTGGTTAATAAAACTAGAAGGTATAAACTTATGATATATATCTATCAGCATTTCTTATCCTATTTGTTTTATATTAAATTATTTTTGTTTACATTTAGTAGTATAAGTTTTTTCATAGTTTAGTCTTAGTTTTGTAAGCTAACTAGGCCTGCGCACAGACTTCTTAAGTCTCTGCAGGAATTTTATGTAATTCCCTTTCACATAAAATTTGTACCCCTACACCTGGTCAATAAAATTTATTTATTATTTTAATACAGATCCTGTAGATGATTGGAAGGCATCAGTGTCTAAAATTTGATCAAAAACAGATTTCACTTACTTGAGACTTGAGTTATGATACGAGAGAGAAATTAGTCAAGATTTTTGCGAGCTTAATTCGCAAATTTCAATGTATAGAAGTAATAAAAAAATATGAATTGGCGTTAGGCCCAAATAACCTTGAATCTTGAATGAGAGCTGGTAGAAGTATCAATTGAATTTTGAATTTATTACAGTACAATATAAATCGGTAACAAGCCAGTTTCACTAGAGAGATTACTAACCCAGCCGAGATAGTCCTTGAAATTGGTGGTCTTGAAAATAAAAAATCCAGTTCAAATTAAACAAAAATGAAGTTTCAATTCAAATTATGTAGCACTAATTTACGTCAAATAACGATCGAATCCTTAAATTATATATTCATTTAAAAATAAAATAGTATTTTACGTATCTAGATATTATTGCATTATTTTGTGTGCGAGTTGTGACGCTATGGAAAAACGAGTTTTAACAGTAACACGAGTCGTAAAAGCATTACATTCGAGATGCATAGTATATTTTTACACATACTCTCCTTTAAAATGGATAGTTTTTACTTCATAATATCTGGCAGCTGCAGTCATATTATATTTTATTTAGGTTGTATGCGAAAACTACGCCTGCTTTGTGTCGCACGCTAACTCTGATCATCTTATAGAATTAAACGGTAACTGGCAGGTTGGTTTTGGAAATTAGTGTTTTTCGTTTTACTTGACGCACTAGTGCGAAATGGGTCTTTTTACTATCGCTATACAGACATGAAAAGCAGTTATTTTATAGAGAGGCGTGCAAAAAAGGTATTTACGTTTATTACATTTTAAACCAACCAACAGAAAAACACTAGTTACAAACAAAAAGAGCATAGTTTATTCCACTTTCTAAAAGCAATTTGCAGTGAGCATGTGTAATGAAGGATGTGACTGTTCAATTTTTTATAATGTTATTTGACCTGGGAGCGTATATGTAATTCCCTTGATGTTAATAATCCTGTTGGTTAACGCAGCTTACTGTTTACCAACTACCCAACGCATCCTGCTATCAGTCGTACAATCGGCCCGCCCGAATTCTGTGTTATATAAATGCTATAGTTAAATAACTAGTCAAATCATTGGCGTAGACAGGGACGTAAGCCTTTAAAGTCTGTTGTTTTATTGATGGAAAAGATCGACAATGTTCAGTAATATAGGCGCTGAGAACTCTTCGTTACAAAAAAAATTGACAATCATGATCAATGATCCTGTCAAGAAATGTGCTCGGGTACCAGTGGCGGATTTATACGTTTCTCAAGTATAGGCTGTTAAATTTTTGCCGCCCTTGCCCCTTATCTCTACAATTGTCAGTTCCTAGATTGTTTTTACAATCCAACAATCTAGTTGAAAGGATCTCGCCATGTTTTCATATGCCAGTATTAGCAAATACACTATTTTGTCGGCAGAGTTTTGGCACTGCAACTCGGGTTTTTTTTTATATAACATTAAAAAAAAGTACAACATGTTACTTGAACTGACACAAATAACGCAAGTTCGTGAACTTTTCATACCTTGTCGATAGTACATTACGAGCCTCAACTATGTACTATCAATTTATAATAGTGTACCTATTCAGCAATCCAACTGAATCCAGCACATTTTTGGCCTTGCTGAATCCAGCGTCTAGCGCTGAATCCAGCGGTGCGGATCCGCAATCAGCTAAAAACAAGTAATTGACTGGGTCTGAGAAGAATTATGATAAGATATTGAAGACAGAAATGGCACTTTATGAAAGTGAGGTAGTAAGAAATGAAAACCTAACTTTAATCTATTTAATCCATGATTATTTAATGACTCTCAAACCAATCAGCGTTGAGGTAGAGAGAGTCCTTTCCGCAGGCGGGTATATTTGCAGTTCTTTAAGATGTCACCAATAACAATTCTTTTTTGAGATCTTACTTTAAAAAAAGTAAAAAAAAAACTGTTACATAATTGATTGGCTTTATTCTTTAAAAGACAAGTCAAGTCTTAAATTATATAATATAAATTATATTAAAGTTTTGTTTCTAATAAGAGTTAACTAGACATTTTATAAGCGGGAAACGTAATTTGATTTCTAAAATTATTGAGACTGAGAAACTGGGACTAGATAGTTCGTAAAATAGGTAAACGAAAACTATTCCAGATATCTAGAATATCAATTTAGCTGATGTAAGACTGTATTGTGATAACCAATAATTATACTCCGGATACTAGTAACTATTACTTACTATTAAAGTACTTTACTAACGCCAAAAAAACAAGTATTTGATGTAAATGTAGATAAATAGTTACTAAAGTCTCTAGAGTTAAGAAATTGTTACATTTATTTGAAAAATCGATTAATGCTGGATTCGTCTTGGATCCAGCTGGATTTACTTTAATTCAGAATAAATCCAGCTGGATTGCAATTCTATCTAACATAGAATTTTAGTTTTTTCAAATATGATCATTCAAATATGACCATTGGACATCTATGTAATTGCTACGCTTTACAGTTGAAGACATACTGATTACACGTGATTTTTTTGGTAGGTGTATCTCGAAAAATAGCCACAAAAAACCACCCCTAATTTTTTCAAAATTATTTTTTCTACCCCATAGTTGGAAAATTATGAAAAAATATGCAATGTGACTCTGATCAGAAGCTATCATATTTTTCAAATATCTATCATAGTTTCATAGAAAAACGATTTTGAAGTTAGGAGTTCCAACCTTTATTTACCAAAAACGAATAAATCTAGAGGCTTAATAAATGGTCAAAAATAATTTAAAAAAAAATAACGACACACCTACGGGAAAAATCTTCAGTTATTTCAGAATTATATAAGTGGGTTGAGTAGGGATCTGGTGGATTGTTAAAAAGAAATGGCTTGTGTTTGAAATGTATAGATATAACAGAATTCATACTTATACTGTGCGAGTAAAAATTACCGCATAAAATTCGTTACATTTTACCTCGTTCATTTTTGTCGAAAATCCTCGGACAGGTCGATGTGTATTTTGAAATTGTCATCTTTGGCATAAATCACTCGTTTCTAATATGATATACAATTTGTGGTAAAAAATGATAATTTCAAAATACACCTCGACCTGTCCGAGAATTTTCGACATAAATGAATTTTACTCAAACTGTATATCATCGGAAATAATATTAGATCGCTATTTAATTGTGCTATACCTAGCCTTTTATAAAAAGCATTCGAATTGATAGTGTATTTACTTTGTTTAATGTAATTTATAGGACATTTTTCTCACGGGAATTATGTTGATAATAATTTGGTTTAACATAAATATTAAAAAAACATAAAAAGAACAAGTACTGCAAACACAAAACTGCAAAACAAGATTCCAATATGAATAGTAGTCGGGTAAAAAAAAATGAAATTGTAGTTTATACCTAAACATGCTTTCAATCGACTACTTTTGAAAACTTTTTTTGTAATTTTGTATTTTCTATCAATAATCATGTGTTTCGTCTTTTAATAAGTAGTTAGAATAAACTATATATGAATTGGATATGCCTACATACTTTAATTTCAATCAATTTCAAACACGAGAATAAATTACTTTTTGTTAGAGTAAAAATATTAGTCAGTAGTTAATTAATGATTTGCTACAAAATTGTAAATTGTAATTGGTTATATTATGACAAGATGTAACATTATGTTTAAAACTCGCTGGGACTCATTTCAACAGTCACACTACTTGTAATATCGTTACGCACGAAATATATATATATATATATAGTATTTTTTGCGCTCATATCTCCTATAAAATAGCTGTTTTTCATTTCATTTTCAAAATTTTTGATAATTCCCTTTTAAACAAACGTCATTTCCAGTATATAAAAAACTAACTGAGAGGATAGGGGGTTTACTATGGTATTGGCATTATGACTTGTTTTATTTTGCTTTAGCGTAATGGGCCATTTTATAGGGGATACTGCAAAAAGTATATTTCGAAATTTATATCAACAATGTATATTTTTCATGGATAAGTATTTTCATGTTGACCAACCTAAAAAAATTGTCTAGATCCTAAACAGAGTTTTTTCTTAAATACTTGCTAAAATAGAAAATTTAAAGATTTAAAATAAAATTAAGAAAAAGTATAGTTATAGAGTTATGTATTCCAGCGAATAATATTTAATTTGTTATTGCGCTCTATAAAAACAAAATTTTAAACGGGATCGAAAGGATTAGGTTGTTATAATTTAACTTTTTTATGTCAATTCTAAGTTCTAATTTAGTTATCGTTGTCAAAAGTTATCTTCATATATTTAGCAGTCGATAGACTTTTAAATAAATAATACAAAAATTGTGAATTCTAGGAAAAGGTGAGAAACTAAAATAAATATTTTACATTGTTAATTGCTTCCACTCGTCGCATTTTACTATTACATCAATCATTTCAAAATAAATGGTAAACTTTCGATTAGTAAACAATATTTGACAGAAGCAAAGTTTTAAGTATATTTTTCTCCATAATTATCCTAAATAAGTGTCTGCGTTTGTAACACAGTATCATACATTTACCGTGATAATAACTTGTGTGTTTGGAAGTAATAGGGGGTGACTTGTTAGAGCACAACAGCAAGCCATCGAAGTGGGGGTTGACCATACCATTGAGATACTAACATAGGGGAGTCAACAACATCAACATTGTCAAAAATAAATAAATAGTGTAACTAGTTTAAGGCCTAACTATGCCGAAAATAAATGATAAATATGTAGATATTGCAAATTACAGACGCTCGACAGCTGAGACCATCAGCGTCTATGAAAATAAAATAAAACCTGTTTCATTTAGCTTCGCTCGTGACTCAGTGCTGACATTTTGAGAATTTATTTTCCCCTAAATTTTTGAAATTAAATGTTTGTTATAAATAACATTTGAATCCAACAAACAGCTGTTAACTTGTTTGCTAGTTAGTATTGGCATAGTAACCAAAAAAAATGTATGTTTGCATAGAATCTTCTACTGTCGGTAATAAAGGGTCAATATTTAGATCAACTTACGTAGGAGCGCTTGTGTAGTATTTTTAAATTAGTACATATTTTTTAATATTTTAATTAGGGCTATGTAAAAATATTTTACCCTAAAAATTATCTTAAAAAAATGCACCGTAAAAATTTCTCTGAATAGGAAAAATTCCTCTAAATTTAGGTAAAGATATTCTAAGGTTGAAACCCTGGCCCGTGTTAATGTCGAATTTGACACCTCCTCTGGCCTGATTGCAGCAGTAATATCAGCAAATGTGCCGAAAAAAATATACTAATATGACTTAACTGTCGATGGATTTTAGCTATAAGAAATAATGTTCAAGCGGTTCAGATAAGGTTATTGATTTTTTTCAAGAACTTTATGCCAATAATTTAAGTTTGGGTATCGGCAAACATTATACCCAGTTTCATCGAAATAGATCTAGTTGTTATTTTTTACTTCTAATTTTTGAATTTTGTATAATGGGGTATAATGGATTCTAGTAGTTGAAAATATACCTAACGAACGTGTCGCAATTTACGTATAACATACACTATAAAAACCAGCTATAGAGCATTAACTAAGGTGGCGATGTGATAGAACTCTTGCCTACTAAACCTAAATATCATAGGTTCGATCCCGGCGGTCGACCCCATTGTTTATTTTTTTACAATTAGGTATATCAGTTTTGCTTGTGCAGTATGTAATGTAAAATATACAGTAACTTTTTTTATATTCACTATAGTATTAGTTTTTTTAACCACCTTAAAAAAGAGTGTTCTCAATTCATACGTAAGTAGTATTGTTAGAAATTCATTATAAACATTAGGAGCACTGTGGTTGGAACAATAAAAATAAAGATTTATTCAGTGAATGTACATTTCGAGAACTAAGCTCCCATCTTCAGCAAAGTTTTGATGAAGATGGGAGCTTAGCTCTCGAAATGTACATCCACTGAATAAATCTGTTGCGGTAAGAAGTAACTATTATTTATTTTTATTAGAAATACATTATATTTTAATATGTTAGTTGTGTGGAGCTTCTTAGCGATGTATTTTTTTAATCATTAATGAAATATTTTTCTCTAGATAGTATTGACGGGTACTCGGGTACAAATATGAACCGGTAACGTCATTTCTAGGTCAAATATAGCATGTAGCGCGTCATTCGCACCCCTTCGTCCGATTCCCTGCCACGCCGTCCACCCTCTACACTTCACCACATGTCGTACGGTGGATAGAATACTGCGTATATACGAGGGACAATGTTCAACCCCCGCGCGTCAATACATTGAATTGATCTGTATGATTTATACGATTTATTACAGAAGTGGACAAACATAATATACTGCCTATATAAAAACCAAACATCAGTTAATTTTGATTACGACTAGAACCTGATATACGGATATCTGAAAACCTGCCAGAAACAAATGGTTGTTTGGCCGCTAAAAGAACAGAAACTTGAAATTTGGCACGTAGGTAGAGTTGTATCGTTTAGAGAAAACAGTAGTGTGATTTTTGCGCACAAGCGAGTTTCGGATCTATATTGTTATCTAATAAGGGTTTGTCCTATGACAGTTATAGTTATTCGGCGCTAGTCGAAACGCTCAATTAACAGTACAGAATACACATATCGCCCATGATTTCCCCTTAAATTACAAATCACGCCGCTACTGATCGATTTTCCCACTTTTCCTACTACTTGCTTATATCTTTTCTATACAATACTAACTCTAGAGCTAAGTTACCGAGCATCTTTATTTAACAATTAATTAAAAACAGTTCCAAATTCCATTCCAATTTCAAATTCGAACAAGCCGTGATGGTGGTCGTATACTAGAACTCTACAAATGCGACCCTTGAGGTCCACACGATTAACTTCCCAGTATGATCTTAACAAATTAGACCCGAAAAATCTTTTCCAAAAATTCTAAAATAGTTGGAATAGTTGGACTGGTAAGTTAAAAGTTATAATCGAATAACAAATTTTGAAACAAATACCGAGCTGGGTAGAGTAGTGGTACAGCACTAGACTCGCATTCGGGAGGTACGGGTTCGATTCCCGGCAGGGGCAGATGTGACTGGGACTTTTTCCTACTGCCTCTCGCCGAGAAACGGTAATTCCTGTACCGGCCATCTTGATTGAGGTTTTCCATGGTTTCCCTCAATTAATTCCAGATAAATATCGAGATGGTTCCTTATTTGAGGCCATGGCCGATTACCTATCAAACTCCTAGTTCAAAAATTACCTGCCTTATCCTAATTTCCTATAATTCCTTCATTCGCCCATTGCTATTATATAAGTTGAAGTTTAAATTGTAGAAAATAACGGGAGGTGGTAAATGGAAAATAGTAATGGTGCGAATGGCGTCTGTTATGACATAAAGTCGAGAAACGGACGTTAAACGCGTTATTATTATTATTATTATTATTAATTTTGAAACAAATGTACAATTTCTCTTCAAGCTAAAAATTTAATAAATTGGAGACTTGCCTGAGATGGTGACACTGTACTTTTGCTTCGACGCTGGTTACTTTATCTGTCAAGCGTTTATTATCTACATTATGTGCCGAATCTCCTTTTTCGAGTTTGGGATTGGAATGTTACTTTGCACCGTTTTAAATTTCCGTTGTTTCGGTGGCCGAACAAACTGCAAAGAAAGGGCTTGACTCATTTTTTACAGTTATGTTTTGGTAGGATTTTAATTTTTACTTAAAGTTTGGATATGGTTTACACAAAAATATATAGGTGTAACTTAAAATTTATTAATTAGTATAAGACGTAAATATCTTTCCATATATTTTCTCCTGAAACAGAAAGATACATTAATCTTGGTTTAAATTTAAATGGAATACAAATGTTTTTCTACTACTGAATGCATTTAAAAATATTTTTAATAGTGAAAAAGCTTGTTAGTCGTTATGACTGTACTTAATATTAAAAGTGGTAATTGTTATGTACGAGTAAGTAGTTTTGTCTTTTGTGAAAATTATTTTTTATTTTTTTTATTTTTTTGACACATACTTCAAATAATTTTGATTATAAAATATACTGTTAAACTCAAAAGTGATATTGGATAATTCTCCATAAATGTTCTATTTTTTCATAGTCTATTTTCAACACTATTTTTGATTTGAGTCGAATGAAAAGAAAATGCATACGTTCTGATTCATATTTTTCAAGATAAAAAAGATACTGTCTATTTTACATTGCAAACTACAGAAGTAAAACTGATATAATTGTAAAAAAAAACAAAAAAAATAATGACATTAACCCTCTAGATCGAACCTACAACCTATAGGTTACCTCGCTGCCACCTTAGTTAATGTTCTACTGCCAGTTTTTACAATATATGGTATATGTACAGGGCATGATCGTTACAATTTCAATCTCATGAATCAATTTTACCCTACCTAACTAATATTTTTTATATAAAGCTATCTTCAAAAATGCACCAAAATTCCAAATTGGACATTTGTACCAAGAAAACAGACAAACAAGAATTCTGGAAGTACGTTTTTCCATCCAGAAAAAAAAGAAATTGTAGACAGTGGTCCCGGTATTATAATTTTATATATTGTATTTAAGACGATTCTGCAGGCGTATTGCAATTCAATTCAATCGTGCCAATCTGTATTGCAGTAAATACATCGATGGTATGTAGTTGACCGGTCGTCGCCAGCTTCCAGCTGTTTCGTCGAGACGTCCAAGTGACGCATAGCATCGCGACGCCCTTATCGTGATGATCTAATATGTATTATGTATATATACAACGCTTTGTTCACTATCCTACTGTCACCGTACACCTAGCATGTTGTCAAACATCCTGTCTACATATAACATATCAATAATAATTTAATTAGAAAATAGATTTATTTTTCGTTTGAAGCGAAATTTTATTCTCGACAAACCTATAAAAGACTTCTTTTTAATCAATAATTGAGTTCCGGCTAACTTAAAACATGTCGTCGGATTATTTTCTAGCACTTGAAACAACCTCACAATACGTTTTTTTAAGTTTGAACATACTACTACGACCTACATGTTATAAGTGAGTGGTCTCTCAGATCGTAAAATATACTCTCGAAAAATTTTGAATTATGATCGCAAAATTCATTTTATGCTTTATTATGCTTTTGATGGCCTTCAAAGTGTTAATTTTATTTTTTTTTAAATGTCATATAGGTATATTGCAATGATACCCCACAAGCATAGGTAGAATTATATTCCCCCCCTGCTTACATGTATAATGCCCGCTTCAAAAAAGAATTTTTGTAACTTTAAATACAAGTTTTGTTTTTGTGTCAAGGATTTACATATTATGTGTGAATTTCAAGTCGATATCTCATTTTGTTTAGAAGTTAGAAGCCTCTGACAGAGGGACGGACAACGTTGCCACAATAGTGTTCCGTTAGACCCTACGATACGAAACCCTAAAAATGAATTGGATGAATTGGACCGATTGTAAACGACTGTAATTAGAATACTGAAATCATGGATGACATTTTTGTAGTCCTGAAAACAGTTAATATTCGAAATTAAACGACTATTATTATTATCAGCGAATGAGGCACGTGTAAGTTTTTGCGAGCGCCGAAGCCTGTGGAAGTGAAGGTCAATGGAGGGGACCAGCTTGGATCACTAGGGAGCGTAACACATACTAATATAAATTGAACAAATGCACAGGGTAAAAAAAACAAACATCATACGTATGATTCAATTTACCGTTATCGCAATTATCTTGATAATTGCGGTTGGCACCGATCATTTTTGAAATTTGAATGTAATAAATGGTTATGATAGATATTGTTCCCAAATAAAAACATATTTGAAAAAATAATAACAGAAACATCGCCTGTCCGGTTTCCTAAGTTGGGCAGAAAATCCTTTATTAATTAATTATTACTATTATAGATTTTGTATGTATTTATTTGTATTTGACGGAGAAATAAATTTAGTTTAAAACCCAAAATAGACAAAAAAAAAATTTATGAGCGTGATTCTTGAACTAGATGCGGGCACTAAAACAAATTTTGTAAGTATGTCAGACAAGGCAGTAGAGCATATATGCATTTCTTAAGAAAATTGTCTATTACATATATGTTTTTTAACATTTTGGAACGATACCCTAAAAAAAATGGATCATTAACTTCGAAAATTCTCTAACTCTACTAGTGGGAAATGGTACTATAATTTAGGTCAAAATTTACTTTGCAAAAGTTTACAATATTTTTTCGTTTTGATCTCCTCTGAATCCAAAAAATACATTTTTGAAAAAAAGATTGTTAGTCTGCCTCTTTGTCTGTGAACACGATACAGGTCAAATGGGTGAGCGGATTGAAACCAAATTTTGGGAGGATATTTAAAATGCAAATAATTTTTATACACAGAAGAGTTATATGCTATAATGTTGTTTTTTTAAATATTCTGATGGAATACTTTTTATAACAGTTTATTATTCTATTTATTGTCACAAAAAAGTTTTGTCAAAAAAAATTTTTTGTTAATCTTTTAGTTTCGGAAATATTTTGGAAAAAAACAGCTATTCTTTTACGCAGGTAAGTAACTGCAAGCATGTTTTGGTTAATTATTATTATTATTATTAAAAATATTATAAATTTCATATTAATTAATCATTTGACGCTAATAATTTTTTGAATTTTATTGTAATTCATTATTTTATTTAAAAAAATATTGGTATGACTTATATTTTAACTAAATTTTCGAGATACTTGAAGAAGTCGGAATAATACCGACGAAACGTCGTACATCGAATAAAAACGTACTTAAAAATTGGTATTTCCACCTGATCCTTTTTATTTAATTTATTTCAAGACCTGATTTTTCCTAATACTAATGTTAATAAGATTTTTTTATTTAATCACGTAATGGACGTGAACAATATTGAGACTAATGTTAATTATTATGTAACCATGGAAACGAATAGCAAATATAACATTTGTTCTAGTCGTTACCCGCGCCACCGCGCGCGTTAACAGAAATTTTATTTTATTTACTATATCAAATGTCAATAGTTTTTAAATTGGAATATCCGGTCGCTCAATTCGCTTGATTTTTTTATAAATGAATTTTAATAAACAGATAATTACGCCCCTTCTTTCAACTACTAAACGAGCAGCTTATAATATTTTACTACATTATTGGTTAGTTAATAGCAAATATCTAATCTTATCTTGTGGGGGAGATGGAACATAATAATAATAATATGAGTAAACCATGACCTTTTAATTTGTAACTAAAGTAGAGTAGACTGTATGTTCTATGTATGATGTAGGTATATATTAGGTACACATTACATAACCATACAGGTTGTTCATTTTGCGTGTTTCAGGCTTGAGAATAGCCGAGCATGTAGCGATGCATTTCCATAACTCCTCTATTACAAGCCTATAGTTCCGTGAGCTTCCAATTCGAAAAAAGATAAAAGGATTAAATAGAATCGTTTGAAAATATGAATCGCTGTTTAAAATCATATGTTTTCCTTAATTGCTAATTAAGTAACGCTTTGACGAAATACTATATGCGATAACAGCCAAAACAGTTTCTCTGTGCGAGTCGCATGTCCAGAAAGCATGCACAATGCTTCTAACAGGAATACTTAATGCAACGAAAATTTAATCAAAATCTAATCTATTGTGCAGCCGTCTTTTCCATTTTTTAATTAAGCTTTGTTTACGCGACGAAGTTGAGTTCTATCGTCGATGTTGGGTGTAGTTTTTATGAGTGTATTTGTGCGTGAAGATTCATCAAGCTGAATTTCAGACAACTGATTTGATTTTAGACTGTTCGAGGTTAGGTTTTCTGATTGTGTTAGACCTAATATCCGTAGTAGCCCACACTTGCAAAGCGTTTAAGCGTAGTTCTTAGCTCAGTTTTGTGTAGTTAGATATGATTAACTTTACACATTTACGAAGGCTTAACAGCACTAAGTTAAGTAATATTTATGTGCACAAAAATCGATCCTGTATTTAAGAATTTTAAGCGTAGGTTTACTATATATTCGCATAAACAAACCACTGAATTTCAAGAAGGGGACCTAACTGAATCAGATTCTCATTATCTGAGCATATCCAAAAACACAAATCAACTTCTCATCGGGATTAATCAATGACTGCTTAGAGACATACCCCAACAAGAACAACGAGGTGCGGCACAAGCGCCTCAGGCAGACCTTGAGAATCGAGCATTTAGATACCAGTTGAGATTCATCATGCCCAATGGGATTGAATTCTTTCTCACAAGAGTCCAAAACTGTTCGACGCCTGGTTGGATGGGGAGGCACTATACTCTTGTAGGCCTTAGTCAAATGGAAAAAATTCTTAAAATATTTACCAGGACGTATGCAAAATACTTGTAGAATCGCGCAGGTATCTGAGACCAAAGCAATCTTGCGTCCGATGACACGAAGAAGAAAGTTTTATTTTTTAAATAAGTTATTAGATTGTTTTGGCGACAATATAACATTTTCAAATTTTGTCTTAAGAATTATAACACTGTGCAGTGTGCGTTCGTATTTACTAATATTGTTAATTCTGTCATGAATTTTACCAATGAACTTCGAAAAGAGGTAACCTGGCATATATCTCCTGAAACACTGTATACCATGCACGTTATATGTATTCTCTTGTTAGCCTGCAACATCGCATGATGGCGACATGTATTTGACTGTGTGTGTGTTGTGTGTGTGTATGCATGTATGTATATATCCTACCGGAAACAAAAATGTGTAAAAACGAGCCAAGTTCTTTTCTGCCGGTTGATTCGGTCACCAAAAGGAGTATAAATATAAAATGACACTCGCAAGTTCTCTTCAAATTTCAAATTCGAAAAATGATGTTTGGGACATAAGTCTTACATAGTTTAATTCAGTGTCACCTCTAGGTTTTTACTCGACAAATCATCAAATTTAGTGTTTTTTTTTTTTTTTTGATTCGATAATGAAACTTACCAAGTACAAGCCTGAAGGGGTGCCCATTATTTTAGAACTTATGATTTAAATATTATATTTCGAGTTTGATTTTGGTATGGAACTTGGCACCGCTTTACATTAAGTGTAAAATGGAGCCAAGTTCCAAACCAAAATCAAACTCGAAATATAATATTTAAATCATAAGTTCTAAAATAATAGACACCCCAGATTTTTAATCAAGAAGGAAGAAAATTGCCGTTTTCAAATTTGTCCTCTATTTGCTGCCTGAAACCTACACCAGTGCCAAATTTCAGGCTTACACGTCTGCTAGACGTACCCCATAGGCTTTGACAAAGCTGCTAAAGTCAATATTTGTTTTTTTGTATTTCCTTTGAAAAGCTCGAATTATGTACAAGGCTTTGATGAAACAGACTTTAACAGCAACTAATTATCATGTTTAACTGACTCAATGAGACGCGAATGCATCCAGATGATAAATAGGTCGTAGGTTGGTTTGTGTAATTGGACGAACGACGTGCAGTAGCATTTTTACGAGAACTTGGCTTAGCGTCCTACCGTGCCCCCAGATATATTATATGCGTTGGCTGCATGTGGGACACGCGTGACTTCTTTCTCTTGTCCCAGGAGATTGTGCCGGTTAAAGTGTATGAAAGCAGGACTGGAACGGTGACAATTCCTTATACGGAACACGCTATACAAACCAGAAGACTTATTATCGATATTCACGCATAGAAGAAAAGCGTTCGAAAATAAGGTGAAACCAGATTTTTTAAATAAAGTTATAAAATCTGGATATTTAAAATATGTCTAACCGGTGTTGGAAGCGACTATATAGCCATACCAGTTATACTTTGGCTACCTGCTTTCCACTGTGGCACCAACACTCCCAGCATACGTTTTTTGGGGAACTTCTTTCTGCACTCGTCCCCTTTTACCTTGTAAAAGCGTAATCGCACCAACACCATCCGTGAGAGAGACTCTTCTACTGAAAGAAAATCCTTTCGAGAAATACCTTTCTAAGTTTGTATGTAGGATAAAAAAATATGAAAAATTGAGACAATTTAACAAAAAAATGTAAAAATATATAAGTTAATATCAAGTGGAATATAGAATAGTTGTAAAAAAAATTACAATGAGCCTCACCCTCATAAGCTCACATAAGAAGTTGAACTTCTTTAGTTTTTAATATTATAATTATTACTGGGAAATTATTACACATTTTAAGAGGGCTTAAGATTAAAAGATTAAAGATTTATTTACATACTATAATCTACAGAAAAACATTTTTAATTTGAATTGTCTGTAGTATATCAGCATCATAACCTCACATTCTGCGAACGTTTCAGCATTTACTTGTATTTAAAAAATGTTTAATCCGAAAATTTTTCGGATATCTGAAAATAGAGAATATGATATTTAATATTTTAGTTTCTGAATTTACATGAAATATAATATGTTATGAGTTCCTACCATTTGTACGTCAAATTACAGAAATTATTTTGTACTTCAATTGTTAGTAGTTTTAAACGTCAGATTCATGCCGTTCATCCTTTGCTTACAATTTTGCAAATCAAAATGCAACACATTATAAACTTCTGTCCTTGTCAGTTTCATGTAATTTAGAGGACAAACTAACTTCCCCTTAATTTGTTACATTCTACTTCCCCTCAATTTCTTACTTTTTTCAAACAGATGCGTCGCTAAAGAAGTTAAACTTCAAAAAAACACTTGTGTTGATCGAACCAGCGATCTCCTGCGTATGATACTTTATCCATTCAGCTATTGTAATTCCTTGATTTACAGCTGTTTTATGTTATATACCATGACTAAATGGCGAATCAACAAACTTTAGGTTTGATGCTGCCGGCTAGATGGGAAAACTTAACATAGTGTAAGAAAAGGATAAAAACCAACATAGACATATAATTTTAACTAAATAAATCTGAGGTGGACACGATGAAATTTAAGTTGAAATTAACGAAAGGATACCTGGGTACCTACTTTAAATAATATTATAACACTATTTATATAGTGGTTTTCAGCCTGTCAGGACTAATCAACTCGTGTATTTTCAACTTTTCCTTCAGCCCCATCAGAACTCTTTTTACCTTTTTGATATTTTCCATTGGATGAGCAGCGGAAAAGGAAACGCTTGGATAATACGTGAGTACAATCAGTTGAAAATAGTTGGTGTTGATAACACGTGAGTCCGTCTATATATTTATTCGTAACGTGACGTTTCGTATTTGGGGTCAAATTATTTATTTGCCAAACTAGTTTTTGCACCCGAAAACTAGTTCGTTAAATAAATATAACCTTATCATATTTGAAACAAGTCAATTCATTATGATATATGATCATCAGTGTTTGAATATTACACAAAACATCTTTTGTTCCGTCTTGTTCCGTCTCGGTGAAATAGAAAATTTAAATTCGGCACGGAATATCCTGAAAACCCAAGAATGCTGTGAAAAATCTTAAACTTTAAAAATTAGAAAAGGGTCTAAATGCAGTGAAATTCAATCTTCGTGTCTCAAGAGCTTCTAGCACTGATAGACCCTGTTGTATTTTTTTTTTCACAATTCTAGTCGACTCACCCTAAATAGGATTCTGAATTCCTAAAATTGTCACTTCCCGTTTTTCTGTCAAAAATTATTTTTGACGTTTCAAACTTTGCTCTCCTACCCTAAATTTACGGTAAAATATCTTTATATATTCTGACTATTGGAATATTATATCGTTGACTTAGACTACAAACCTTATAACTCCAGAACTACCAATTTTATAAGGGACAGTAACAACGCCATATCTTCTATATAAATAGCATATTTTAAAACGTCACAAAGTAGTTTTAAGTATGTAAAACTACAGCAAGAAATTAAAATGACTGAACAGGCAAGTTTATTAAGACAAAACATAGTACAAAAACAAGATATGGATAAAACATATACCTTGTTAATCAGCGACCAGTAACTATTTTCCAGTTTTTACAATAAATTGTCACGAGCCTACAACGATATACCTAAACAGTCTTTTATAATATAGAATGGTTGTAACCACGGAAGTTTGAAGCATTATTTTTATTATTTATATGTCACTAACAATAAATGAAGCTGTTTAATATACTTCGGCATGATTTAAAAAAAATCTTAAATGTTTTCGAGTTATTTCTTTGCTAACAGTTAGGTGGAATCAAAATTCGATCAAAAGTGAAGTTACTCAGCCAACGATATGCGGGTTAGTAGCTGTGTCAAATTTCAGATTGATACCTTTATTTAGTTAAATTCAACTGTGACAGACATGTGGACAGACAGAAAGATCTCATTTACCGTTTGAGGTAGGTACAGAAACCCTAAATATATGAATTTTAAAATTTACTTAAATAATCTCAGTCGTGATATAGGTATTCGAATTTCAACTTACTGCGTTCATATTAATTTATCACGTTATGGTTAAATATACCGAAAATCACCAAGGTCAGTTTTTTTTTCTAAAATTAAACTAATAAAACTGATAAATGATAAGACGCCAGATAAAATATGGAAGTTATATTTTTAAAAATTTGTAGCATTTTTTTATTATCGCACACGGACAGCTATCTAAATAAAATAAAAATATTATCAACAGCTGATGTCTAGTTTTGATAACAAATAACAGAAAACTTTCCTCACTGAATACCATTTCACCATGAAATATTAATACGCTTATTCTTCGGTATTCAGAAAATATGTTTATTTGATATTATCACATTATGTTTAGGCGAAAAATTATAGTGACGTAACTAGCCGTTACTTTGCGTTAATTTCATTAGTGTATTGGCCAAATGCCACATTATACACTACTGGCGTCGATCGAATGACAGGGACCTAAAAGTCAGACCAAAATTTCTCGACATTTCTTCTGAACAATCTGGAACCATTTTTGGAAATATATATATCTACATCATCAAAATTTCAGAATCGTTTCAAAATTGAAATTTAATCATTTAAATTTAAATCATTTAAAATATGCTGCTAAAATTTTAATATTTTAATAAAATGGACCAAACAGGACCAGACTTACAAATTTTAGAAAACGGTAGATTGCAGGTATGGATTTACTAACTAAAGGACATAATTAATTTGGTGCAATTGTTGGATTGATACTAATATTGAAATTAAAAAAACAAATATTATTTTAAAGGAAAAAAGCTTAAAAATCCCTTACCCTTAGCACCAAAAGGTCGCTCAGAAAAATCTTAAAAGAATCATGAACGGAAATGATCACTTATCTTAATCAAAAAGTAGACCAAAACCCGAATTAAAATCAATTCTTTATTTTTTTTAAACGATCGTTTCGGCTATTTGAGTCATCATCAATAAAACTTATATGTAATCAGTATTAGAAGAGGTACACAATTGTTTCAGAAATGTTGAAATCGTAAGTCATTCTTCTTGTAATTATGTTAAAAATTAAGTACCTACTTCATAATTATTCGTCTATGTAAAATTGCCATTAATTTTTTTCCAACAACAAATTAAAGAATCTTTTTTTGGGTTTTGGCCTACTTTTTGATTAAGATAATGAATTTCCCGAACTACTTCTGCAAAATCATAAAGAAAATGATCAGAATTGGAAAATTTTAGCGCGATCAATTATTATAAACAATTAATTATTGTTTGTTTTTTTATAACTACAGAATCAAAAGTAAGCTGTAGTTCACACAAGTGGGGGGAACTGTTGGCATGGATCAATTTTTTTTAGAAATGAAATCAAAGAGATTCGGAAATTTGTTAGTTTAAAAAAATGTTAATTTTTGGGGCTACAAAACTTATGTAGGTACGTCAATAATATTTCTTTCGGTGTTTGGCATTCGGATCAGGTACCAACATCAAAACGGAAATCAAAAATGACCAGTCCGTCTCTTGACTAAATGTAAGATTGCGTTATATAGGACAGTGATGTGGTTGGTTGTTGTAAGTAACGCGTTGGTAGTAGCGTGGAGTTGCAGGAACGGTGTAGGCGTGCCTCTCTATCTACTCACTGGCGGCAGCACCCTGCATATATACCTTACTTACGCCATACGGCCTGGCCGATATTGTGGGTCACGCAAATCCGCTATGCTCGGGACTCCCCCGAGGTACGACGGTTGCCTGCTTGACTGTATTAAACCTGACCGTGCTGTTGCTCCATATACCGGTCAACGGATCTTACAAGTATAGTGAACCCTCGATTATCCTGACAGTATTCACAGATTTGTCAATTTATGTAATTCAGGTGAAGTTTTTTTTTAATAGAAAACAGTATCAGGGGTAATTGGAATAATGAAAATTAATCAATTTAAACACTCATTGATTGCAACGTTTCGTCTTTACTTTAATTAAGACTTTTTCAAGCTCTCAATATGCTTAAATGATAGTAAAACTATGATATAATATGCAATCAATGAGTGTTTAAATTGATTTATTTTCATTATTCCAATTACCCGTGATACTGTTTTCTATTATAACATATATCTGGAATTGAACTTTAAAGATGATTTTTTTTTTTATTTTTTAGGTACTTTTATTAATTTGGTGCCGACCTCAAACCCTTATTATTTTACGCTCTTTAGTGACATTGCAATACGTTATGGTTAAGGTGACCAATCACCCTCCTTTAGAGAGGACAGTCCTTCTTTTGTAGATTTTGTCCTTCCTGTGTACCTTTTCGATATTCAGAGATGCCGCGCCGAACTGTTACTTACGCATAATGTGACGATACAGTTCGGAAAGATGATATATTGACGAAAAATATTCATTCAATGGAAAAATACTCATTTAATTAAATGCTTTTTCATCTCCTTTTTTATTCTAAAAAAATTGATTACCTATGTTATGGTTTCTTACTATTTTATTACTAAACTCGAAAAAAGCTGCTAAACCGATTTTGAAAAAATCATACGGGGCAAATCCGTAAATATTCTGAACAAAATGGCGTTGAGTTTTTTTAAATCGATTAATCTCTTTAAAAGTTATAACTGAATAAACAGGAAAAAACTACTTTATACATACCTATCTATCGCATTGATAATTAAGTCGGTAAAAAATGAGCTCTTTCATTTTTCTATTTACCTGATCGGAAAAATTATCGTGTAGGCATGGACACTGAATAATCTTGTAATTGTGTTTTGGTTAATTTTTCGCTTTTTAGTAAACGCAAGAACTTCATGAAAAAGAATATTTTAGAAACAATTTTAACGACTTGCAACGAGATCACCAAAACTGCTCTGTATAAAAATATTAAAAATTCAACGTTCCACCAGAGTTTTGATTTTGTATTGGAATATTTCATGACGTCAATATTCAGCATTTTGATTTAAAACACAAACACCAGCATATCTTTTGTTTTTTTATATAATATCTACGTGTATATAGGTATAGACAGCGTATATAAAGTGATTGGAGACTGTTGCTTATTCCGTCGCCGCGCCGTCGTCGTCGCCTCTAGAGCAGCATCGCTCTGCTCGCTCACCCGACCTAATAGCATACATATACACAACTCGATACACGTATACTGTATACAGTGCATCTTTTTTACGAGTTTCAACGAGCGGTTACATTAGTTTAAGTAGTATTATATAATATTTTGATTAGATTAAAAAAATTCATATTTATTCTATATAGTCTAGCCCATTCCCTCCCTTTTAACAGTGTTGGATCACTTTCACACAACTTGTGCTGAGGCCCAGCGGTAAGAGGCGAGGTAGACAAAAGACATATTGTGGGTGTGACCTTCTTTAATCTTTATTTCCAACGATGAGAAAAACTCATATAGAAAACGTCAAAATTACAGTTTAAAAATTACAGCTTAAAAATTACAAATTACAAATTAAAATATTCAGGAAAATTGTAAAATGTGTTCTCCAAAATATATATTTTTAACAAACGAGAGAAACTGTTTCTATTGTTAGAATTCTTTATTAAAGTTGGAAGCTTATTAAAAATGTTTACTCCTATACTCAGAGGAGAATTTTTGCTGACATCAAGTTTGTTTAAGGGGCAACTCAGATTTTGCCTAAACCGCGTGTTATAAGAATGGTAGTCGCCATTATTCACAAACTGGTTAGAATTAATATAAACAAACAAAGAAATTTCGTAAACGAAAATTTGACAAAGTGTCATAAGTTTAAGATTACTGAAGGATTGGCGACAAGACACCTTGAAGGAAATATCAGCTCTGTCTTGCTCAAATCATCCGCATGTTTCAATTTTTGGCTGGTGCCAACTACGAGGCTAAAAGATGCTATTGCAAGAGTGCCGCTGTCAATTGATTACTCTAATTTTGGGAAATATTTTGAAGATTTAAAAAAAAAATTTACAAAAAAGGAAGAGTCACTGTAGGTTTATGATGGAACAGTTTTGTGAAATAAGTACGAATAAGGTCGTAGTGTGACATTGAAAACGTGTGTTTTTCTGGTACAATTAATGCCAACTTTTTACTAGTAAATCGTACATAAATTACAAAAGTAGTCCATTAGAGACCTAGATTTGTCCTTTATCTTCCTTATAGAGAAAGAATTTTTGCAGAATGTTGACAAATAAGTCTACAACAGTTGACAGCCGAAGCTCTATTTTTGGCTTAAATTCAGAGCGTTCCGACAGCCTTAACACTTTAGTAGACGCTCCAAATCGTATTTTTGACCTGACAAAGGTTTATTATTTTTAGGGTTCCGTACCTCCGATGAAAAAACGGAACCCTTATAGGATCACTCTCGTGTCTCTCTGTCTGTCATAACTTATTTTCTTCGAGTCTACTGGACGAAACAAGTTGAAATTATAGAATTATATAATGCAATCACGGACATTTAGTGTAAATAAACGAATTCCGATTTTGGGGGTTAATTTTGGAAGGAAAATTATAATACAAGAAAAAATATTTTTAAAGTGCGTCATGTGACGTATCAAATGAAAGGAGTCGTTCTGAGAAATACAAATATATTTTATTTTTAATTTTAAAATATAACCATTAAGAGCACTGTGGTTGGAATAATAAAATAAAATAAAAGAATAGTTACTTCTTATCACAACAGATTTATTCAGTGGATGTACATTTCGAGAGCTAAGCTCCCATCTTCAGCAAAACACATAGCTCTCGAAATGTACATCCACTGAATAAATCTGTTGTGGTAAGAAGTAACAATTACTTCTTACCACATCAGATTTATTCAGTGGATGTACATTTCGAGAGCTATGTGTTTTGCGTAATAAAATAAAATAAAAGAATAGTTACTATTCTTTTATTTTATTTTATTACGTCAGCTCAACTGAAGAAGCTTTTCAATATATTTAAAAAGTGTCAATATTTCGCCTAGACGAATCCTTAATTAACTTTCCAGTATATTGGGAAGTTTGAAATGGATTCGAAAATAGAAATCAATATATTTGAAATATTTTTGTTTCAAGGTCTATAGCATTTTTACACTTTTTTTTTGTAAAGTAGTGTATGTGCGTGTGGTCATTTTTTTTTAGCACAAAATTATATCGACTTTTTATGGTGCCAACCAAAGCGTATTAACGTAAATATTTGTTCAAAATTACTCCAGCGATTTATGTTTATAAACAAAAAGACTGCAGAAAAGTATATTCTACAAGAAATCTCGTAAATAAAAAATGACATCGACTTCGTTAGGGTGTCAATCGAGGTGTACCTATTATCATCAATGATCAGCAATACATTTTATTAAAATTGATTCTGTCGTTTTTTCGTTTAAACAAAATGATTCGAAAAAGGTCAATTTTTAGTATTTCTTGAAAAAGATGTATCGGATCTAATTTGTTCTGGTGGCAAAACATATATTTTTTATGATTAAATTGCTCAGTTTTCTATGTTATTTCTTATTACTAATATTCAATATTCATCAAACTGAGAATTTGGTCTTGTGAACCTTTGTGCCGCTTGTTTTCAATTTATAATCAAAACGTACCTTCTAAATTCAAACATAATGTTGGAAGAGTATATAGTAAACATATGTTTTTCACTTTTTTGCGATACAAGCGTCGGACAGTATAATTTTATTGTCCTTCTCATTACCATATGAGCTCATACTTTACCGAGATTTGTGCTTTCTCCTTCAAGGAGATCATGTCAACCTACGTGTAACAATCTTTTGTCTATTGTATTGAGCATGGTATTGCAAATTCCTTTTGCTTTTGTACATCTGAGCAATTACAGCGCAGACATTTAAGATTTCTAGTTTTAACCTCAAAAAAATGTATTAGTGACCCTTTTATTTTTAGATAGAATTTATATGATATTTGTTTTAACATCACCTTTTGTAAAACATTCTGTAGTAGCTATCACGTACACAATAACAGTATGTAATGTACGTACAAACCTATTGTCTGAATATATTCTCTTTTCGTCGTTATATTTATACAACTAATATTTTATGGAACATACTCGTATCATATTTATTAAATGAATTTATTTTAACAAAAACATGACGTTCACCTGTTTCCATATACTAAATTATAAAAAAAATATTTAAAAAAATTGAACCTCCTTCAAAAAAGAGACTAAAAAGATGAAAATAATAAAATTTTGGGGTCGGCGCCAATTAAATAACTAAAACTTTTTACAGTGCCTACTTTTATAAAATTGTCGTCAATTTCAAAATTTTATTATAAGTATTCCATCTTTAATAGCTTTTTTGAAGAAGGGTCAATTTTTACTTTTTAATGAATTTGCAATACGTAGTTTGTACGTAATTGCATATTAAACGACTTCTTTTCTTGATATTTGATTATAATAAACATAGAACTAGAAATATATAATGAAAAAAAGACTATAGTACCGATTTAAGTAAAATTTATGTAGGATCACTCTGTAGGTATGCTCTATTAAATAGAAAAAGAATTATTAAAATCGGTTCACAGCCGGAGATATGGCAGAACATACAAAAAAATGAGTTGAATTGAGAACCTAGTCGTTTTTTAAAGTCGATTAATAAAAACCAATAAATGACAGTCAAATTAATGAACAATATTTTTAATTAAGAAAAATGTTTTCATATGCAAATTAATAAAATGTACAGACCACTTCCAAAAAGCCTATTTTAGTAGATAATTTTCGTTCGTGATAATTATGCACAGGAATTATATCAATATTACTTCTACCTGCAATTTCGTTTGCACCAAAAGTTGGTTTTGACAAAAACTTAACTTAATCGAAATGTAGCCGAATAAAAAGCATTTATTTTAAGTAGAACATATACATATACTAATGGTTGAAGTAACTGAGCTGGGTAGGGTAGTGGTGACAGCACTAGACTCGCATTAGGGAGGTACGGGTTCGAATCTCAGCGGGGGCAGATGTGGCTGGAACCTTTTCCTACTGCCTGTCGCCGAGAAACGGCAATTCCTGTACCGGCCATCTTGATTGAGGTTTTCCATGGTTTCCCTCAATTAGTTCCAGATAAATATCGAGATGGTTCCTTATTCAAGGCCATCACCGATTACCTATCTTATCCTAATTTCCTATAATTCCTTCATTCGCCCCTTGCTATTTAAGTTGAAGTTTTAGAAATGTAGAAAATAACCGGAAGAGGTAAAATGGAAAATAGTAATGGTGCGAATGGCGTCTGTTATGGCATAAAGTCGACAAACGGACGTTAAACGCATTATTATTATTATTATTACTAATGGTTGAAGTATCAATATTGAGAGTGTACCGAGTTTCATCAAACTTGGTTTAAACAAACTCGAATTAAACAAATGTGCGTATGCGTGGTCAGTTTGCGGACGTTTTCTGACCGTTGTGTGAACAAAGCTATTAGTGTTGATAATTGGCATCTCTTTCAACGATCATACTGTAACCTCAATATCTATCTTCTTTTCATGTTTTCCTTTTAATTCACTCAAACTTGTTTCCAAATTACTACTGTTAAATTTTGTTTCATCTCTATTTTTATTTTCTACTACATATATCTTTTGCACAACCTACATCATTATTCTGCTTCCTTAGTCTTACCCATCTCTTTTTCTGTGTCGTTATTGTCCTCTCACATTATTTCGTTTTTTCCGGTTTGGCAAACAAGGTCTATTCTTTTCTCGTTTTTCGGTTACAGTTTTTGAACAGCCCTGTCTTATATTTCCCATCCCTGCCTATACTATACCTCTCAATTCAACAATTTGTATCATCATCATTTTCTCTCTCCGTCGTACTATTTTCCCCGCACACTATCTTTTCCCGCCGATTGTGCTATTTATAAAAATGTATCCGTCCATTCTCTGCTGGTTTTATTGAACAGCTCCTTAAAATACTTTCCCATCCCTATTTATACTATATCTTTTCAACAACCGACATCATTATCTTCCTCCTTACGTGTGTCTTCTTCCTCTGTCTCCTTCTGTTTCTTCCACCTCACCCTCAGCTGCCGGTTATACATTTTCCTCTTTATCCATCCATTCTCGTCTCCTCGCAGCTCTCTGAGAGTGCGAAGTTCCCTCGACCAGCGCGACTCTCAACACAGCGCGGCGTATCGTATCAAAACCTCCTCGCTTCGATTGAAAGTTGCCAGGTTCATGGGATTCCTTCCCTTGTTTCTTTCAATCATAGACGACCCATTCCACGCGCTCAGGTCTTTGATCGCATACACACAGTGCAGTGATGTAATCCCTCATGGCTACGGCTATCCATCCATTCTGACTGCTGTAGAAACGGGAATACTCTCTGGACAAAAAACAGAAACATCATGACTGCAACCGAAAAAGGTGGATTATCGATAATTTAGCTTTCTTCTGAATGGTCGAAATAAGAGACAATAGGTGATTTTGAAATGTTATCGGTATGTCGTCAATTCGCATATTTAAAACTTAAAAGCTGGATAATTGCTTAAATAATAATCTTGTTAAAAAGCGCGACTTATTAAAATTATAATATTTTGGAATTGAACTTTAAAGATGAATTAAAATTATAATTAGCATTATAAAAATCGAGTAGGTAGTGATGAAAACACAAACCACAGGTTTTACGTAATAGATAAATAGTTAAAATGAAAAAGAGTAGGAAATGATTCCCGCTGTATTCAGGCCTGTAAGGAGATATTGTGCATCCCCGTCATCTAAACCAGACCCTGAATAGTCATGGGCCTTCACAAGAACTTGCCCTGGCCATTCCTGGTGGACCTGTAAGTATCTCATTAAAACCAAATACTTTCATTCTTTCCACAATCCAACATCAGGATCCAGTTTTGGTGCGAATACTCGGCCCTGATGTTGAATCATGAAATGAATGAAGTTGACAAAGTTTACAATGATTGTTGCTCAATATTAATTATAGTGTAGTTCGTTACCTGTCAAATTACATCACTTTTGGAATCCTCAGTCGATGTCATGCAAAGTTACGCTGACCCAAAGACTCTTGGGTAGTGTCTTATTTCGATCTCCTTGATCTACGCTCACTGCAGCAGTTGCGGACATCTCAGGTACGGATATCCTTTTCCCACTCGACCCTATATTTAGGATGTTGCTTTTAGTTTTGAAATTATAAGACGAAACATTATTATCCATTCTCGCAACGGTCGACTTTTCATCTTATAAAACTCACTATGTCTGACACGTTTTTGACACGGCAGTGTATTATGAATACGTAGAAACTAACGTATAAATATAGTGCTCTCATTCGCTACCCTCAGAGCAATGGTCATCTATTTCTTGCGTGGAAGTGCGTGCCTTTGTACGCTTGTGTAGAACTGGACGGCTGTCCTGCAAACAAATCTACTCTATGTCTTCATAATAACAGACTGTTATAGCGTCATATGTCGAAACGTTATTATAAAATCAAATCCAAAAAGATACTCTCGAAGCAGGTAAAAAAAAGAATGTGGAAGCAATTGAACAAAATATTACTAATAAGCCCGACCGAAGCTTTGATGTCGGCCACCTTCGATCAAAAATTATTTTTTCGACGAAATTATAAATATATATATTTTATTGATATTGCTTAGAAAAATTACGGTAATAGACCATCATTTTTCTTGGCAATATCATTTTTTTTTCTCAAACCCTCGTACCTCAGTTTTGAGGAAGTTTACTTCGCGTAAGTATAGTTAATTTTGTTTTAAATATTTTTTATAACTATTTAGGATGCTGCTTAGCCGTTAGTGATGATTGTTACACCAGCTTTAGATTTTGAGTTGTTTTGTTGCAGTTCCTATTTTTAAATTAAATTTTTATTTGTCAAATATGTTGTTTTTTGGTAGATGTTGCATTTTAAGTGGAACAATTTTCTGTAGTGTATTAATGATTTCCATAGCTACCAAATAAACAAAACCCGCTTATATTGCGTCTTTACTGAAATTCACTGAATAATCGATCATTAAAAAAATCAAATTATTTGTAATAATTGTGCTATAGAAGCGTTTAATTCTACAAATAAATTTAAAAACTTCAATATTTCCAAAAAGCACTTTAAAACCAAAAAGCCATTAAGTATAAGCAAACATAGCTACTTAAGAGTACATTGCTATATGGAAAACATTATATTTTTATTCTCTTAATTTAATGTTCTAAAAACTCAGAATTATTTATTTAATTACCAAAATGTTCATCGGCAAGACGTTGATCGAGATACCATATTTATATCTGAAGAAAAATAGTCAACTCAACAGATTTTTTATTTTTAGATTCATTTTCGGTAGTTTTGGCCAGTTCTGTAATTGTATCCCAGAATGTATATATAGGACATAGGTACCATAAGTATGTATTTAGATTCGCCTAGTCACTAGTGGAAAAGGGACTGTGGATTATATGGCGGCACAGCTTCCCGATCCCTGTCCACAATGTCCTTATATATGCTTCTCCTGGAATCCATTTACTTGGATAATATTCTGTTCTGTAAGCTGACCGTCCTTTTGTGACGTCAACATAGTTGCCTACTATAACTACCGTACTTCCATTCTATACCAGCGATTGTCAGTATTTTTGATATGCAAATAAAATCATTTTCAACTACCTGCACCCGCGGCTACGCTTACGTGCATTTCGAACTGCTGATGAGATATTTTTGACATATAATAACTAAGTGGGGGATACAAGGCTAATTTAGAAATAATATTTGTGATGAGCACAATTGATCTTGATCTTGTAGTCTTCGTCTTGGTTTTGCAAAAAAGCAAGACCAAGACTGCCACGGTCTGGGTCTTGGTTTTGTTTTGCTCATCTCTATTCGTTTAACATCTTAAATAAAATACAAGTGTATTTTTATACCGAAAGATAGCGCTACAGTGCTCATTTTTAAATAATATTATTTTTCGCATAGTACAAAATAAAATTGAAGTGTGTTAGTGCGACAACTCAAATCATATTTCAAGAGTTTAGTAAGAATAAAATAAATAGAACGAACAAATTGACAGCGGAAATTAAAATAATTGTTTTATAAAGCAATTATTTATTTTGAGTTGTCGATCGATGAGTTCGTTCTATTAATTTTATTTTTACTACACTCTCGAAACTTGATATCAGTTATTTTTGTCGCACTCGCGAAAAATTGTTTTTTTTTGACGTTACTATTAGTCGAGTTGTAACACTCACGTGTGACTGAAGAGATACTCGATGCGTGTATCATTTTAAAGTTTAAGATCTCTAACGTTGCTTAATTCTAACCTTCTAACGTTGATATAATTAACACTTTAGAGTTGGGTCGACGGTATCTTAAGGCTGTCGGAACGATCTGAATTTATGCCAAAAATAGAGCTTCGACTGTCAACTGATTGTAGACTTATTCGTAAACATTCTGCAAAAATTCTTTCTCTATAAGGAAGATAAAGGACAAATCTAGGTCTCTAATGGACTACTTTTGTAATTTATGTACGATTTACTAGAAAAAAGTTGGCATGATTTGTGCTAAAAAAACACACGTTTTCAATGTCACACTATGACCTTATTCGTACTTATTTCACAAAACTGTTCCATCACAAACCTAAAGTGACCTCCTTTTTCGGAAAAGTTTTTTAAATCTTCAAAATATTTCCAAAAATTAGAGTAATCAATTGACAGGAGCACCCTTGCAATAAGATTTTTTAGCCCCGTAGTTGGCATCAGCAAAAAATTGAAACGTGCGGATGATTTGAGCGAGACAGAGCTAAAAAAGGTCACACTCACGATATGTCTTTTGGCTACCTCGCCCCTTACCGCTGGGTCTCAGCACAAACAAAATTCAGAGCGTTCCGACAGCCTTAAGCACATTTAGAAATAGGTTTTTCATTTCTGTTCGTGAAAAAAAATTGTTACGTTATATTTTAAACTTTTGTTGAAAGGACACTGTTTTGTTGCTACGTTATATCCGACCCAATATTCACATCCTTTTAACTGTTTCCGCCACACGTAGTAGGCGAGTGGACGATTACCACTTACCAGCGTCAACTGTGACCATACGTAATCTGAAAAAAGGTAAAATTAAAATTTACTGAACTTTGACAAACATGAATAATCACTCTCAAAATAAAATCGCAAAATATTTGTTTATAAAAACACTATGGGCTATTATTTTCTTAAAATAATAATAATAATGCGTATAACGTCCGTTTCTCGACTTTATGTCATAACAGACGCCATTCGCACCATTACTATTTTCCATCTACCACACTTCCCGTTATTTTTCTACATTTTTAAAACTTCAACTTATGTAATAGCAATGGGCGAATGAAGGAATTATAGGAAATTAGGATAAGGTAGGTAATTTTTGAACTAGGAGTTTGATAGGTAATCGGCCATGGCCTCAAATAAGGAACCATCTCAATATTTATCTGGAATTAATTGAGGGAAACCATGGAAAACCTCAATCAAGATGGCCGGTACAGGAATTACCGTTTCTCGGCGAGAGGCAGTAGGAAAAAGTCCCAGCCACATCTGTCCCCGCCGGGATTCGAACCCGGACCTCCCGAATGCGAGTCTAGTGCTGTACCACTACTCTACCCAGCTCGGTATTTTCTTAAAAGTATCTTAATTCAAATTTGATGTCATTAATCTCTTCTGTACTTTTGTAATATGCAGTGTCTGTTTGGCCGCTTATAACTCGAGAACATCTGAACCGATTGTTGTGCGGTTCACCATGCCTTAGCTACGGCACTCTAATCCCCCTCGAGTTCTCCTCTCTCAGGTTTTTTAAATATATTTAAAAAATGTGGAAACCAATTAACTTGCGTGTCAATCCTAAAAGTTCCTGCAATGTGTTAAATACTTTACAATAAATTGATACAATTGTGTTTATATATTAAAAAAGATTATATAAAAAAATAGTTAAGAATCTTTGAGTCATAAGAAAAAAAATTGTTGGATATATTTTTGATAGACTTTTATATTTAAGCTCATTTAAGTTTTATTAAACTTTTCTGATCATTGTTCATACAAGTAGATTATAGGTTATGCGATAAAAAGGTGAAAAAATGTTACTTTTTTTTGATAACTTTGGAACTATTTGACCGATTAACTACAGAATCTCATTAGATCTAAGCGTCAATAAACTTTTTCGAAGGCCGCAAATCCTATTTCAATCGGTTGATTCTTTCTAAAGATATCTTATGACAAAAATTTGTTTACATACACACACACAAACGGACGTCCATCCAAAAATAACAGAATAGCTTCCTAGAGTCTTGAAACAGCAAGATCTGATGAAAACTCAATTTTCGAAAACCGGACTGAAATCCCTAGTTTCTGTTTATTTGAAAATTAAAAAGTTAAAAATTTTCTAGTAAAAGTCTAATAAACAATAATATCAGTTTATTGTAACACATGCAGGAAGTTTTAGGATTGGTCCACAGGTCAACCAGTTTCTACATTTTTTAGTCGTCAGATAGCGCTAGTGGCAAGTAAGGTATATCATACTTTGACAGATTAATTGGTTTATGTTTAGCCGTTCTTTATTTATCCATTATAGGATAATAAATAATAATAAAATAACTGCAAAACTGTGATTTCGCCGAATGATTTAATGACAAAGTATTTGCTTGCTAAGAGCGTCATTAGGTGGTGAAAAATATAAACAGTGCAAACATTTGAATGACATCAAAGTGACAACTAGAGATGGGAAAAACGGGTCTTTTTAGTGATCTGCATCTTTGCATCTGGATTCCGTATGTGAGCCGGCTTACCGAACCGGTTCAAAAATAGCCGACTTCTGAATATGTTACTGCAGTCTGCCACTGAGTTACCTAGTTCAGTCAATCATATCACGACCTGTATAGAATCAAGAACGTATAGCCAAACATGTGATGCATGAGTCATTTGAGCTGACGGATGCATCAAAGCCCGAACTGATACGTAAGTGTAAAATGTGCTTCTGTGTGTTAAGTGTTTCACTGAGTTATGCGGATCCGTTGATCCGTCGGCTAAAAAAAAAGTGAGTTGGCTCTCACGGATCTTCTGTCGGAGTCGGCTGTTTGAACCGGTTCAGATCTGAGTTACCCAACACTAAGTGACAACTTCACTTGCTAGTGGTGCTATCAGATGTTAAAAAAGAAGTCCGGTTACCACAATTATTGCCAACACTTAATGTAAGCAAGCAAGAGCGTATTAGATATTATAATAATATAATAATGCGTTTAACGTCCGTTTGTCGACTTTTATGTCATAACAGACGCCATTCGCACCATTACTATTTTTCCATTTTACTACTTCCCGTTATTTTCTACATTTCTGAAACTTCAACTTAACTAACAGCAATGGGCGAATAAAGGAACTATAGGAAATCAGGATAGGATAGGTAATTTTGGAACTGGGAGTCTGATAGGTAATCGACCATGGCCTTGAATAAGGAACCACCTCGATATTTATCTGGAATTAATTGAGGGAAACCATGGAAAACCTCAATCAAGATGGCCGGTTAAGGAATTATCGTTTCTCGGCGAGAGGCAGTAGGAAAAAGTCCCAGCCACATCTGCCCCCGCCGGGATTCGAACCCGAACCTCCCGAATGCGAGTCTAGTGCTGTCACCACTACTCTACCCAGCTTGGTTAAGAGTGTATTAGATTAGAAAGACGATTATTCATGTGCAGTATCGCATAACGCATCCAAGAATCAGCGCCATAATGTGCGGCATTTCCGGTCTTCTTATTAGTGTATTTGCCATATGGCAACATACACTATTGGCGTCGGTCGGATGGCGGGACCTAGGGGTCGGACCAAAATTTCTCGACGTTTCATAACCTCCTAAACACTTTGCCACCATTTTTAAAAATGTTTATATATATATGTATATATATATATATATATATATATATATATATATATATATATATATATAGGTATATATGTGTGCGGGCTATAACTTCCGAAGAAGTTAATTTATTTTAACGAAATTTGGCACACATGTTGGAATCCATCACCGCACGAAGCCTATTTAAAATGGGCCCAATCGGGCTATTTTAAGGGTAGTTTTTAGGGGTTGAAAAATGTTTTTGGGGCCCAAAATATCGAAAAAATTCTCCGAATCGTTTTAAAATTGAAATTTAACCCTCCGGTAGTAATTAAAAAGTGTCCCTAAAATTTTAATAAAATCGGCCCGACAGGAACGGACTTACAAATTTTATGAAAACACTAGTTTGCAGATAGTAAATTATTTACTGAAAGTTGCATATAATTTGGTATAGAGGTCGATTGATAATAATATTGCAATTAAGAAAAAAAATGTTATTTTAAGGGCTGTATTAAGGAGTAAAAATTTTTTTTTACCCAAAAACCAACTTAAGTTCGCATAATAAAGCCACACTGCCTGTATCAGCAAATACACTATATTGTCAGCAGGGTTTTGGCACTGCGACCCGGGTTTTTTCTAATCTTGTTGGCATTAACACAGAAATATTAATTATTTTAATCAAATATGCTCAATCAATTAATGTATACATAAATAGAAGGCTTAAAAGGTAGTTCATTTATTGTTAATTAGTGAATGTTGTTAACAGGAGTCGTGTAAGATAATTAGACGACGTCACAGCCGTCTTGGATTGATCGATAACTTACGTGATAGGCTAAAACTAAGTCGACATTGTACAGGAAACTCACCGGATTACACACACTCATGGTTATTTACCGTTTGATGCTGCATATCTATGACTACAAAGTAACACTGTGTAAGTCGATTGTGTGATAAAATAAGTGTTCTCAATTTACTCCATGTCGCTCACATTTCTGGAGAAGTTTTTTTTAAGATATTACAAAAAAATTCAGCAAATTGACGACGGAACCATCCTGAGTCCTAAAATACTGATAATTAACATAATCTATAGGTATTGTAGAAATATATAGTGTATAAAATTCTTCGTATGTATGAAATGATCTATGTATGTTTAAATAAATTTAACTTAAAAAATATTTGACTGATGTTAATGATTATTAGTGTATTTGCCATATGGCAACATACACTATTGGCGTCGGTCGGATGGCGGGACCTAGGGGTCGGACCAAAATTTCTCGACGTTTCATAACCTCCTAAACACTTTGGCACCATTTTTAAAAATGTTTATATATATATGTATATATATATATATATATATATATATATATATATATATATATTTATATACGTATATATATATATATATATATATATATATATATATATATATATGTGTACGCGCAATAACTTTCGAAAGAGTTAATTGATTTCAACGAAATTTGGGCCACGTGTTGAAACCCATCACCGCAAGAAGCCTATTTAAAATGGGCCTAATCGGGTTATTTTAAGGGTAGTTTTTAGGGGTTGAAAACAGTTTTTGGGCCCCAAAATACCGAAAAAATTCGCCGAATCGTTTCAAAATTGAAATTTAACCCTCTGGTAGTGACTAAAAAGTGTCCCCACAATTTTAATAAAATCGGCCCGACAGGACCGGATTTACAAATTTTATGAAAACACTAGTTTGCAGATAGTGACTTATTTATTGAAGGGTGTATTTAATTCGGTGTACACGTTAAATTGATAATAATATTACAATTAAGAAAAAAATGTTATTTTAAGGGGTGTATTAAGGGGTTAAAATTTTTATTTTGCCCAAAAACAAACTTAATTTCACATAATAAAAGTATAAAACCACACGGCCCTATACAAGCAAATACACTATATTGTCGGCAGGGTTTTGGCACTGCGACCCGGGTTTTTTTTAAATGTTCTTTATGATTCCAGATATTCTGTAGGCTATGTTTTATTTAACTTTTAAAATTTATTTTTGAGTTAATAAATTAATTACATTGTTTTAGGCTTCGTATTACTTAAAAATTAACCAAAGTGTCGGACAGATCAATTAATTTAAAACAAAAGAACAGTTGTTGTAAGATTTTGAAAAAAAAACGTTAAAACTTTCTTGCAAAAATGAATAGAATAACAAATCATTATTAAAAGTAGACTATTTATAACAGAAAAAACGACATTAATATAAAACGTATCTTTCTGCGCATGCGCAATAGGGCTCTTCCTATTTACACATTTAATAACCTACCAAAATTTGGTTTAGAAGCGTTTGACCTATACCGTGCTCACAGACAACAGACTTTTTCCAAAAACACGTTTTTTTTTGGAGTCCGGGCATGAAAATATATTGTGGAAAATGAATGCTGACCACTTGTGGAGTTGAAATGATAAAATAAATATGAAGACCGAACAGAAAAAATACTGAAGATATGATCACGCGGCATAAGCGATTTTTCCTTCTTGGCGCAGATATATACAAGCCTAACTCCTGTCAGCGCGAATCCTGCTGCATTGATTATTTGCACATCTTGTAGTTACTGTGTAGATTTCACAAATCTGTACAAGCTACCCGGAACTTAGCAAGGTTTCAGCTACCATTTTACTTTTGGATGCTGCAAGCTTTAAAGCTATTTCACAGCTCCCCGTGTTGCCGTACGGGATCGGCGCGGCGTATGTCAAATGATATATACAATGCGTTTCACAGTGACAAGTAGCTGAGAGACGTATAAATTTCACCTTGCTAATTTTGTTTAAAACAGATCCTCGAATTTTGACGTAATTATAGCCACATCATCAACAGAACGAAATATTTGCAAACTGCTAGTTACAACTCATACTAGGTTGCAGAAAGTTTTGACAAAAAAATGTTATTTGACAATGACCTTAAAAGATTGTGGTCATATCTATACATATTTCTCCATAAGAAAATCATTGTAGAATTTTAAATAGAATAACTAGTCGATTGAATTGATATTTGTGTTAAATACATATTCTATTTAACATAGCTTTTTTACTTTTTTAAAATTTTGTTTTTATATTAATAAAAAGTGTTCGACTACATGGTCATTAACACTGCCAATATATACATTTTTATACGATATGTTGATTTACAATTTTGTGATTATACTTGTTTATGAATGTACAATAAATATTACGGTAAGTATTTCCATTTTAGTGGAGTGCCGTTAGACGTAAAAATTGTAAAACCTCGGAATCCAGGACCAGTCAATGAATCTTCATAAAAACTGTTAGACTGCGTTGTTAAAAGCTCAAATAAAAAAGTTAAAAAAAATTGCCGCTCTCGATTGCGGGGTGGATGCCACCCCTTCTCGGGGGTGAAAAATGTTTCGTTGAAAATAAGCACTGAAATGGATAGGTTGACTAATTCTAAGCATCTTTTGTTCTATAAAGTTTTTTCTGAAAGTCCATACTTTTCGACTTATTCTCGAGTGTAAGTGTTCATTTTTCAACCAATAAACCCACGTTTTCAGATGGTTTTTCCCGAATAACTGAAAAAGTAAGTATTTTATCGAAAAAATCATTCTAAGTAAAAATGTAGCTTATAAAAAAACAAAAATAATGGTGAGTTTATAGTGTCTGTATACCCAATACAAACGGAGTACTACCTTGTTGAAGGTTGGTTCTTATTGGTCAAAAACCAAAATTGAAAGTTACAACGTGAAGTTACCAAAATACAATGCATTTTTCCGGGAAACTCATGGAATATTTTTTGAAGTGCTTGAAAGAACCTTTATTTTTATTTTTTATAAAAGTCCCTAGCATCAAAACTAACTGAGTTTTGACGAAAACAATATTGGTCCCTATTTTTTTCAGCGTCAAAAAATGTTTCACCCCCTTATTACCACCCAAATTAAAAATAATCGTTACCACTTCACAATTCACTTTATTTATGTACTTGTAACATGCTCTAGAAGTTTGAAAGGTTTAAAGTAACCAACCTTCAACAAGGTAGTACTCCGTTTGTATTGGGTCTACAGACACTATAAACTCACCATTATTTTTGTTTTTCTATAAGCTACATTTTTACTTAGAATGATTTTTTCGATAAAATACTTACTTTTTCAGTTATTCGGGAAAAACCATCTGAAAACGTGGGTTTATTGGTTGAAAAATTGACACTTACACTCGCGAATAAGTCGAAAAGTATGGACTTTCAGAAAAAACTTTATAGAACAAAAGATGCTTAGAATTAGTCAACTTATCCATTTCCGTGCTTATTTTCAACGAAAAATGTTTCACCCCCGAGAAAGGGTGGCATTCACCCCGCAATCGAGAGCGGCAATTTTTTTTAAGTTTTTTATTTGAGCTTTTAACAATGCAGTCCAACAGTTTTTATGAAGATTCATTGACTGGCCCTGGATTCCGAGGTGTAAACCTTACGGCACTCCACTATTTGTTAAATTTATATTTTAAAATACGCATTTTGATCAAAATTTAGGTGGCAAGCAATTTTTCTGTATGTATATCAATAATTTGTTTTTGTTCGAGTACAATCTACTGTTCTACAATGTAGAACATTAGTTGTACTACATGATAGAGAGTTTCACAGCGTCACTAGACAATTCTTGCATATGTATAAAAACAGTATAATTATATAATCACAATCTAAAGTCACTGTCGTTTTTTTTCTTGACACTGCTTTCTGAAACGCTGCAGTATCACAGTATCAGATGATCTACATATAACAATAAGTAATTGGTAGTGTTTGAACGGATTAATAATTTTTTGCCTTTCGTAGGTACGGTATACTAACAGTCAAAGTTAATAGGCGCCTACTCTTGGACATTATAGCAATATTTTCTGTTTGTTAAATGTTTATTGATACCATTAACCTGTTATAAATCTCGCTTGCAATAAAGAATATATTGAATGTACGAACATTAATTGTATTTGAGGTGAGTATATTAAGTACAATAGGTACCCGTCATAACAAAACACTTAATTGAAAAGCGCCTCCAATAGAAGCAGTGACACCATGACACGGGGACGTTGTGCTACATTTCCAAAGTAGGGCTCAGAACTGTTCTCAACTTAACTGGAACAATTTAGGCGCGAATAGCGTTACCTAAAACGTTTATATGTATACACTAACTTTTTCCGTACGTCTGTCAATATGTGCGTCACTCTTTTTAGGGTTCCGTACCTCAAAAGGAAAAAACGGAACCCTTATAGGATCACTCGCGTGTCTGTGTGTCCGTCCGTCTGTCACAGCCAATTAGCTCCGAAACTACTGAATCGATTGAGTTGAAATTTGGTACACATATGTAAGTCGGTGACCCAAATACGGAGGTGTAACGTAAATAAGTGAATTTTAAACTTGGGGGCCACTTTTGAAGGGTAAATTAAAAAATTTAAAAAAAGTCTTGCAAAGTGTACCGTGTGACATATCAAATGAAAGAGCTTGTGGTATGGGAGTCAAATATATAATATACAGATTGTATCAACTTAAAGCTGTCCATAGGGCACTCTGTGTGTAAGACAGAACTCTATATACAAACGATAAGTAAGAGTGAGAAAATGATCGCTAATAGGTAGTAATTACTGTGGTTACTGTAAAATAAATTTAAATAAACGTCTTTGTTTTCTAAGTAAAAATAGCCATTTTATCAATTAATGACAGTCTGTAGTCACTACCGAAATTATTGATAAAATGGCTATTTATACTGTTCACGAAAAAATCCAAATAATTAAATGGTTTTATGGTGGTAATTCAACCGCCGACGTATTAAATTTATTTGTAGCTGCCTTTGAAAACAGACCGACTTCTTCTAATAATTTAAACGAACTAAAAATACAAATGTCTAATGCATGTCAGTCCGTTGACCATGAGATGTTAGCCAATGTAAGGAAAAGTATTTATAATCGATTAGGTTATTATTTGGCAGAACGTGGAGGTCTTTTCGAACACTTAATAAATTAATTATTAAAATTATTGTTCAAACTGTTGTACCAAATATAATAATAATACGAATTTATTAATATTACGGTTTAGTTGTTTTAGTTTGTAAACTGGTAAAAAGATTTACAAGTATTATTTATTTACAGTAACCACGGTAACTATTAGCGATCATTTATCTCACTCTTACTTATCGTTTGTACATAGTGCTCTGTCTTACACACAGAGTGCCCTATGGACAGCTTTGAGTTGATACAATCTGTATATATTTTATAATTTTAAAATAAATAGAAAGTTATTTAAGCAAATAGATGAAAAGTGACTATCCCCTCCTATCTCCGAAACTATTGAACCTAAAATTTTGAAAAAATAGGGAATGTCGGGTCTCACCCATAGTTTGGAAAACCTAAACGAAAATCTTAAGTCTTAAAGTATTCACGGAAAACGGAATAGTTCGGAACCCTCTTCTCGCGAGTTCGACTTGCACTTGACTGTTTTTTTTTTTATATCAGTCATGCAGCCCAAACGAAATAATCAATTTTTAAGAATTTGGATCAAATAAAAAATCGGCGTTGCTTATAATTTGGTTACTTAAGGGGGTGTTCTCATGTGACCAATTCGAAAAATCGATATTTTTTTTCATATTTCAATAGTACAACCTATCGAAAATATGCTGTGAAAAATAGAGACCGGAATTCCTAGTTTTAAATAAATTACAACACATAGTCGCCAACCCGTAAGCGACTTGTCGGCTTCTTGAAACTTTAAACGCATTTTTCTGGAAACATTATTTTCTAAAACTGTCATGGTCCTAAAAAAAAAAGTATTCAAGCCATTGCTTTGAAATTTATATATATGTTCTTCTACTCATTAATGGTTATCGGCCGTACCGAAATTGCTTATTTTCGAAAAGATTTTCTTATTTTTTTTAAACGATTTTTAACAAAAAAATTAATAAAAAAAAAACTTTTTTCTACAGTCCGCCATTTTTTTTTTTAATGAAATTGATTAATTTTGGTAGGGCCGATAGCGACATACCTACTGAACAATGATCCATTCGATTTTTTTATTTCAGACAACATGAACAGCCGCTATTACCATGACCAGTGACCTGCTTTTTTTTAGTGTCTAATTTAATTTTAAAAAAATATATAAAAACTGTAAAATACGGTTTAAGATACAAACAAAAACATATAAAAAATAAAATGATTGAATGTTATTGTCGTCTAAAAAAAATTCCCTAAAAAGAGGTAAAATTTATGTGTACCCCCTTAAAGTCAGATCGTTTCGAATGCCTAGTTTTAAAATAAAAATTCTAATATTTATCAATCAATTTTTTTACACATGTTGACGTCATTTACGATTAATGACCATTCCATCTTTAGGGCCGTTTTGCGCTAACCTAGTTGGTTTGCAATTACTTTCGTTTTGTACCTGCGTTAGTTCGAAATCATTACATTTTAGTTTATTATTAGTTGTTACAGGTAGAGAGCTCTCCTGATTGAGAACGCAAAGGTTCTGGTTCCAGGCGGTACCCGCGCGCGTCTTCTGCCTATAACGTATCTATTGTATATAATATAGTATACATACCTTGCACAAAGTACAGAGTCTAAGTAAACCTTTCACATGATAGAACGGATCCATTTCCTATACATTTAATATCTGTGAACACAAGGCAAAACTGCTTATGTTGAAATTATCATATATATTAATAAGCTAAGGTTAAGATGTTTGCCTCCCTTTTTCGAAAAAACCACACAATTCATTTTATAGATAATTGCTTGCTCTACCGACATCACCAACTAAAAAATCTATTATTGCTTTTGTTTTTGCAAAATAATTAATTATAACAATTATACATTTATTCAGTATATGCCGCAATGCTGCCATCTGACGGTTCTAACTTTGAAACAACGTCAACATGATTGACGGTCGGTAAATTTTTTTTGTTTAATTTTTAATCAAAATTCACGTATAAATACTTTTCGTATAGCGGCGCTTCAGCTCAACGTTTTCGATACTTGCGCCTCTATATATGACAGTTTTAGAAAAATATTTTCTTGAACCGTCACTAAGCTTTGTAATGTAATACAACAAAAAGAACAAAGTTATAAAGAGTGTGAGAAATTAGAAACGAATTTTAGTGCGAATTATTCGCACAGGTACCGCTAGTTATTAATGTTTCAATTATTCAATTCAAAGCCCTAAGAAATTGTATTTTGACTACACATTTTTTAGCAAGCTGAAAGTTTTGAACTAAAACTCAAAAGTTACCTTCGATAGCACCTTCGCAAATAAATTTATAGCGGGTAAGTAAAATTAAGTTTTTCGCAATTGTCTTGGAAACTACCAATTTTTCGAGCAAAAAGACTATTATCAAAATCCTAGCTCGTAAAATTTGATACAAAAAAGTATTTTAACTGTTTTCGTATAACAGTAAAATCTCGAGATCTCATAGAATTAAATACCAATAACATGTAATATATTTCAGGCGCGAAAAGTCCGTATTTAAAACACGTTGACTCTACTATTCATTTTAATATTTATCTGAAACCCTAAGATGAAAGAAAACGTAGACTGCCAGATCTCATAGTTGGTTCTTTATCGCCTCTGACCGACACTTCGCATTTTTGAGGTAGTTAGTTACTTCAAATCATGAAATTTGTACAATTCTACATAAACAACTTTTCTTTTGATCATATAGATATGTATTATTATTTATTTACTATCTCTTGCTAATATACTTTCCTACACTGTAACATAACGCGATAGTTCGTTGACATCGAAAAGAAATTGAAAGTTTATTGTTATATTACATCCCAAATACTGTAACACTGCACTCAGTAAAGATGAAAATCAAACGTTTATTTTTTTTAAGTCGTAAATGAATGCGTCCAAAAATTTTACATTGAAGTCGTGAGAAAAGCATGCGAATTAACTACTCTATTTTCAAGGCGGGATAATTAATTAATAAGGAACGAGTTTGATTGCTAACAAATTACATTTATTTCTGTATACACAGATGTACACAATCATGTGATTTGAGGGGACAGAAAATATTGTAAAATAAACTACGGTCCAGCAAGTAATAGCAAAAATAACACAGGGTCCGGTAGACTCTGCAGTATGATAGCTAGGTCAAAAAAATTGTTGGACAACGACCAACGCTAGAATAAATAATCGTAAAAAGATCACAGAGTCTGGCATAACCTATGTATGATATAAGAAGGCAAAAAATGATTGAAAAACAAATTTTGATAGATCAGATGATAGCAAAAAAGTAGGTGCGTGAACTTACGTGGCATGATTCAAAAACCAATTTTTAATACATATCGATGCATGCAAATAATTTTATCGAAACGAAATCATCCAAATTTATTTTATTTTGATTTTTACTTTTATAATCAGTTCATTGAGTAATCAAAAACTCAATATTATAAATTCTGCTGAAATTGGTTGTACTCAAAGGTTATATATATTGCTAGCCGCTACCCGGGACTCTGAATGCAATTGAGACGAAGCCGGCAGCGACAACAGTAGTGGAGCCTTCGGTTTCACTTGGCGTTATCTAGTGACGAGTTACAATAAAGAAAAAATGCATATATGTGCCAACTTTCATGGTGATCGGTCAAATGGTGTCGAAATCTATTAATTTCATTATATACTAGATAGATATAGTTTCCAGATGACAAAAAGTGCGCTGATTTGCTCATTTCAGTCTCACCCTCATATGGCCAGCTTCATACTGTTGAATTTTCGTTAGCTCTGCGCGCGCAATTTCCGTTGCCTACTAAAATTTTACTCCCAACGTGCCAAAAGAAGTATAACTCAAAAACAAATGTCTATAATTTACATTTATCATCAGTATCGATGTATAAAGAGCTCACAGGGTCTAAAACTCTTGAAGACCCTGTGCGTGATTTGGTGAGTAAAAGAGTGTGTGATACTTGGAAGTATAATCGGATTGTGAACGTATCATGTGTTTCACAAAAAGTTATAAAACAATTCGTTACAGATCAAGAAACGGATTATATCATAGGTGTTAATTGTTGTTGTAATTTGTTGATGACATGTACACGTGTATTTTGTACAGATATTATTTACACAAACGTTTATATGGCGTATTATTATACTGCGAAACAAATAACGCTCATGACTGTTATTACGTCCATAAAATCAAAAGGTGAGAGGAAAAATTATGAATGTTTAAATTTCACAACAAACGTATATTTACATACGGGTTGACTGGACTATATCCCAAGACGACAGAATTGGAAGGGCGGCAAAATTCAAGCAGGATTTTCATCAGCCCGAATTGACAAACACGATTACCATTGATGGAAAGCAATAATAAATAAATATTAAATAATCAGTGCCAATGCGTCATGCGAGAACAATTTTCTCGCTTAACAGTGTTGGATCACTTTCACACAGTTTGTGCTGAGATCCAGCGGTAAGAGGCGAGGTAGGCAAAAGACATATTGTGGGTGTGACCTTCTTTAGCTGTGTCTCGCTCAAATCATCCGCACGTTTCAATTTTTTGCTGAAGCCACACTACAAGGCTAAAAGATGCCATTGCAAGGGTGCCGTTGTCAATTGATTACTCTAATTTTTAGAAATATTTTGAAGATTTTAAAAACTTTTCCTAAAAAAGAAGAGTCACTTTAGGTTTGTGATGGAACAATTTTGTGAAATAAATACGAATAAGGTCTTAGTGTGACATTGAAAACGTGTGTTTTTTTTGGCATAATTAATGCCAACTTTTTTCTAGTAAATCGTACATAAATTACAAAAGTAGTCCATAAGAGACCTAAATTTGTTCTTTATCTTCCTTATAGAGAAAATTTTTTTAAGAATGTTGACGAATAAGTCTACAATCAGTTGACAGCCGAAGCTCTATTTTTGGCTTAAATTCAGAGCGTTCAAGCAGAAATAGTTAGTTAAAACAGTGTCTAAATTTTTACCATCCCAACTTTACAAGTGGGAAAAATTGTACAATATTTGTTTGTTTTGATGTCCCTCGAGTCTAAAAAACTTATTTTTGGAAAAAGTTTGTTCGTCTGTTAATCAGTTTGTGAGCACGATACAGACCAAACGGCTGAGTGGATCGAAACCACATTTTAGTAGAATGTTTAGTATGTAAATAAGAAGAGCCATACTCTATTTATTTCTACAAGAAAGTTTTTAAATCTAATACAATATTCAAAATTTGGAGAACCCTCGGTTCTCACTTCTCAGATGAAATTTCGCCTCTCTTTGAACTTATAGTCCCCCTCCAGTAGTCTTGTCTCACGGGGCTGAGCCCCGTTCAGCAGCGACATCTGTGACGGAGCCTTTGGGTTCACCGTATTATTAGTTCTTACTGTCAAGAAGGGTTATCACGCAGAAGATCCAGATACTACGTTTTTCTTTTAAACCTATTTTTTATTATATTTATTGACATGATACAGTTTCTTTTGAATTTATAACTATAGTTAATAGAAACGTTTCACAGAAACTTTATTTTACTTTATTATAGGTATAATATTATGTCAAACGTCTCTATTTTTTAATTGGAATGATCTCGACCTTCAATTGTCTGAAATTTTTTTGTTATTGTTTTGAGTTCAAGAATTATTATGAAAATTTATAATTTTAATTTGCATAAATATTTTAAGAATCCGTAATTAATTTTTATTTTAAAAAAAGTATTGAAATGACGTCGGTAGTCATATCTCTATCTCGTTCTTTTACACTGACCAAGTCTTTCCCCATCTTTCGCGCCGATGTCAATTGTGTATGAAAAAAAGTTTTAACTTCATTTTTTCTAATTTATTCGAACAAAGATATTCGGTTTACACAACTAGACGTTGAAAAGTGTCAAGCAAAAAATAAATAAAAATTGGTTAACTGCATTTTTATTAGGAAATAACGTGACACATTGACTCACAAACAAATCTAATGCATACAGTTATGTTTATGACGCGTCTAAAAAGTGAAAAATTGCATATAACTGGAATTAAAAATTTAATCTTCAAGAAGAGGAATCTTCAAAATTCAACCCTGATCTATAATACTATACCGTGTCATGTACCACCTAAACATTGCAATATTATACCTTAAACAATCCAATTATATACATTTACATTTATTATAATGCAGGGACTCTCAAACTGTGCGGTTTGATGATGGCCAAGCCGATATTGGAAGCATCGATTCCGAAGCGGTTATTGGGAACTATAACATGGGGAGTAGTTTAATTAATATAAGTGCACTTCAGATTGTAAAATTAAAAAAAACCCGGGTCGCAGTGCCAAAACCCTGCCGACAATATAGTGTATTTGCTTGTATAGGGCCGTGTGGATTTATACTTTTATTATGTAAAATTAAGTTTGTTTTTGGGCAAAATAAAAAATTTAACCCCTTAATACACCCCTTAAAATAACATTTTTTTCCTAATTGTAATATTATTATCAATCTAACGTCTACACCAAATTAAATACACCCTTCAATAAATAAGTCACTATCTGCAAACTAGTGTTTTCATAAAATTAAGTAAATCCGGTCCTGTCGGGCCGATTTTATTAAAATTGTGAGGAAACTTTTTAATCACTACCAAAGGGTTAAATTTCAATTTTGAAACGATTCGGAGAATTTTTTCGGTAATTTGGGGCCCAAAAACAGTTTTCAACCCCTAAAAACTACCCTTAAAATAGCCCGATTAGGCCCATTTTAAATAGGCTTCTTGCGGTGATGGATTTCAACATGTGGCCCAAATTTCGTTGAAATCAATTAACTCTTTCGAAAGTTATGGCCCGTACACATATATACCTATATATATATATATATAAATATATATATATATATATATATATATATATATATATATATATATATATATATATATATATATATATATATATATATATATATATATATATATATATATACATATATATATAAACATTTTTAAAAATGGTGCCAAAGTGTTTAGGAGGTTATGAAACGTCGAGAAATTTTGGTCCGACCCCTAGGTCCCGCCATCCGACCGACGCCAATAGTGTATGTTGCCATATGGCAAATACACTAATAAATATACGTATTTTGAATCAGTGACAATTAATTTAATAACCTAATGCTTTCTTTAAGTGAAACTTTGAAATGAGCACTCGATGTGGGAAAAAAATTGGAAGCCGTGCATTTAATAAAGCGTGGAAGAAATGTTGAAAATATTTATAAAGACTTTACGGCCTTTTGTTTACAAAGTTCTCACTTTAGAGAAAACAACAAATTGTGACACAGTTTTGCCCAGTGTAGTGTCCGTGCAAAGCAGATACGGGAAAAAAATGCAAACACATTGCGACCAATTTAATGCATTATTGTAGGTATGTAAATTACTAGCCTCAAATCAGTTGTAAATTGCGTGATGGAACTGAGAGATTTTTGACTTCTTTCTTCGTATAACCACCAGACGTCGTGACCAAAGTTTCCACTAGCCATACCAAATTATTATACTTTGGAATGCTTGACTTCTACTATTAACACCAACTTCACCCGCGAATTTAAAAATCTCAGTGATACTTCCAACACCGGCTAGACGTAAAAAGCTATCCCTAGACCCCACAACATCACGTCTTGAGCGAAAAAATAGACGTCAAAATTAGATTCGCCACGAGTTCTTTGTCAACTCATGATGCAATCTGGTAAATAATGATTATAGGAAGTGATAGATTGTGCATCTAGAACTCAAGTTTGTAAGTGAGTAAAGCTGCACAGTTCGGTCGGCAACAATCATACTGTATGAACGCCGTCCAGGAAACTATGATTGTTGTCAGCGATACCTACATAATTCTGCATCTGGAACACTAGAGTGGGTAAAGTTTTGCAGTTAAGCCGGCGATGGTCGAACTTTACGAATGCCGTCCGCTAAACAAAGATACTAATACATAACGGTTCATAATTTTGCACCTGGACCGCAAATTTGAGAGTGAATAAAGTTATACCGACAGTTCGACGAGTAACGGTCGAACTATTTGTACACCGAGCGGCAAACTATATACAGTGTAAACTCCATATAGCGACGCTAAAGGAACTGCGCATTTTCTGGCGTTATAGAAAGTTATCATTATATGGAGAGAAAGAAAAATCAATCTATCAGCTGAGGTAAACACGTGCAAAGTAATGACAATAAACAAAAGAACGAATTTCTTAGAATTTTCGGTACGTATGATGCCGACAGTCGAGGTAAATACGGGCTAGATAATAAAGCTGCAGTTCTTATCAATTTCGGCAACTTAGAAAGTACCTACAAACAGTAGATGCCTTATAAATCGCTGAAATTACTTGCTTTATATGTTATATGGTCGTTATTCAGAGTGGGTGTGATGCTGCATAGAGTGTATCATTGTATGGACAACAAGGCAAACCAACCAAAGTCGAATAATTACGACGTTTTAGGGAGTTTGACGTTAAATCGAGTGACGTTACATGGAGTTTACACTGTTATATATATATACTTGTCATACCTAAATAATTCTACAGCTGGAACACAAGGCTGAACCTGAAAGTGGATAAAGCTGTAGAGTTTAGCCGGCGATGGCCGAACTGTATAAATGCCGTCCAGCAAATTATGCTTTTCGTCAGTGATACATAATTCAGTATAGTAAAGTTAATACAGTCAACCGGCGTCGCACTAAAAGGCAAGTTTATCTATTGAAGTGAAACTTCTTTACGCACGGTGGCTAAACGTGTGACGAAAGGACGTTACGAAACGCTCGTAAAGTGTTGAAGTATAACGTGCGTGTGTAATGTGCTTGACCTGATTAAAAGTTTCACTTCTGTAGTGTGTAGTATAAAATGCACGATTCATTTTTATTGACTACTCATTTTAGAATAGAGTTGATTATTGTAGATATTTATATATAAGTAATCTATTCTCAACAACTGAGGTCACCATTACAAATTTTCATAACAAACTTTCATTTGACGGCACACTAAAGTTCTTCTCACAACTAAACGCAATAAAACTAACATGGCTAGCAAAATTTCATTAAAATTTTGTAGTTTCAAAAAAAATCTAAAAAGCACGCTTATGTTAACGCATTAAAAATAGAAAATAAATGTCTTTCTCTTCTATCACATTTAAAGACGTGAAACACTCACTGAACCTAATATTTCATCACGTGCCCCACACCTTTATAGAAGAGACAGGAATTTATTTCCTAATTTTTAGAGCGATGACTAAACGTGTTTTGTTTTTTTTTTTAACTTTAAATTCATTTTTTAACTTTTTAGTCTTTGATAAATTTCATAAATGCGATATTAGAATACGGTGTAATTATCTGATAAGTATGGAAGAGGTAACTCTTTCTTCAGATATCTACGCACGAATACTCACCATCTCTGCTGATGCAAGGTGTCTTGTTTTGAGCAGTTCAGTTCTTCGTTCTGAACTCCATTTAATGACGATACATTTACCCACCATCACCACCGTCACTTCCACCATATATTTTTATTTCTATTTTCAACTTATTATACAAGTATTACGACAGTGAAAACATCATAATATTACACTGTCATCAAAACTACATACAACAGCAAAGTTTCACGTGAATTGAATGTTTGGGAGAGGGTGAAAATCGAATTGGAAGATTTTGCAATATAGGTGCTAGTGAAGTTCGTGCTAAAACGTTTTAGAAGCGCTGTTATAGCGCCCATTTCGCATGGTAAAGGTTAAACAGTAACATTGAGTCCTGTTAAGACAAACAGTGCGGTACGGTTGGTATCACTGCATTGCACCGACCGACCGACCGCCGTCTTTTTGTTGAATACAAACGTCGTCGTGTCGCTTCGCGTCCTGGCGCCACCTGGTGCTACGCCTTTACTTCACTCACTCATCTTTGTTATATCTATACTTTCTCTCTCTCTCTCTTTTTATCTTTCATTATAATTCACTATGCTTTCGTCCTTTTCTGTTTCTCCATCTACTTGCGCAACACTCGTCGAATACATTATTACTGTTTACGAGTTTTTTCTCGATTCAAGCTTTTTTCTTTATCCTTTTTTCGTATCTACTTTTTCGTGAAATGTTTGAAACGAGAAAACTGATAGGAAGTTACACAACAAGATTTTCCACTCTGTATATTCTCTTCCAAAATAATATTTCTGAAAGCCATGTAGTTAATTGTTTTATTTATTGTGATTATTGACGTTCGATAACTAAAATCATTAGCGTCTAATTATATCAGTTTAAATTAAACGACAGTTTAATTCAAAGGTGACACGCTAACCATTAAACCAAACTCTCTTCAATATTAATTAATAGAAATTAGAAAAAACTTACCTCACTGTTTTCTGATACAATAATTACATCATTAAGATTGCTTAATATGACATTAATTACTAGGTAGCCTGCGATTTCATCCACGCATGACATTATTTTCATCCGTTTTGACGAGGTGTCAAAAAACCCTACACCCTCTTTTGACACCCTTAGGGTTTCAGTCTCGCAAAATCCCATCTTGGTGAGTGCTTACGTGACAAAAATAACGCTCTGTCCAAATTTCAAGTTCCTAGCTTTAACGGTTTGACCTAAGCGTTGAGTATTTGTTTGCTTGTATGTATAGATAACATAAAAAAATCGATATTAAAATTTTAGTTTGTCGACAATATAAAGCATGTTTTATAATGAAGACAAAAATAATAAACGAATGCATTATAACGTATGTAATGTGATTTATTTTAAAACACGGAAGTTGCGTGATTAACTAATAAAGGTAAAACCGATTTTCAGTTGGCACACGGCAAGCGCCATAGTAACTATTCCACACCACCCGCGTCGATGATGTGTTGTAATTACGTAAAAATAACTCTGTAAACAGATTAAAATTATAATAACGTAATAAGTACATACCTAAGTAGGCATAATCCACAACAGGTATTGTGTTATAAATGCAGGTATGGATAAACTACTGCCTACCAGAATCTAGGAATAAAAAACAAGTAAACTTATCTCCTCCTGGCAATCAAATCTTACTCATTGCATCAAATGCCAATGTTTCAAGTTTGTAACTATGACTCATTAAAATTAACGCGAATCAAGTACAATATTGCATACACCGCCAAAGGTATGTGCTCTATTAACGCATTGTGCACCAGCGCTGAGCTTCGCTTCCACAAATAGTTATATCTCTAGGTTAATTTCTCAAGAAATTGATTCAAATTGTAGCTCCTTGAAACCATTTTCAGATTGATATACGAGTTCATAATAACTCCTAAAACTGTAATTGAAAATCGTGAACAGTAATTGTTGGTTAATTTGTACGTACAGGTCTCAGTTCTAGATGGATCACCCTATTTTTTGTTTTGTCTTGTTTACTGTCAAAGTAGAACTCTAGTGAAATTCATTGAAACGAGTTCATTAGTTTGTTATAAACATTTTTATTATTTCATGAAAGCAAAAAAAAATTAAATCATTAACGTATTCACTATTGTACATATTACAGTACATTTCACAGGATACCTACGACTCCTGCTGGGCTGCAGAAACCTTTGTCAATAGACAATGTATTTAGATTGCGATCATAATTTACCGTTTTTCTTTTTTTTTAGATTCAGGAACAGTTTCGTATCGTATCCCATGTAGATCATTACATTGTACTCACAAAAAAAACAAATGTCTCCTCTACATAGAAAAGGATCGCTATTCAAATTTCAAGTTAAATTCTTATCAATATGCATTGTAAAACACTGTTTCGAGGTTCAAATTCTATAAAAAAAAACTGTTAAATATATAGAAATAGCTGTACATGAATCAGGCTCGATTATTGAGCTACTGTCGCGTCCGCTTCGTATGCAGAAGATCGCTAGCTCAAAAAAAAATAGTCAAGTTCTATTCAGCACAGCAGTGTTTTTTCGGCTACCAAAAGAATTGACATCTAAAAACAGTGCCAGAATATGTTTCATTCCAATCTCAGAACTATGAAAACGAAATTTGGAACAAACGTTCTGGAAAGAGCTGACACTATATTAAATTTATTTCGGAATTTATGTCTCAAATTTCTCGTTCCGATTTTGGAATTGGAATGAAACATGGTACCGTTTTAGATTTCTATGCTTTTGACCACCAAAAACTACGATACATTGGAATTATTTCTTTCTATATATACTTATTCTCTGAAGTTTCTAGTATATATTATGTTTTAAACACAGTTAACGATATATTGCCAATGTGCATTCTGGAATTTCTTCTGTTTTCCTGGTCCAGGATTGCGTAATAGTATTAATGTAACTATTTCGTTATCTAACCAGAACCATTTCGTATCTCCTATTTTTGTTAAGAGTTGGCAATTTATTTGCATCTTTTTTAATTGTTTTTAATTCATTCCTTGATTATTTTCCTTGTACGCTCTTGCAGTTGTTGATTATGATGAGTATGGAACTGGCAGGTGGCGCCAACCTCTTCAGGATCATGGATTTCGCATCCCTTACGCGTACATTATGTCATAAGTAGCGCAGTGGTATGGTGGTAGTGACGACGTCAATATACCACCTTACTTACTTTGTTTCTGTTGTTGAACTTTGCCATTATTGTACCGAGCACGAAAGGAAATGCGAAATAATGAGTGGGTGGCAATGAACGACGATACTGAACTTGGCAGTAAGGGAATACTGTTCGTTCCTCCTTTCTCTTTTTATTTTATATAATATCTCTGTCTAGCTTAACATTATAATAATAATAAAAACGGTAATGTTAACACGGTGCGTGGGAAAATCAGTTCAAACGAAATGCCAAATAGTGCGTAGGAATTTTTTAAATTGAGTTTCTCAAATTATTTATCCTCTATTGCTTTTTATATTTGACTACAAGATACTAAATACCGTGTGTTCAATTATTTTCCGTCCAATTTTCATTTTTTTTATATATATACAGAGTGATCCATTTTAATTTATATGAGATATTCTTGAGACAGGGCAACAATTTTGGGGAAAAAGGTTTCAGACAAAAGCTGTTCAATTTGAAGCGGAACATCGTTTGGAGACAAAAACAACCCCCCATCCCCAACTTCTGCGCAGGGATGGGGTGTCTTTGACATTTTTTAATAGGAACACCTAATTTTTATCACAAATTATAATTTTTCGATAAAAAATACTCAGCATTTGTCTGAAACTTTTTTTTATTCGAATCCTCTCTCAACTTTCCAGAAACTTCATTTTTTATGCCTAAACAACGACGTTGCGCAGAAAATTACAAGAGGTAAAAGTTGTCTGGTTTGGGAAAGGTCATCCATTAAACGTAAAAAGAACCCCCCATCCCTTGTGTTTAAAATTTCAGTCACCCCCACCTCCGTACAGGGAGTGGGTAATTCATTTTATGTTTAATTTATGTTTAAAAAACTTACCATCATTATATATAAAAAACAATATTACACTATATATCTGTTCTGCGCATGCGTCGAATTTTCCCAAAAACAATAAGGCATTTCATGGTTGCATACTAAATATCTTTCCAAAATTTGGTTTCAATCCGCTTGCCTGTATTGCATTCACATACAAACAAACAGACGTACAGACTTTTTCAAAAAAATTTACAATAGTTTTCGTTCTGAGATCTCCCGAATCCAAAATGGATTCGGGAGATCTCAGAACGAAAACTATTGTAAAATTCTGAAAAGTGAAATTTGACCTAACTTATCATTCCCCATTAGTGAAGTTGGAATGGCAAAAATATTCATCTCAAATTAGTAAAAGTAAGTTTGTTACAATTTGAACCCTAAACTATGCATGCTTTCAAAAAATCAAGATTGTATCAAAAAGTTGCCAAATAAGGCAAATTTTTGTCCAATATCTCTTAAACTAAAATGTTTAGAGCAAACCTCAAATGAATAAATTTTAAAGGTGAGTAAATTTATTATAATTTAGGATGTGTCTACGACCAATAGAACAAGATATACTCATCTACAGTTGATCAAAGAAAGGGTTTAAAAATTGTCGAGGTACCTTTTTATCTCGAAACTCAGATATGAATGCACTTTCGTGATCATTTTTTAATTATTTCTAATAGTGAGTATAAAAAAGTTTATACCTTAAAAATTGCCGTTTTTCGAAATTTCGTTTTTTTTTTTTATTAGAGCAAATATTAAAAACTGGTATTATCTATAATACCAGTACAGAGAAATAATGCTAATACAGTAATATGCCGCATTTTATAATTTTTAAAATTTGTATTCTACTTAAAATTCCTAATGTCCTACTTAAAACTCGATTCTAGCTACGGTCCTGCTTCGAATTAAAGATAAAATTATTCTAACACAAGTTCTAACTTGTGAGTCGATATAACTGAGTAATGACACCATCATCAAATTAATATTATTTAAAACATGATGATATCATAACTAAAAAAAATAAGCTAAACAAAAAAAAAAAAATATGATAAAGTTTAAAATACGTCTATATTTTTCATATTTGAATAAATCACTTTGTTGACATACTAAATCTACTATACGTTCCACAAATCTCTGATTTATATAAACTTTCCGTTTCTTTTTCCTTACAAAATGCCGTAACCAGGCCCGTCGTAAGTAAGCGTGCAAGGCATCCACTGCATGAGAGCGGCACAATTAAAGAGACAGCAAATCATATCAACATCCAAGGACGTACCCAGGATCAAAACTAGGGGGGAGCAAGCCATGGTCGTTCCGGTTGTAACATTTTATCACGGAAAAGGTGAATGAAACCAAAATATTAAGAAAATTATGTATAATTATAGCAGTGCTTTATCAAAAAGTTATTACAATTATTTGCTTGAAAAAAAATGATTCTAGTTACATGTCTTATACTAGTATTATTTTTTTTGGATTTGTAGAAGTAAAGTTATTTCAATAATTGTAAAAATTCCAGCAACAAAATTTAATAACGACTTACTTTTTGCTTCTAGAGGGGGGCAGCTGCCCCCCTGCCCCTCGCTGGGTACGCCCTTATCAACATCGACGCTTATCTACCTATTTATTTTTGAATTCCATTCATTTTACTTAAAATCTGTGACCATCATTATTGTACGGCAACAATATAAAGTAGCCCCACCCATGCATTAAACCTATCTCGCTTATTATTGTGAAGTGTAAGTGCATGACTAGCTTCTTAAATGTTCAACATGTAGAATACTGTATCACTAATATCTAAACTTTTTAAAATAATACATCAACACTAAACAATTATACGATCGAAAGCATACAATGAAGTTTCAGATGGAAAGGAGGGGGGTTGGACCCATCCATACATATTTAATTACTTTCAGTATCACTCAGCCCTAGATTTAGGACTAAGTGGTATTCAGTACAATGACATTTCACTGTATTTGCAAGTTTTGATCTCATATAGTACCTACTCATTGTATAATATATAAGATGCAACAGAAAAAACAGTCAACTTTATAAAGAAACATTATGTTCTTACTAGAGGTAAGAGGCACAATATCGAAGTCTAAAAATTAGAAATAGCATTTTCTTATACATATAATAGAGAAGTTAACATATTTTTTTGGAAGACGCCCCCTGTTTCTTTTCCTGGCAAAAAAAAATCTAGAAATCGACTACTTTTTTCAAGAGACCGACCGGTACGTTAACGCACAGGAGTCTTACTGTCCATAACCGACCCAGTTTCTTCAAATTGTTTGACCACTCTTCGAATGGTTGACACATTAGGTGCACTTTCTCAACTAAAAATGCCGCGAAGTTTGCGAGCGGTCTCAACATAACTTTCCAAATTTTTGTAATAAGTTTTCACAATTATAACGCGTTGTTCTTTCGTAAACCACTCCATTTTTAATAATCGGAATAAACATAGGTGACAGCTGTCAAATTTCAGAGTTGTCACTTGCACAGAAAAAAATGACAATTTAAAAAATGCACTCTTACTGAGACACCTTTATTGTAAATAAATAAGAATGTATTTCGACAACATTTTAATGCACAATTTTACTGTATCTTTAGAATTAACCTATTCAATTTGAAAAGGTCACTTCTAGGGTAGGTTAATTCGGAAGAATGGCATATTTAATTGTGTAGACATAAAACATAAAATTATCAGGAATGTGGACAGTAGATTATTAAAAACGCAGACAATCAATTCCGCGACGTTTCGACCATTTTATTTGGTTTTCATGAAGACCAAATAAAATGGTCGAAACGGCGCGGATTTGATTGTCTGCGTTTTTAATAATCTACTGTCCACATTCTTTATAATTTTATATTTTTATTTTAATAATCATGGATGATAACATTAATATTGATTATCGAAATGTTATAGTACCTACAAGATTTGCAATTTAACAAATCAGTATTGGCTTATTTTTATCCTATCTTACGAGGAATTTCTTCTACAAATAATTGTAATAAAATTGTAATATTTTTAGAACAGTCGCTATAAATATATGTTTGCAATATGAATACAAACTAGAATGCGAATAATACGGTACTTGAGGCATAACATACACTACTACAAATATATTATTATAACCTAGGTACACCTGTAGGTACTGTGAAATATGTACCACAGGTAAGTGTTCTAAGTATAGGCATATATTCTATTATATTATGTGTAACTGCGATATCTCTCACGGAAGCTGTAATATTTATAATTGGTTTACGAATCGTGTTCGGTTTTATTTTTAAACTTCTTGTGTGTTATGTCTTAGCATAACAGATCTGTTATTCACTTGAACTCTTCAACAATATACAAAGTGATCAATAATTACAGGATTGTTATTATTTGTAATCATACCAATATTTTAAGTAGGTATATTGTGATAATAAGCAACACTTAGTACTAATAAAGAGGGAAAAAGTAGGGAAGGTGGACAATATTAAGACTAAAACGAAGAAAATAAGATTGTGTTAACAATCATTGTAGGAATAGACTATTTATTTTAGGAATTGTATACAATCAGTCGATATGATCCACTTACACGAATAACATTTTCTTTTAGCATATTTTCTTTAAAAAAACTGGTCAAATGCCAGACGAAAGGGTTCTGTACTAAGCGAAACTTCCGTTGCCTGCTAAAATTTTATTCTCAACGCACCAAAAAAGTATAACTTCAAAAAATCTTCCTTAAAACAGTACTTTATAACTTTTAATACGATTTTCGTCTTTGAGCCAAAGATTTGCATAATATTATATGTAAATTTCAGGTCGATATCCCCTTTCGTTTAGAAGCTAGAAGCCTCTGACAGGCGGAGGATAACATGCCACAACAGGATTCCGTTAGACCGTACGGTACGGAACCCTGGAAATGTATTGATATGTATAGTCACAGTTTTTTCGATTAATTTGTTGTGCTTGTGTATGATCTTGGTTATAATTACCAAACTATACAATACATTTTTGTTTTAAAAAAATGGAGATGTATTTAGTTGGGAGATAAGCTGTAAAAAGAATGTATAAATAAGGAATGTATGTACTGTAAGCATAAGTGTCCATTCTCCCGTAAATACAGCCACTAGACAGGGGCACCGATATATTTATTATAGACAAATTTTATTTTATGCTATCTGGAAGGTTACCTTAGATTATGGCCATATAATTATTGCATTTATAGAGGTAAGAACAGTCTAAAAGGTCGTTGTTGAACTCTTTTTTATGTAGAATATTGGATTGTAATTATTCGCATAAAAATATATACCTATAATGAATCTGCTCAAGAAAGATCGTTTTGTAAGCTTAATATCACAGGCCTACAGCAAATAATCGTAGGCTAGGTATGCTCAATTGTTGCAAAAAAAGGATTCCATTCAGATATTGCGGGAAAACTGCAAAATGTCGTTTCGTTATTTAATACAACACAGATTCCTAAACTAATTGGGCCTAGTGCTCCCATTTTCAGAACAGTATTACTCAACGACTCCCTAGAATCTACCTTCTCTAAAAGTGATCAAACAGAAAGATGCAGTAACTTTGTGTATTTTAAATTATAAAATTATTGTTTATAAAAAATCAATTAACTACAGCAGCATTTTGTGTGTTTGTATATAGAAAATAAAGTAATCAGCATGAATTTAACTGTATTTTCCACAACAAATGAATCATGTACAAACAGTTTTCCAAAAGTTTCTTCTTCTTTTTTTCCTTGTGTGTATTGTCCATTTTGGAAAAAACTGAACTGTAGCGTATGCCATTCTGTGAACGTCTTGTAAAAAGTCAAGTCGTCATTATTTACAGTTATATCAAAAGTATTCTATAATATAAATATCCTATGCAATAATATCCAAATCATCTGTACAAGGTTTATTTCAAGGCCGTCTACAAAAATATTTACTTTTAATTCGCAATAATCTATTGTGAATGCTCACTTGTACGTTGCAAATTAATGTATGTATTAATACCATTACATTTATACACATGGGCCTTGATTCACGTGACTTCATTTTACAATAGAAAAAAATGTGCCGAAGGTTTTCTCGTTTCTGTGTTTATATGTCTTATGAATTAATCACGTCATTGACTATGACTGGCTCAGGATTTCCTCTTGTATCACAAACTATTCACACATCGCGTAAGGCCCGCCGCAGACGCACGGATAGGTGCATGTCTTGAGAAAAGTATGTCATGACAGAGAGAGACGAATTGTAGATTATACACGCTCGACAACTAAGGTCATTAGCAATATGTCATTCATCAATATTGAGTATACATTGTTAGACAATTTCCAGAATTGTGCCTCTCAGACGTTTGACTTTCAGTCGAGACCCTTTATGAAAACCTTTAAATAGCAACTTGTAGATACCAATGTTTTTTTATAATATTGCTGAGATTATATAACTATAATATTGGCAAGGCGCGATATTGAAACGTTAAAAAATGGAGACACACTACTTTATATGTTGTTTATTAAATTCTGTTATAGCATTAACTCGATTAACTTTTTTTAATTATTTTTAACCCATTTATTGTGTCGATGGAAAAGCGAACGATTTGGTCCGTTAATGATGTCAATATTTTAAGTATCCGTTACTTTGCAAACGTCACTCGAGTAATCCCGAAATGAACCTTTGGGAATAAAAAATGTATCAGTTTCTTAGTGCCTTCTCAATTGAGGGCCGAGAATCAGCGCCAGATTTAGCCGTGGCTTATTAGAGCGACAGATTTGGGTGACTACACTACCAAAATTGGAAGATCTAAAATAATTTACCTAATAGCATAGGCAATTTTGTTTTTCGATCTTCATAAGCTTATCTAAAACTAGAATAAAACAAATATCGCATATTTTTCGTTGTTGTCCACATTTAATTTTAAAAGGCTTTTCTAGTGGATTTTCGAAACTTGTCACTGCCGCATGATGACCGCCGGCGAACAGAGAATCCCTGCGCGTCAACGAAAGCGAACGTTTATATAGCTTGCAATCAAAATTAACATTTTAGGTTCGAAATCCACGACTCCTCGAGAGCTAGTTACTTGTTTAGGTCATTGTAGACCTAAATACCGCGCAGAAGAATTGTAAAAAATTGTTAAAAAAATCGTAAATAATACACTTAAGAGATTATATTTTGGATTTTTCTATTGAATGAATAAATAGATAAATTATAAATTACAGACGCTCGTCTATTATATTTATAGCATAACTGAGCTTTTTATTTAATTGCATGTGGATGGTATAGTATTGTTGACATAATGACGCTATGATAATTATTATTAATTAACAAAAGAAAACAGAAGCATATAAATATATTAATAAATTATTGACTAAGCATTTATTATTGCATTCATTTTCGCGTACTTTTGTAAACATGGTCAGTAATATTATATTTTGTATTCAGTATTCAAGTGTTCTGTCGATAAAATCATTAAGTTTGAATGTGCAATAAATATGTACTTGTAACTGATACATTTATTACAATAAAAGACTTGTCGATGATTGATGAAACATGAAGCGGTCAATACACAATCAAACATGCTTGACAATCATGATTGCACAAACATGCTTAATATCGTTTACCACAGACCATGCGCAATCATTGTGTGCAAACTTCATTTTATTTTGGTGCCCCGATGAGCTGTTTGTATAGTCTTGCTCCCGAAATAGAATAGGTTTATATGGCGTTTTCGCGGTTCATCCAATACAAGCTCTCATGTCTAAGGTTTTAATTTTGGATTGAAAGTAGTCCTAGGTGAAGAAAGAAAATATTTATATGAATAATTATTAATTTTTTAATTCAATATGGGTATAATAAGGCTCTAAAATCTAATACATCAATGTTGAAAAAATTGCTTTCTATTTATTCCCAAATTGTAAAGCAACCACTAAGAGGCTAAAATATAGGTCAGACGTACAAACCAATCGACAACTGCTCTTCGCAATTTTCAGTTACCATTCGAATCAATTAAAAAATGGCTGCACTTTATAGAACATAATCTTCCCTTTTCAGGAAGCTACAATCAGAATCAATTTATTGCGAAATTACCAACATATAACAAGTAGTATGACAGAAAAACTCTCTGACGCGCAAAGCGTTCACATACCGTTGTCGGTATGTGCAAAACTTACCATTATATTTATAACTCAATAGAATCTCGCCTAAATTGTTAAATTTCTGATTTCCTTGCGCCATGGCTGTAAATACCATGATGAGTGTTATTGCACTCCCAGAGAGCTTGTGCAGCATCGTGTTGACCTTCAGTTAGACTCAAAGATTATAATAAAAATGATTGCGCAAACATAATTCTTAACTGTAAGAGTTACCTCGTATCCAAGAAACGTTGAACAGACACAAATGAGCTTAATTATGAAACGTCTATAATCTACAATCTATAACCTATCTTTAATAATAGTAACGCTCATAACTTCCAAACCAAAAAATAAATCTACCTAAAAATTCGCACGTGTCCATAGATTATTTCTAGAAACATGAGTAAGTGAATTACACTTTTTTTACTAAAATTGACTTTTTGCGCACTTTTGATGTACATATATGTTCAACTGCAGTTACAACTCGTAATTAAAAATACAGAACCGTAGTGCAGCCTTGATAATTATTATTATGATGTGAGCTGATATACGTATTTGTCAATCTCAAGTACACACGTCTATGTACTACGGGTCATCACATATCCGGCCTAAGTATCTGCGCACTCCGGTCTATTATACAAATAATACAAAAAAATTTGCACACCCCTCTATAAAATATCTGCCTTTCATGCCTGCATGGCGATCGTAAAATGACCTATTTAACGCTAGTGCTGTAAATAAATGCGATCTAATTCAACAGTAATTTCCATAAATGACTGTCATTTACCATTAAAGTATATGAAAATCCGTAGTAGGCGTAATTTTCATAAACAACCAAATAGAAATGAATTTTGTTACTAATAAAACTCAAATATTTTGAAAACTGAAAATATTTGAAATTCGGCTGTATTCTACAGAAAGTACTTACAAAAATGTAATATATATCTCGAACGTAATGGCATGATGTTAAAACTCATTGGCACTCCTTATTAACATAATACTATTTTCACGTCATAATAACCTTCGCATCACGTTTTAGATAAGTATATAAACTACAATTTTGACGCACTCCCTATAAAATAGATTCGCTTTACATGAATATAATGTTTGTAACGTTTGTTATGCAATTGAACTGTCGAAAATGTTGAAAATATACTGAAAATAAAGTGAAAAGCAGCTATTTTATAGGGGAGACGACAAAAAATGACAATATATCTCGTGAAATTATATCTAGTGTCGCTGTTAAAAATTGCTATAGCTCGTTTTAACATAATGTCACTACTTGTCAGTAATATACCTCATTACGCAACTAGATATGCAACCTACTATTATTTTTTGATATCATGTCAATTATCACTAGGGTTTCATTTGAGACGCCAACTTATTGGTGAAGAGACGAGAACAAAGCGATATTTGAGGTACTTTCGGTTTCGGGTTCACGAAACGAGATCCGTTTTAAAATAAAGAATCGAAATCGAGACCACCTTTATTGTTTCATACTTACACCGTATCTTATCGAGTCAGAACGAGACGAAACCAAGGTGATATTATTATTATCAAACTGGGAAAATTACTTGCATTCCGCGTTTGCCACTTTTTTGTGCTTGAGAATAGGCGAACATGCAAAAATGTCATTGTTTATATGACGTTTCCATTATTTCTCTATTATAATCTCACTGAAAAAAGGTAATAAATTGAAAATATGAATTGGTGTTAATTAGGCCTAAATATCCGTAGCTATTGGTGACCTTAATTTTTTTCGATAAAAAGTTTTATGCGTCACTTTGTAAATAAATTACAGTGTTATTTATATAGATAATCATTTGAATTTATTGAGTTTGACATTGAATTTAAACTATTTATTATATTTTTTAGAATCTGTTGCTATACAAGTGCTGCCACATTTATAATTTGATCACAAAATCTACTTTTTGCTACGATTTTGTCCATAAATTAGCTCGAGCTGAAATCTATAATCGGATATAAAGTATTTTAAACTTTAAGTTTGGGTAGATATCAAATGATAGCGTATCAAATTTGATTAAATCGATCAGGTCATTTTCGAGTGATGCCAGTGCAAACAGCTGACAAAGGTACAAAGTCCTGGAAACCCGTGGAAGCCAGAAAGTAATTGTACAGGTCAGAGAAAATCAAAGCTAACTCTGAAATAACAAAACTTTCATAACAATAAAATAGACGTTCTATTATTCATTCCTTAGCACATTGTATGAAAAAAGCACATCGTGATTATTTTTTCCCAGCTTCGAAAGAAATTATAAGATTCATTGATGCGTGATATTTTTGCATGAAAATTTTCCTTATAATATTTATAATGACTAGCAATGCAGGACTGCCTATAATTACTTTACTATTAAATAAATGTAGAAACATGTTTTCATAAATCTGTTATCAGCATATTATGTTTCAAAAATCAAAAAGGTATCAAATATCGCGACATATTGGAGTCTAGACTCTAGATCCGTGTAATGACTAAAATATATTCATTAGTATGTAGTATGAGCAATAATTATTTAGTCATGTAACAAAAATGCCCATGTACTTAAATTGATTGTGAGACGTATGTCAATATCTTCATACAACTTTTAATGGCATATTTGGAACAAAATGATTTACTAGGTTTACCAAAACTCAAAATTTAAATACTAATATAGTAATCTAAAGCATTATTCCAGTATGAGAACTCCCGTAGACTAAAAGAACGATTAAACCTTAAAGTTACCACCAATTTGGATTGCGCTGTTCATCAAAAAAGAGAGCTTATTGATTCAACGTGTACATTTATAAAAAAATGTATGCTTGATCAGCCTTAACTTCTCGAAGTAACTGGAATGATTTAAACTCCATTGTGTTCAGAAAGATGCCAAAATGTTCCCAAATAATTTTATTATGAAAAAAAAATCAAAAGCAAGGATCTTTAAAATTTGCATCTGATAGATATGAAAGGTTCCAAAAACAAAAAGTACGATTACAAAGAAAAAAATAATTATGACAAAAGATAATGATGCCAAGTTCCCATTAGACAAATAGTATATGACGGAAAATAACAATATAATTCTATATCAACATATTGATTTCAACGTTCTGATTACTGTTATGATAAATGAGATCTAAAATGTATAAAATAACATGATTATCCTTATTACATAATTTGTAAAACTGTATAAACAGAATTTTGGCGACGAGGATTTATACTGGAAAGAGTGCTTTTTATACATTGTAAAAAAATAAATGTTGGGAACATAAAATTCATTTGTACCAGGAGATGATTTTACGGCATATGCAGAAAGACTACAGCAATTTTTTATTTTAAATGATGTCAATGATCAAAAAAAAGTTGCGTCACTGTTAATTTTCATTGGTCAAGAAACATATTCTGTTTTGAAAAAAATAGTTTATCCAGATGAACCTTACAAGAAAACGTTCAACGAATTGATAAAAATTTTACAAAAACATTTTCCGCCAGAAATAAATTGGTGTTCCATTAAGTAGAACGGTCGTGATTTTTGCTTGAACCTTCAGTCCACGGAAACATAATTACTTAGCATGAATGTTGACGTCGACCATAAATGTGTTTTTGAACATTGTGTATCGTGGCATGATAAAGGGCGCTGAGCAGAGAACAATGAGTGACTGAGTGTTTTGCGCATGTGCTGCATTATCACCTGCGTGCATTGCACAACTCCATTCGACAGGTTGCAATATCATTATGTAGACCATTCATGCATGCATAATAATCTACAGCCACTAGCTACTAGCTAAATGCATCTATGAACCTGCACAAAGCTGAAAGCTGGTTCTATTGGAGCTACGTCGTCGTTTCGGTTTCTAATTTCTATTAAGTCTGAGCAAAGACAATATATGTCACCCACTCGAAGAATAAAACTGATTTTCGACAAAAGGACGTTCAAATAATCTATCGTAAATCATCGGGCACTTTCGAACTGACACATTTTTATTGGACAAGATAGACGTATTTAAAAGGCAATGGATTTAAGACTTGCGCAAAACGTCTTCTGAAATGGAACAGGCACGAGACGTTTCCTTTGTTGAGCGGATATGTTTCTGGAAAACATTCCCGTAGATTGATCTCGTTCAACTGTTTCACTGACAATTTGCGTTGAAGGAAAAAATTATATTATGAGTGGCCTGGCCAAAAACAACAAAGTATGAATTTATCTAATATACTCCATATATAGTCATATAGACGTAAAGTCTAAAACGCCGAGCTTACCCGACCTTGTCATGTATCCAATATAGTGCATATGCACTTTCATTCGGGTGCGAATGAAAACTGGCTGTTGAACTTCTGAATGTGATGAAATTGTACTATAATAATTTAGTACATGGACATTGGAAATGATACATGCTAAGTTGCGTTCTATGAAAAGATAGGAAACGTCTCCGAAAAAGAACTTGATTACTAAGGAGTTATATTTGTTGTGTAATTTTAAAATCTCCTGTATTTGAAAATCGAGATAGATGCTAACAATATAAAGAATGATTGAGATATTAACTCGAAGGCAGTCGAACAATGCAACCGTAAAATAATTAACATTTTTTTCCACCACAAAAATGTTTTTTATAAACAAAATATGTTTTATTTTCGCAATTTATATCTAATTTTCCAATATTATTTTACATATTGCTGGACCCAAAAATCACTCCTTTCTTTATTTTTTGATTGTTTGCGCCAAATACAATTGACACTTTTATCATTTCTCAGATAAGAACCTAATAACTGAGGCGCCATGAGTGACACATTACCCCAAAAAATGTGTTCCCTAAATAATCAATTTCTTATATTTTTGTAATTTTTCTTTTTTCCGTCATGTTCTCTTCAAATTTTCTTATTTCATGGAATATTTAAGATCAAAAATATTTGATCAGATTTGTTCGATATCTCGAAAATTTACCAGAAATGTTTTTTATTTTATTTATTTAAAGCCACAAACTTGCTAACCAGATATCTGACCAGTTCAGATTATTAATTATTTTTAATAGGTATTTTAATTAGAAATACAACTGTGAACTGATACTTTCACCAGTTCATAGAGACTGGAAACCGGGGTTTGTAATATCCGAGATATGTATAAATGCTATAAAAATGACGACATCCCTACGAGCTCGACTATTCTCAAACTCTACAAAGACAGTGCTTTTGTTGGTTGTTCAATACCTGATATAATATTATGACTGTACTTTTCTAACGGTCTGGTACATTTTTTACACCGATCTGTATCCTTCGCCGTGTTGTAATTTCCATGCCATCGGTCTTTCTGTATCTATATTCAGAAACAGATTCCGAGAAGAGCCTGAAGAGGTGGTCGTCCCTTCCTTACAATCAGGCAACATGAACCTATCCTCCCTTGTTGGCTGTACTGTATGCATCTACCCTACCTTTACACCCTCGCTTCTGTCTGCCGCACGTATATCAAAACCCTCCACCGTTCTGCTGCTTCTTGTACGTTACTTTTTGAAATTCTATTTTTGAGTGAGTAAAGAAAAAAATTCTGTAAGAAAAATACCGCTAGGTATATATGTTATCGTTAACACCCGAAATAAGTTAAAACGCAATCTAACTAGTCAAAACTAGTTGCAACGAGGACTTTTGTCATTATTAGTTTTAACCAGTTAGAACCTGAATTACTAGTTGAGCTTAGTTAAAACTAGCAATTTCTACGATTGTTTCCCGCAGCAGGGGCACTGGTGCGATGCGTGGTAGTGCAATTGTACATCTTCAGGTTCCTCATAGTTTGATCCCTAAACTCTTGTTTGACACCCCGCATAAAACGGCCTAGTTTAAACGGTGTCTAATTTTAGTAAATACTATGGATGTAACCACACAATTATAGTACCACAAATAACTGAAAGATTTTTAGTTCGTTCTAGAATTTACTAAAAGATTTTAGTATATTGACTAGTTAAAACTAGTATTGACCAAAGGCCAATGTTACAACTCTTTTTGATTAGTAAGATCGCATTTTAACAGATTTCGAGTTTTAACGGCAACACATACAACAGAGTTATATCGAACTCAGAGGCGCAACTTCTTCAATAATAATGGACAGATCGATTTAATATATCGAAGAAATCTATATCCGCGCTCTTTATACAAATAATGTTATTCATATATATGTATAAAATACGTAATTTTTAATTTATTTATGGTCACCAAATCCAATAGTACTTGTTTTTGTCCTTACTTTCAATTTATTGAAAAACCCAGTTGATACTTTCACCATTCCTCAGATTAGAATCTGAAAAGTGTGCGTTTTTGATAAATCTGGACTATTTTCAAGTCTATATATGGATCATTTTAATTTATTTAGTAATTCAATAGAAGTAAATGCCTGTGCCGACTGTAACAGACAGACATAAGACATCCATTTTACCAATTTTGGTACGGAACACTGAAAAGTCTCTAAATAAATTTAACAAAAAATTTGTAATTAAATTCAGGGTCAAAATTGTCGATGGATTCACACTGGCCGTGTTCGTTGGCATAGTTTTGGTTCATTTGCGCGTGCGCTTTCATGCAAATGTGTTCAATTTTATTTACGGCGCATACGCAATAAATTGGACGCATTTGCATAAAAGCGCATGCGCACATGGACCAAAAATATGCCAATGAACACGACCACTGTTTCCCATCTGTCCAATTTATGCTAGAGTGATTCAGTAAAATATCACGGAAGCAATATGTCGCAGAAGTGGCAGAAAGCTCTACTGTCTGCCATATTCAATTCTTCTTGGTTAACTGTCAAACATGTTTAAGGCTATGTGTACTTCACTGTCATTATATTCTAGTTTAATTAATATTAACACATCTGTTGAAAGTACCGAAGGTTCAATGTTTTTTTTTTTGTTTTTATTTTACGTGAGTAAAAAATAATTGTTATGGATTCTGAATTTCTCTGCATTATGGACCATGCCTCACTGAGTTACTATAGCCGCGGCAGCTCAACTGGTTGTGCTGTCAGATTGTCAGGTATAAAGTATGCCGGGTGAGGCACGCTATTATACAACTATAGTGAGGCCCCGCTTAACACGGGATATACGTTCCAATAAGTTCTTGCGTTATACGAAACAGCGCTAAGCGAGGTCATTTTAACACGTAGATAATATAGGCATAAGTGAAACAGAACAGAGAATAAGAAAATTTATTAATTTTTTTTTAAATATTGCAACATTTATTGTTGATTACTTTTTTTATCACATTGATTATAGATTTATTAATTGCTAATATCGATTTTTGTTCATAAAATATTTATGAAAATCAAATACAAGTTCTACTAAGAAGTCTGTGATGAGGAAGGTTCCTCTTGACATATTTTGTTTTTTGTGAAGAAGTCATCTAATGCCGTTTGCCTTTTTTGTTTCGTTCAGCAAGCCGTTATCGATAGCAAGATATTGCATCAATAACACTTCGTCTTGCCTTTGAACTTCTATCAACATTTTAATCATTTTGTATAAAGTGATCCATAATTTACATTATAGTGGCTAAACGTTTTTTTTTAGAAATCGCGTAATACTGAAACAGCGTTAAGCGAGGTCTTGCTGTACATGCTTTTTGCTACCAACTCAATCAGTGGAGCTACCAATGATAATTCGGTGACATAAGGTCTTAAAAGCATGCGTTTATTAATTTTTTTTAATACTTATCACTAGTGTACTATTACAAATAACAAACTCAGAAAAATTATCTGACAATATTAAAAGAGAAAACTATGTTGTATGTCGTACAGAATTCGTAGAAAAAATCATATGTAATGCAATTAATGCTTAGATAATAAATTTATGAAAAAATTAGAACAGATGGTATTTTTAAAATAAATTTGATATCAAATCTGTTTTATTATCTGTCAAATCTGTTTTATGACCTAAATTTCTGTTTTACAGATTCAAAAAATGCAATAACTTTGATCTAATTTTCTTTCGGTGAAAAAGAACTTCAGTGACATCCATAATAAGTAAAATTGAAATATACATATAATAAGTATATTAGTATATATGCACCCAGGTATCTATTATGTAATGAAATTTATTAAAGTTGTTTTTTTTCAAATTAGGAACTAATAATTTCCAACACACGTTACTTATTTTATATTTTCCTAAGTATATCTATTCAAAGATGTAATGGTTCAGATAATATAAAATTCTCTTCAACATATTTTTCAGATGAAGTCCACAAAGTATTCATTTACTTATAACTTTTATTTACGAGCCGCTACTGAACTGCAGCTTGACATTGATTTTAGTTTCACAAAACTACCCTATCTAGTGTCTACATTTGAGGAAGGATGTAAAAAATATTGGTTGTAGCAAAGCAATGTCGTAGGTAGTAAAAATTAAAAAACATGTAATATAATTAATATCTCGTACTGTTCTCGTCAATAATGTGTACAGTACCTACGTCCGTAGGTACTACTAATTGTGAATGGACCTTTGTTATTTCACGTTCTTTTACGAAGTATTCGAATACTATGCCGTGACTTTCTACAAGGGTATTGTCTATGTTGTGAGTAATTCTTGAAACATTAAAAAAAATATGTTCTTGCCATTTTTATTTCCTGTTTAAATTTAAATTTCAAACAAGTGATTTCAAAGTTACCAAATTAGGCTATAGCGAAAACGTATCCTCTTTTTTTTGTTGTTTTCTTCCCACTAAACGTATGTGTCATGAGAAATAAAAACTGAAAGTGCATATTTGATACCCACTTTTCCACAATAATATTATGGTGTCATCTATTATAGTGGTCCACCTACATACCTATCGGTCAATGGCTGCTGGTGCGGTGCGGCACGCACGTTTGCCAACATTTGTAATACCGCTCAATGATTTATGACATAACACATCGGATATCTTTACATCATGGTTGTCACTTTTCAGTTTATAGTATACAGTATACGTACACATATCACTTTAGTGACTACATATTATTATATGTATATGTTTACATGTAGAACAGCGTTGCCAAACACACCGATCATACTTTTGTTGATCGCGTAGACACTATGTACTGTATATATCCCTTCCACATTCTCCTGACGTCCGCACGACGACCCCTCGATGCATCAGTGTGAGTGGGGGAACTGGAGTGGCGGGGATTATATATCAATGTAATGAGGATTAGTTCGGTAGCTATCGTGCGCGCGTTATGCTTCGTTCGTGGATATCCGATGAACACTTGGTGACTGATTTAGATACATACATAATCTTAGGCGTATACACTATTTAGCAATGTTGCCAGCTTGTTAATTGACTGATATAATATTCGGAACTGATGAACGGTGCAAACGGCCGAGTGTTTGTGTATTGTATATGTATTATGTACTTATGTACCTACTATACGTTCTATACAACTGTGTACACCGCATATAACCACTGAACCTAAATTGAATCATAGCCGTATTTAGTAATGCAATAGCCACCGTTTATATTGTGTTATTGTACGTACACAAATATAGATTATAATATAGGTGACCTAAAATTCCACAGCAATTAATCTGATCAATTAGAGCTTATTTACGTACTTATAACTATCCAAACATTTTTGGACGACTTTAATTTTAAAAAAATAGAAACTAATCATTTATGAAATTTTAATCTTCATAATTTATATCCGCCTCTAGATAAAACTTTTGTTTAATTTTTTTAAAGCTTAAAAATATTGAATTTGTTGAGCGTCTGTAATTTATCTTAATTCCTTCGTTCCTGCTCTATTAAAGATCAGTAATGTAGGACTAATATTAATTAGTGTTTTCAATTTGCTATTTTTCCAGTTCTTATACTTTCACTAGTTCTTATGTAAATTAGAACCTAAGAATAAACAAGCCAATGGAAATGCCAATACAAACGGCCTCCCTACGAGCTCGGTTACTCTTACGTCCGCTTTTTGTACTTTATTATATTACATTTTGTCCGAATTCAGTAATTTTAGATTTAAAAAAATTGAACTCAGGTATAAATTTTTAAATATCTACCTATAGTGCATGTATAAAGTTTTTTGTTCATATAACAATAAAATGATCTCAAAATCGATAATAGGAGGAAGTACGAAAATTTCAGAATTCATAGGTCACAAAATTATACGGATGCTAGAGGTAGAAGATTAACCCAATATATATCTGTTATAGGCTATTGTAGGTACCAATATTCAGACGTAAGCCATAAATAAAATGTGACAATATTGTTAATGATTTTCTTAAATTTCAAAAACGGCAGAGTTAAATATACGCTTTTTTTGTATTGAACGTTTGTCATTTTTAATCTCATTAAAAATGGTGTTCTAGTATATATTTTGAATTAAATTATATATTTTTAACCTTTGCTTGACTTAATAAATTGATAATTTTGTTATTTTTGAAAAAAAAAATTAGAAATGCAACATTATAAATTATTATTTTCTATAGATGCGTTACCTATAATAATTATAAAATATGAATTTTTAAAAATACAAATTATTTCTAACGTCACCAATGTCACCATAATATAATGAATTTCGTGAGTAAGTATTTGCAAATATAGTTTAATTACCATACTCATTACGTTATTTTTTTAATCATAAAATTGTATGTTACTCAGTAATATAGCATCATAACATTTAAAAAATTTAAATTAAAGTTTTGATTATCAATAGAAAAGATTTTCCATTAAAGGTAACATGCAAGTTACATAACACAATAACTTTGCTTAATAATTTAGTACTGCAACGCTGTCAATAGATGGCAACCACGTAACGAAATATACTATTTCTGTCGCAATATTGTACGTACACACCGGTACTTGCCATTCTACGACTAGTATTGTCATTCAATTACAAACGTATAGTTAGTACAGAGTGTCCAAAAATTATATAGATAGTACCTAGTCAAAATTTCTTCAACTAAAATGTAATACCTACATATTTATGGTTTATTTTAGAAAAACTTCTAAGAACATGAAATAACAAATGGGTAGTCTTCGGGACGAAACATTGATCGTGCATTTTCAAGTTTTAAAAATCAAGGAGCACCATTACCCCCCCCCCCCCGCCGTTTTTGGGGAACTCACCAACCCCCCTGGCGAGAAGCTCTTCACCTGTAAGAGAAAGTCTGTCTCTGCAAGAAACAACTGTAAAATCGTTGTCTAAGTGCGAGTCGAACCCGCGAGGAAAGGATTCCGTACAATTTCGTTTTCCGTAAGAAAATTTTATCGATTACTGTAGTTGAGACGCTAGTAGCTCTGTAGGTATCTGTTAAAATGATATTACATATTAAACAAAATGAAATTACTTGCAATTACTGTTCAAATTAATTTTTTATTTATAAGACGTTTCGACCAACCATTTTGGTCCTTTTCAATTTTATTTTTTTTTGAAAAGGACCAAAATGGTTGGTCGAAACGTTTTATAAATAAAAAATTAATTTGAACAGTAATTGCAAGTAATTTCATTTTGTTTAATATTCTATTACTGTTGGTAGAGTCAATATTTTATTGATATTACATATATTTTCAAAACTTAGCAGAGTTTTTTTTTCCAGCGATTCGATAGTAACCTCGTATTTATTTTAAATATAGAATTTGAATGACTTAAATATTTTTAAAATGGCGAGTCACCAGTGGCGGATTTACCAGCAGGCTGAGTAGGCTGAAGCCTAGGGCGGCAGATTTTAGGGGGCGGTAAATTTGGCCCAAAAATTTTTGTCTTACAGAAACAAAAAAAAACAAAACATTATTATATACTCAGAGAAAACGAGTTTCGAAAATTTAACAAAAATTTCAATATTTTAGTACTGTACCTACTACAGTATACTGAACACTCTAACGTTTGTATATGAAAAATTACTAAACGTCCTGTAAAATATACTTTTATGTTCATGAATTTTTAAAATATTCCAATAGCGTTTCAATAAGTACTACAATTTAAATTTAGTAATTTTTTTTTATTAATCATTATTCATTACAATATTTTTTTCTCCATGTACCAAAATGTTCCTAGGTCCACTCATACAATTCAATCAACGTGTAATGTGTTTCATCACTTAAATATTTTTTTTGTACAACGTATTTGCGTAGTCGTTTTTGTAATTGCGAACTAGGGTATCGAATTTCACAGGACAGTAGGGGCGGCAAAAATTTAATAGCCTACTGGCGGCAAAATTGTAAATCCGCCACTGCGAGTCACTTTTAAAAACATGGTATTTATTTACATTTACTGAATAATGACTCATGTTGGATAGTTTTATTTATTCAGATCGAAAATTTATATATAATACTAGGGGTTTACCCGCGACTTCGTCTACGTGACGTAAATTGTAACAACAGTTATTGTATACAAAATCTACCCCCACCCCGTTCGGATAAAAGTGTTCAAAAGACAGTCGAACATGTAATTCTTTATTTTCTAAGAAGAGTATTTTTTCCCGTTTTTAATTTAAGCAATTTCGGAAATACAGACAGCGTATCTTTTATGAAAGCTCCCTCCCCAAAGCCCCTACATGTATTTTTTTAGTTTCTAAGAAGAGTTTTCTCACTATTTTTCCCATTTTTAGTTTAAGCAATTTCAGAAATATAGGCAGCGTATCTTTTATGAATGTTACCCCCCTCCCAACCCCTACATGTATTTCTTTATTTTCTAAAAAGAGTATTCTCACTATTTTTCCCGTTTTTAGTTTAAGCAATTTCAGAAATATAGACAGCGTATCTTTCATGAATGACCCCCCCCCCCACCAACCCCTACATGTTTTTGTTTATTTTCTAATAAAAGTATTTTTTCCGTTTTTAGTTTAAGAAATTTCAGATATACAGACAGCGTATCTTTAATGAATGTTCCCCCCCTTCCGACCCCCCACTCCTAACATGTATTTCTTTATTTTCTAATATTTTCTAAGAAAAGTATTTTTTCCCGTTTTGAGCTTAAGCTATTTCAGAATTGCAGACAGCGTATCTTTTATTCATGCTTAGGGTGGTATTTTTCTGCAAAAAAAATTCACGTCGATCCAGTTTGCAAGGATTTCTTTGATTAATGAAAAAGGAACTTTTTCTATCTGTGTTTCTCCTCCTAATCAGAAAAGAGTCTATCCATTCTAGCCTTATACGCATCGTTCTCTAGTTTCTGTAACTTCTCAGTGCTCAGTATAATTGGACTAACATAAGTGGTATATACCGAGCAAAATTTGTTTCGTCCAAACATAACGTATTCCAAATTGGACGTATACCGAGAGTACAATCGTATGTAAATTTGTATGTTCCAGTCGTGTTCAATATGAATGTTTAAATAGCATGATTATTTTGAGCATAAATATACAAAACAGGAAAACCGAACGTAAACACCGGAAACTCACATCTACCTGCTTGATATAGACTTTCGCCTTTTCACGCCACGATAAACAATTGTTCTCATCACAGAAATGCCCTCCACTTCATACATTCAATTAGCTCTAATCATGAACACTGCTCGTATTACACCATTTGATATACGTTTTACTTTCAAACGACTATTGGACTGAAAAAAATCTTGCAATGGTGAAAAAATAGAACTTGAATGTTAATGCTGGATTTCTGGCACGACCTCCAGTCCTAAATCTAGATTTAAGAATATAATTTCTTTTTCTAACTAAATAGGGATCTGGTATTTAAAAGTCCATTGAAAAACACACACTTCTGAGAATGTTTTCATCATGGAAAAGGCTACTGCAAAATTCTCAATAAATCTGTGTCATAATCTATTTGTAATTTAGATTCCAACGAAAAATATGTGGAACTATCCCATTGGGACTCATATCTATAGTATCCAGTTGCTGGGCCGTAGTTAAAGGGAGGGGGGGGGGTTCATTGTGGGGCAATGTCCTACCTTGAATACCGAAGAAGTCAGTTGACCTGAATGAAGTGCTTCGGATTTTAATAATATGGCGAATCGAAGAAATTGGTTGTTTTAAAGAAGGATTTTTTATTATTACCTATATATTGAATATAACATGTTTGGAGAAATAATATGAACCTAAATTAATGAATTTTTTGCCCTTATCTATCAATCACCCCCTCCCGACAAATAAGTACTACCTAACTCAGTCACAAGTCAAGTACAACGAAAATCAATTGACCAGATCAGATCAAGTAAAATTTTTACTTCCGCGCTACCTGGAACCACCGCTACCCTACCTCAAATTCAACTCTAGCTACAGCCCTGAGTTCCCGTGATAAATAATATGTTTTATTTATCCAATTAATACAATAATAATTTATTAATAATAATAACAAAAACAGCAAACAGAAATAATAATAAATTAATAACAGACAAAACAAGATAAAATAAATTTTGTTTTCAGTCACTCGAGTTATAATACGAACAGGATATATACCTACTACATTTTTTGCACGTGCCACCAGTAAAATAGCAGATTTTCACCTAATTTTCAAATTTTTCACTGATAATTATAGATAGACTACGAAAATAGTAATACCTACAACTACGTTTTTTTTTTTTTTATAAATATTTATGGACGCATCAACATCTAAGGTTATTAGCGTCCGGAACTATAAATTATGAAACTATTAGGATTAGACGAGTGTATATAATCCTGATGAGTGGAGAAACGATAGTATGCGCTTGATGCCGTTTTCTGTATCTTCAAAAATGGTGGGAAGGTCATTGGGGAACCCGCAGGAGATTCGTTCAGCCGCATATTGTGGACACTCCAGGAAGATGTGTTTTATGTTGACAGGGACTTTACATAAGTCACACTGCGGATGATCCGTTTTGTCAAAAAGATGTTTATGCGTCAGTAAAGTATGTCCTATTCTAACACGGGTTATTACTATCTGATCCTTCCTCGAAGATAGTATAGGAGTCGTCCACGGTTTAGTGGATGGTTTAATCTCTCGAAGTTTATTGCCCGTTGTAGTTTGCCAGCGGTTTCTCCACTCATCTAATGATTTTCTTTTTAGCTCGGCCTTCATATCATTATAGTAGACGAAGGTGTCTCGGATTATGTCTACGTTATCATTCGCCGCACAATGAGCAGCTGTATCAGCCTGCTCATTGCCGAGTATACCGACGTGTGATGGAACCCAGATAAATACGACACGTTTGTCAATACTAATTAAATCAGAAAGCTTATCCTGAACATTTGCAACTATCGAGTTGGTTGGATAAATATTTTTAATATTTATAATGGAGCTGTAGGAGTCTGTAATTATAAGAAATTTGTTAGAGGCTTGTGTTTCAATAAATTCCAAGGCTTTGAGTATTGCGTACATCTCTCCGGTGAAGACCGTTGCCCACTCTGAAAGTCTGTATTTGCCGATGAAGTTTCCGGATACAAATGCACAACCTACAGAAGTACTGGATTTAGAGGCATCTGTAAAAACAGGGATATACTCATTGTATAGAGACCGTACACCTAAATACATTTTTTGGAGAAATAGGGGGGAGGTTTCTTTTTTACTGTAATTATGGAGCCTAAAATCGCACATAGGAGTATTTATAGACCAAGGAGGATGTCGGCTTTCACTATATATTTTGATTTCGGGTAGTGGGTACAAGTTAAGGTTTACTACGTTTTTTCTACGTATCATAACCTTACAACCCTAGTGTTAAATGTGTCATTTCACACCGCTATATACTATTAGGCATGAAAAGCAGCTATTTTATAGGGAGTCGTACAAAAATGCCTTTAAAATTTATCAACTATTATGCCAGTGTATTTTATGCCCTTTTAATAAACAGTAGATTTATGTCTAGAATAAAATAACATTGAATTCTAACGCTATAACTAAAAAATTGATGCACTGTTGAAATTTCATTAATATGTATGCATATAAAAGTAACTGAAATGCAAACTGGGCACGGTCATAATTTCCATTTTTTTTAAACTGTTTTTATAGCTTGATCTTCTACTAATATACCAAACATGACATGAATCGCTCTTTCTTTAGTTTAAAAAACCCTAGACACTTCATAGAGTTCTGTAAAGCTGGTATTCACGCGAGCGAAGCTTCGCGAGAAAATACCAGTACACCTATATAGACAAAAAGTTCTCAGGCCATGTTTACATATAAATTTTATAAAAGCTTTAATAAAATTGACAACAATATTGAACAAACAACTCGGCTTTGTGGCATCAACTGAGATTAAAGAGAACAATAAATACAAAATATTTTTCTAACACATTTTACATAACGCAGCAGGGAAAATGACATCATCACGTTTCCATATCGTTTTGAATGAAAAATCATCTAAAAGCGAGCCGGGAAAAAACGTATATCCATTTCATTGCATAGTAATTAACCTGTGTGAGCGCGTGAAATCGCCCCTGTTGTCCGCACGACAGGCAGAAGGTGCACGACACATGCGTATGTCTACATACAGTGTGTTCGTGAAATAACGTTTAAACTACGAGCCACAAAACTTTCATAAAAAAACTTCATTTTAACTTCCCGTTAGTGAAATAACGTTAACTACGAGCCACTAAACTTTCATAAAAAACTTCATTTTAACTTCCCGCTATGGAAAATTTTCAAAAAAGGGAAGCTTATTATTTTCCGTCTGATTTTTGAAAATCGAGTTTTCATCAGATCTCGACGTTTTGGGGTCCTAGGAAGCTATATTCTGACTATTTTTTATTGGATATCCGTATGTGTGTAAACGAATTTTTGTCGTACGATATTTGACCTGAATTTTCCGATGACCCACCGGTTTCACAATTTAGTTTTTTTTATGTTTTATTGTATCTCAATTTTACCTCAATTTAAAAAAATCCTCTGAGCCTCGGAGTTGCTCTCGACGGCCTTGTTTAAATCACACAACCCATGGAGACGTTTTGGTCAAAAAGCCGTAAATTTTAATCATTCAGTCAAAGATCAAAAAATGTCCTGCCAAACATTAAAAATGATCCACGAATTTGCCGCAAACGTGTAATAAGTAAGATAATCGAAATGACAAACGGAACGTAATGCCGAACGATTGAGGATAAAATACAGAATTTGTGTGCACTGCTTTATTTTTATTATATTATCTAACATTAATAACAAGTAGGTACAGTTTTCCACCCTCAAGTCAACTTGCGCTATCGCGGCCACATTGTCAGAATGAACAGATGGTCACAAACACGTTAATATGTCAGTGTTGCCACCCTTAACTTATACAGCAACTTATAATTGTAGATACCGTATTACTTAATAGATTTCGAACTGCTTATTTTGGAAATATTATAGCAAAGACATGTAATGTCCACTCTGATCACTATGGAGAGGAATGTAAAAATCGTTGTTAATTTCATTGATCTTCAATGCGTTTTTAATCTGCCACTCGATTAAATACTCACAATTTAATTAGCCACTATTTCTCGATGACTACTGCACTGGATGATTTTCATCACATTTGTTACTAAACTGTATTAGTGCAACATATTAATGAGCTAATGAAAACATTAAATCCGTGAATCTTCTGACTGAGTAGCCGATTGCGATGAAATAAAAACTAAATTTTACTTCAAGTTGAGCCTATGTTTTTCTGAAAACTCGTCCCGAATTGGGACAGTAGTTTTTATGTGATACGTGCACAGACAAACAGAAAGCTTACCGTTTTATTATATATATAGAAGGTTGATATGTAATATATCCAGTGTCTATAATCTACTATCTATCTATCTACATAAAGGTGGACATAATTATTGTGAAGAAATTATAATATTTTATTAAATTAAAATTAAAAACACCGAATTTCGGAAGCCCGAAGTTTTTTTGTCATCATGTGTAATCATCGAAAAGTTTAAACAAGCCTAGTATAAAATCACTTATAATATTTTCCGGATTAGCATTATCTATAAAATCATTAACAGAATTGTAACATTTTCAATAACAAATTATGTAAAATCGTATAATGATTCCAAAATAAATACGCTATTTATTTGAGTTTTGGAGCATCTATAATCATCTATCAAATAAAACAATTAATGCTAAAATCACTAGAGTACTAAACAGTTAACAGCTACAAATATCATTTTTTTTTTGTTCGTACACAATCTAAAATTTTAACTTTTAACAACATAACATTTTATAAATAAAAAATATAATATCTTATATCGATATCCAACAATAGACCCTTTTAGAAATTTTTGAACCTATGCTTCTTAAAGCAAACTTCGGGAATTGTAGTAAGCTGCAAAAAAACGTGCAACCAAGCGTCACGACACAAAGGTGGACATACGTATTTGTATTCAGATCATAGCTTAGACAAAGAATGGACCATAGAAACAAAGCGCACATAGTGTCGTTGATATTTTATCCTCAACGAATACTGATCTATATTAAATGTGAAGGGGTGCATTTTTTAATCTGTTTTAAGGTCGCCAAAGACAACCGATAGCCGTAATCGTTCAGTCGTTAATTATTAGATATGCCAAACCTCTTGATCTTAAATCTCAAATTGGCATAAATTAATTTTTTCCTTTTTTAGTAGACAATTTTTTTTTAATTTCTTAATACAAAAAAAAATGTGGGCCAACCTAATTTTTATTTCTACCAACTCACATTTTTATGCAATGAACAATGAATATTAAATATATCTCATGAATGCTTCGTTTAGCAATTTCACTAATATTTTTCTACATTTTAATATACATATTATAAATAATAGTAGCAGGGATGTTCGATGTTTAAAAAATGAGCAATGTTTGTCAGTGTCATGTCTAATAAAGTTTTTATTAAATTATATTTATTGAATGTTCATAAATCTTTGTTTGCTTCACCCGCTTATGATTTGCTTTGATAGAAATTGGTATTTATTCATCTACTGGGATCTGTAGGTACAATTTGTATACGACGTGTATTTATATAGTATACTATAATCAGTAATCACTTTGCGTTGTCTGAGTTATATATGTATGATCCCACTTCTGCAGGAAGGAGAATATGCAGAGGGGGAAGATATTCTCTATACTCTTGGGTTTGGGGTCAATCGTTTAATTCTAATAAATTTAAAAAATATGTCTTGATCACCTAAATACTTTGATCAGTAATTGTATTAAAGAATAAAACTATGCAGTAGCAAATACAATAATGAAGTATCAACTCATTAGATATTGTCCATACTTTACTGTTTTCAATTAGCTCGATTTAATACAAATATAATCTAATCATTAAATTACTAGTAAACTATTACAAACTTCAATTGCTGTTTTCTGACAATTTTTATATCTATCAGAAATATTTTATAATCTAACACGAAATTCACTATTTGTTTGTGTACAATAATAGGACCTAACTTTCTATGGAAACTTAACAATCCCTTTTAAGACTATCTTTTGACTTCTAACGGCAATTATTGCGGCAGAGAAAGAATCAGATATTACGCTCAGGCTATCACAAAAATATCACGTTAATCTAGTTTTAAATAGCTGTTATAGTGAGCTTTTGTATACGGGATAAATAAACGGATCACATAATTCTGGTGTTGTTTTATCATCGCTGGGATATTGGAATGAACCTCTCATTTGGAATATTGACAATCGGCGTTAGACCTGGAATGAGTGTGACGAAATCTGTTCTGTGTTCCCTATTTCCCCTGTAATATGACGTAAACCCGTCACAGTACGTATGTACGTGTGTGTGTGTGTGCGTTCCCGTTGTTGGTGCTGCCTCCTCATGCATATATTGTGAACGTCCTTACAGGACTTGGGAACTCTTCATGACGAGGGTGGCTGTTCTTTGATTGATAGCGGTATGCAATACAACTGTCGTATCCATTGCCCCTAGGCTAGATAGTATAAGATAACTTCAAAATAAACAATGATAAAATACGCTAAGACTACGTGTGAAACCTAATTCAAAATCTACTAAACTATAAAGCCCAGTTTAAATAACCATGTTTTTACAAAAAAAAATATATATGTAGTTATGGAACTGTGCACATTCCATACACAAATGTTATTTTTTTTCACCTTTAAGTTTTAAGATTTAGTTAAATAACTTTAACTGACAAAAATTAGTATTGTATTCAAATTTTATTCAGTTAAAATGTTTGATTTATTTTACCATTTTTTTTAATTTGCACAAAAACTGCATCTTACGGTTATTCAAAAGGTAAGAAATTATTATAAACAATAAAAAAATTTATCTTGTGAATAAAATGTATTTATTATAAGTTTAGAAACAACTATATTTAAAGAAAATATGGTAGATATCAAAACGGTGAGCTTATATATAAGAATGATGCATTGTCAGAAATTTCAATTTGCAAAGTGGGGGGACGGGGTTGCCGTTTCTTCGAACATGGTCTCTACAATACTCTATACTCTCACTCATTGAACCGAACAACAACTGCAACGAAGGCATGTCCACTAGCGTAAGTCAATGGTCTCTACTTCTATTCTGTTGATAGCTTTTTTCTGCAAGCTACTTCCTGTTAATTTTGATATTACAGTGTACGCGCACATCTTAAAAATTCACTCTCATCATTTTTTAACACGCCAAAACAAGTATAATTTCAAAAACCCATTACTCTTTTGTGCATATTGATTGTCATTAATCCTTTCATATCATTTCCTGATAGCAAATGAATAAAATCTTTCAGTAAAAATAAAAAGAATAGTTGCTTCTTACCACAACAGATTTATTCAGTGGATGTACATTTCGAGAGCTAAGCTCCCATCTTCAGCAAAACACTAAACTAAGCTTAGCTCTCGAAATGTACATCCACTGAATAAATCTGTTGTGGTAAGAAGTAACTATTCTTTTTATTTTTATTGTTCCAACCACAGTGCTCTTAATCTAATATATAAAATTCTCGTGTCACGGTGTTTGTTCCCAAACTCCTCCGAAACGGCGGAACCGATTTTGATAAAATTTTGTGTGCTTATCGGGTAGGTCTGAGAATCGGCCAACATCTATTTTTCATACCCCTAAATGTTAAGGGTGGTCCACCTCAAAATTTTTTTTTTATTTTTTGGACAAAATTATTTGTTTTTATTCTTTCATGATTCAGCATTGAAAAATACATTTAATTCTAAATTTTTACCCTTGTACGATCAACCCCTGATTTTTAATCGCGATTTTTATATTATTCTGTTCCATCCACAGATCCACAAGATGGCAATCGAATATAATTGTAGTATACTATAATTTTTATGTGTAGTTCTATCAACCAATCAGTTATCCGCGCCAGGTGTCTCCCGTTGTCACTTTTCAACCAGCAAACATCATGGAGTAGGGGTGAGAACGAAGCCGGCTTCCTTTCTCTCGCTCACTATACAGTTTTCGTCCATTTTTTTTTTTGTTTTATTTGTGTCTCGATCGTAGCAGTGACTGTTATACATATCATTTTAATTTTTCAGTGCAACTCTCAAGTTAATTTTATTCTCATAGTGAATTTATCATTATTTCTCAGTGCTATTATTATTTATTTACATTTTATAAATATAAATTTTATAAAGACAGTTTTCACTTCTAATTGATTAAGAAATCAGATATAAATCAACACGTGTTGTGAGCTCCCGACAACAACTTTACCGGTATATATCATACAAATAATTATAAATTCGAGCGAACGAGCGGAGTGAGTAATGAAACAACAAATTATAAATTCGAGCGAACGAACGAAGTGAGTGTGTGAGTAATGAAACAAATAATTATAAATTCGAGCGAACGAACGGAGTGGGTGAGTGAGTAATGAAACAAATAATTATAAATTCGAGCGAACGAACGAAGTTAGTGAGTGAGTAAAGAAACAAATAATTATAAATTCGATCGAACGAACGGAGTGAGTGAGTGAGTAATGAAACAAATAATTATAAATTCGAGTGAACGAACAGAGTGAGTAAGCGAGTATTAAACCAATAATTATAAACTCGGGCGACGAACGGAGTGAGTGAGTAATGAAAGAATCCTAACTATTAAAATCCTAATACAAAATTGAACTTAATAAGGCGGACAAAGTTCGCCGGGTCAGCTAGTATTTATATATAAATCTTTCAGTGTATAAAAAGTGCAACGAACGGAGAACGTAATGTTAAATACATTAACTTTAAGAGTTCCTTATTATTTTATGTAAAATTAACATTAACGGCTGGTCACATTAGTTTTGACCAAATTTGACCGAGCTATCTGTGTACGGCGTTTGCGAAATACATTACAATTCTAGGAAAAGTTTATCATCCCCAACTGTAGTCATGTTACTCGCATACATCTACATTCTATGTGAGTATAGGTAGATAGGTGGATAATACATGTAGTGTACCACACAGTTTGGATATATGAGGCCATTTGTCACCCTCGTTTATGGTCACCCCATCAAATTTTCCTACGCATCATTCCCTCTTCACTCATACTGAGGGCGTATATATTGTATATATTTATGTGTATGTTTGAAACTTCATTCTGCAAGCAGGCACGGCGCTACGCGATAGCTACAACCCGCTCTCAAGAAATGTATTTATTCAATTTTACAAGACTACACAATAGATTTTCGAGGAATCAATTACGAACAAAGTGACACCCAAATTCCTTCATTCCGATTTCAAATAAAAAATGTAATTAATTTATATTTACGTAGGTTTGTTTCGCTAGAAACGTTTTTTACTCTTAACGTCACACCGTGTCCCATTTGGAAGTACACAGTGTACAATAATTTGTTTTCCATAAGAAGAAAGTCTGGTCTCTAATAGACTCTGGCAAATAAGGCATTGGCGTATGAGTTGAACTCCTCGCACACGGAGGGTTCCGTACTATACGTAAACGTTTGTCACTTTTTTCAGAACATGTATTCCTTGGTTATTCGATAAAGCTGAAATTAGAGGAAAGAAAAGTTCAAGAGTTTGGTACATTGTTTGGATCAGTATTCTAAAAAGTGAAAATGTTTTGTCAGCAACTTATATAAATTTTAAAAAAGTGGAACCAACTTGTATTGAAATATTATTAAACGCCTATTAGTTAATTACGTGTTTTCAAAGCTTTGTTGATGTTCGAAAAACTGCCGTTAAGTTAATCAGGATTAAAAACAGCGTATTAACAACGTGTAAATATTGAATAGAATTTTTATTTTTATGGCTGTCATGAATCTATGAATATAAAGGAGAAAATAATTGAGACTATGAGCTTTTCAAAAATACTATCCGATGTAAATGTCAATATTTATATATTATATTTTATTTATAAATATGTTAAATGGGAGTATTCGTGGAATTTATTGTTTAAATAAATGGCATACATATATGTCATATATTCCTATAGGTTTTGTCGTTCTCAATATAGAGCCATAATAAAAACGAGCTAAAATTTTAATTAAAAAAAAATAAAAATATAGTCGTGCTATACTTAACGAGCTCTACACAATCCTACTCTATATGCCTAAGTAGAAAAAATATTACTATCTTTCTTTTACATGCATTAAACCCCCCCAGAATAAAAATCTCAGTATTTTAAATATGATTTTTATTTTTGGGTCAAAGTAGTAGGTAATTAGTGAAAATTCCAACTTTCTATCTTATCCCGTTTATACGAACTAGAAGCCTCTGACAGACAGACAGATAGAGTTGCCCCAACAGGCTCCGTTTAGACCCTTTTGATATGGAACCATCCCGAAAATATGAAAAGAGACACCATTTCTAGCGCCGTGCCTGCTTTGGAAGCAGCGTCAAACACTCTGTCAGTCGAGTCGACTGAAATGTGCATATATATAGGCAGATCTCTCCACGGTTTAATTATATGTAAAACATTTTAAAAACTAATAGCCCAGTCGTGATCTCTAAAACCAGTACGAAATGTTTCAGCCTCTGCCAATTTGTGAATAGGTGAAAGTCGATCTAATTAACTTGCATTTGTTACTATAAAGATATTCAGATAGTTTTGTTTATTGTGTAATACCTTCTATTCACTTTGAACAAATAACTATTTGAAGATCGATAAATAATATTGTATTAGTTTAAGATTAATAAGAAAATCTCTACCCGATATATAAGTACATATAATATTACACCCAGTACATAAAATTAGGAGCACATTTTTGTGCTGTATCTATAATTTCTCTAAATAACAAAAAAAGCAAAATTGAGATAAAATTTGATTACAATCAATATAGGCTTTTACAAAACATTTTTAAAACAATTTAATAAAAGCCAATATGCCATGTTTTCATCAGAGCATATTTTTAGGCATCATTCAATTACTTTACAGTATGTTTTAATGTAGCTACTATAACTATATAACGTACAAAAAGTTAATATGATGTTTATTGGGCATACAAGAATTATTTTATCTAAATAATTTTAAAAAGACATTTTCTTATTTTGTATTCAGATTAGTGCGAATATACTTTTTCTTCATACCATGCCGAAAGTACGTACTTTCTGATTCGATTTTAAAGCAGAAAGTATAACATTTATGCACTGTTGTAATCACAGTTGGAATTACTCGCATATCGTCAGTATAGGCAGGCCAAAACAGCTTTGTCATACGCTATGATACGTGAGACCGTCGTTTGTCAAGTCACGTGATTGCCAGTAGGCAGTAGTAGGTAGCTAACTGCTGTTATTACATGGACGTTATTAGATCCATGTGTCATTACGTATAACCTCAACATTGCTCACTTGAAAGTAATTAGTCTTTTTATATATTGGTGAAAGTGCGTACTTTCGACCGGGTATGAAGAAAAATAGTATAAACTACACGAGCAGAAAGCTGAAAGTCCTGCACTGTGCGACATATGATGCCCTCGACTTCGCCACGGGCATCATGTGGCGCAGTGCAGGAAATTTAACTTTCGACTTTTGTGATGTAATATACTATTATAAAACTAAAACGAACGAATTAACATTACAGGTCTTATGGGCTTGTGAATAGCCAAAACCATAGATATGACGTATTCAAAGCACACTTATTACAAATTACTCATTTTAAGATTATGATCTGAGAACTGGCGAAAGTACTGATTGGCTGTTGATTTTATTATTAGAAGTAATTAGACATTGAAAATATGAAACTCTGGCAACCGGTGATCTATAATAATAAAACAGTTGCATTTGTTAGAAAATGAATCAGATAATATGCTTAAGAAATATGTGTTTTCAAAACACAAAATCGTATGACGCTTCCCACAAACAGATGATGGACGGCTAGTCATTCAACGTCCACGTGCTGAAGACACAAATTCAACAGGAGGGTGTATACTGTATATATACGAGTATTGTATAGAGAAAGAGAGTCAGCCTGGACGGTTGAAGGAGGGACTCTCACCACCTCTCACACGATACCTCTCTTAATGCGTATTGTGCAAATTCACTTCTATGGATGAACTGACTCACCCCGATTACCCCATCATTCATACCCGCCCTTGCTTCGAGGCGTCTATAGCTACCAAAAGGCATCATAACTGTTAAAATCAATGACAAATGACGATTTAAAAAACAAATGAGAGGGGAAAATTAACAATAGACATCAAAAATAATAATTTAATGATAAGAAACCTGTGAATATTTTACAATTATGAAGAAGCTAAATCATTTAACGTTTAAAATTTTAATTTTTTCAGTTAGACCAATTAAACATATTGTTTGTTCTACCACATATAAAATAGTTGCTTTTTATGCGTGTATTATGTCTTCACACTTTTTTGGAAAGTTTTAAACATGTTCAACTTCTAAACTAGAAGGAATATAGATCAGTTTTTAGTTACAGACCATTTTAATAATAAAATTAAATGGCTTCACTTTCAAAATAATAATTACTTATTAGAAAATTTTTTGGTACTCGATGTTTTCACTTATGCATCGTCGTTCAAAGTTAAATATTACGTATTACGTAATAACCCACTGTGCTTTTTCTATTAGCTAACAAAAAAAAGTGAACCACCCTCCTATTCCATACGTCAGATAAAACAGCCATCGATTGAATCACCACACGACCCACCACCATTCACCGCTCGTTCGAATCTGTGTACTGTTTGTGTTTGTACAGTTCGAGAGACGAGAAATATAACAGTACAGTAAGACCTCGCTTAACGCTACTCCGCTTAACGCTGTTTCAGTATTACGCGGTTTTTAAAAAAAAGATAAGCCACGTTAAATATTATCCAAGGCTATTAGATACAGAGGCTGGACGTTAGCATTGTTGAAGCTGTGGCTTTTTCCAAACAGTTGGGAAAAATCTCACGTGAAAATAACATGATCATGTTTATAGCCTCTTATGCCCGCAACCTTATACTATTTTAGTAATCTTGATCCATATCTGCCCCCGTCGGGATGGTACCTTCTGAAATTTGAATCTAGTGCTCTCACCATCAGGGTTTCTCAAATTATATCTAAATTAATGGGAATAATTAAAAATTTATCATATTATTATTTATTATAGCTACATGTAAAATTGTGATGTATTGATTATTTAAGGAGGTTTTTCTTTGGCCTCCCAATACACGTGCACAAGTTCTCGTTTAAGTACACACAATATGTCACCCGTTCCATCTCACAGTGTGTTACATAATGCTATGTAGTTAATACGACGTACAGAATGTTCGAAAAATGTGCACAATTGACGACTAAGCGCGGTTCAAAATAATTGAATCACATCACACTTACACTTCACAATAAGCGGCACAGTTTTCATTCATGGGACGTCTGTAAAGTATATTGCACTTATTTTAATCGATAAATAAAAAAGGTGTTATCAATTCGACATAATTTTTTTGTTTGTTTAATCATAACTTTTCGGGAGATTAACCTATTGACTTAAAAAAAAAAACATTCATAAAAGATACGCTGTCTGTATTTCTGAAATTGCTGAAACTAAAAACGGGAAAAAATACCCTTCTTAGAAAATAAAGAAATACATGTTAGTTGTGGGGGGGTCGGAAGGGGGGGAAACATTCATAAAAGATACGCTGTCTGTATTTCTGAAATTGCTGAAACTAAAAACGGGAAAAAATACCCTTCTTAGAAAATAAAGAAATACATGTTAGGAGTGGGGGGGGGTCGGAAGGGGGGGAAATTTCATTAAAGATACGCTGTCTGTATATCTGAAATCGCTTAAACTAAAAACGGGAAAAATACTCTTCTTAGAAAATAAAGAAATACATGGTAGGAGTGGGGGGGTCGGAAGGGGGGGAAAATTCATTAAAAATACGCTGTCTGTATATCTGAAATTGCTTAAACTAAAAACGGGAAAAATACTATTCTTATAAAATAAAGAAATACATGTTCGACTGTTTTTTGAAACACATCCACTCGAACGGAGTGGAGGTAGTTATTTTGTATAAAAGAACTGTGGGTACAATCTATGCCACGTGGACGAAGTCGTGGGTAAACCGCTAGTGCTATGTTAGCAATTCGGCTCAGTCTCGATACTCCCGACTATCTAGCATCCCTGCCTTCAATATCTCATGTCGCTTCTAAGGAGTCTCAAACATTGTACAGTGATCAGAGACTACTGACTAGTCCAACTATGAAATTCACATACAATGGTACCTCGACATACGAGTTTAATTCGTTTCGTAACCTTGCTCGTATGTCAATTGGCTCGTATCTCAAAGCAAATTTCCCCATTTAAATTAATTGAAATGCCATTAATCCGTTCCAGCCCCCAAAATGCCACCCTAGTTGTTTTTGTATGTATTTATAAATGACTTGAGCTTACAGAAGATGCTGACGGAGGTGTTACTTTCGCTTAATTTTCCTCACTGTTTTTCTCTTCACGAGTCTTTGTCTTTTTCACTACGCTTTCCTCACTTTCACTTGCAGGCCGTTTCAAAAAAACGTGTCCAAGGAGGTTTTTCTTCCTCCCTTTCAGAATGTTGCGAAAATGAGTTAGGCAAATGTCATTAAATAGCTCCGATGCACGACCAGTTGTAACTTTTTCGGAGTGTTTCTTTTCCACGAACTGTGAAACTCTTTTCCACATTCCCAAGATCTCCTTTATCTCACTTGTAGAGATAACCTCCTCCAACTGTGGCTCCTCGTTGAAACCAATTTCTTGTAGAACTTCCGTATGCCGCTGCGACTGTAATTTTTGTAGCTCCTCAGTCGTCAGTTCCTGAGAGTGCTCCTCGACGAGCTCGTATCTCAAACAACTCGTATGTTAGGGCACTCGTATGTCGAGGTACCACTGTATTAGAAATCTTCACGTTTCAGGGACATTCTGTATACTCGGTATAGTTTGGTACAGAGTACACTACCTACATCTATACGGGGTATGAAATCGGCATTACATGGTCAGACAGGTTCCCACGATAATGTGTTTGGAGATATTTCAATTGAACAAATACAACATACATGTGTAAGGTACCTATGTAATATGAATGTGTCTTATATAATAGGTTGTAAAGTGACGATAATGAAATCTTAACTGTTGTATTCGTAAATACACGTAACGAAAAAGTTGTTATAAAACACTTTTTATAAATAATTTCATTTTTTATCAAAAAATACGTGACGTTTATAAAACTCGGGTCGCAGTGCCAAAACCCTGCCGACAATACAGTGTATTTGCCAATGCAGGCAGCGTGACTATTATGCGAATTTGTTTGTTTTTGAACAAATAATAATTTTAACTCCTTAATACATCCCTTTTTGTTAATTTCAATATTTCATCTGTGTTTTTGTCATCATTGCACAAAATTATATACAGCCTTCAGTAAGTAGTATAATACACATTTATCTATCCGCAAACAAGTCTTTTCATAAAAGTTCGATTTTATTAAAATTTTAGAAGCACATTTTAGTTAATACCAAAGGGTTAAATGTCAATTTTGAATAAATTCTGACATTTTTTTCGGCGTTATCAAATCCCAAAACAATTTTCAATACTTAAATACAACCCTTAAAATGGTCAGATTAGACCCATTTAGATAGTGCGGTGATGGATTTCAACAAGTGGACCAAATTTCGTTAAACTCAATTAACTCCTTCGAAAGTTCTTTCCAAAAATGGTGCCAAGTAACTTATAGAATGATGTAAAACGTCGAGTAGTCCTACCCCTAATTCCCACTCTCCGACCATATATGGCAAATATACTAGCTTAAATTGGTTTCTATTGGAATTAGATTTATTGAAAATTATTACCACGTTCCGTAAAGAATTGGAAGTAGGGTCGAAAATCATATAGATAAGATCATATTTTATTTAGCCACTAAATGTAGGAGAGTCTTTCTTCCGGCGATTCACTAATATCGTCAACCTGATAGTATGCTGAAAGGCGATTCCAGTATGATAATATGGGTTTCGATGGAGGGGGGGGGGCTAGTAGGCAGAGTAGCCCGAGATCAGATAAGATTTTTTTATTCGATAATCTGATTGTCCTATGAACACTAGAGGTGAGCGATTATGAATGATACTAACGAAAGCATTCGATTATGCCGATATGTGGATTATAAACATTAGTAATATAAACAATTAGGGATGAAATATACTTGATTGGGCGGTCAAAAGCCGCTAGCATGAGTTTGTTTGACTCTGTATATCGTTCTCTGACGCAATTAACTGACGCTCTTGAAGTCGAGATTGGCAGCATTAGTGGGTAGGTGATGGAAATTTATAAGGCCGTCCGCACACGAGGCGACGCGAAAGCAATTAACGTCACTAGGCGATATAGGTGACCTAAGTACTAGGGCAATCATACTTGGCAACATCGTAGACAATTACCTTAACCATCGATATAAGTGATGAATAAATAACATGCCATTGTAACATGTTTAGTATATGAGGGCGATGGTTACCTTTCGCGTTGACTCATGCCAAGTCAACTGTTGCCTCAGCTTTATAAATCTCGATCAATTCTCCTACCTGAAGAATCCTGGATTCAACAGAAAATTGACAGTAGCGGTAATCTATTTGTCGAATCCAGCGCTGCCTACGTATTTAAATACAGTCCAAGCGCCTCTTACCCCGGCGTAAATGAGCTTCTTTTCAATCAAATCATCAATTAACCAGCGTGAATTTGGCCCGGTTATCGATGTCAATATATTTCGTTTGAAATATTTTTTTCTTACCTAGATGAATTACCGAATAGGATATTGTTATATACATATTAATAAAAAAACAATTTTAATATTTAAACTATTTATTTATGAAGAAACTTTAATTTCACTGATGCACTCCTCTTCGCCAACATCCGACCACGATGGACAGTTTTCGTCCGACGAACATTCTTCCAAATGACGTATTATCATTTCGTCTTCCATCACGAACAAAATAAGAATAACCAAGTCTTGTTTATTACGTACAATCCAAAAAAAAACAAGAGAAAATATAAAAATGCCGTTACTCGGGTAAAATATGCCCAAGTGCACTTTGAACCAGCGACGTCATGCGCAACACTGATTCGCATTATTTCCAAGATGGCAGCTACCGAGGCGCAGGAGGTAGGATACCGTCAATTATGACAAGTGTGTGCGTTTTTTCACACTAGCGGGTGGTTCATTCACGCCGAATTTTAAATAAAACTCTTTCACTCAACGGTCAAGGTAAAAAGTAATATCGCTAAACCGTGTGTACTGTGTACGTGTGTAAGTAATCAATGTATTAGGCTTAGAAAATTAGAACCAGGCGTGATCAAATAAGTACATGGCTGATGGCAGTCAGTTTGTAGTCAATGGTGGTGGCCTAGAACGTTCTCACGCACGCTACACTACTTGCGGATGTGAATACTACCTATGTATTGTATTTATATTTAACCCCACACTGACTGTGTCTCTTGCACCCTTCTCCTCTGCGTGTACCCTTCCGCCATGCCTTATGTGGCGGTTATAATTTAACTCGAGACGGTCGCACTTTTAACAGGACCTGATTGCGTTAAATGCTTCATAATAAGTTGCGTGGAGGAAGCACAAGTTGTTACAATTTATGGTGCTATTCACTATGGTCAATGCTAAAATTAACAGCGCTGTCAAATTGTTAGACTGACAAAAATACATTGATCCTACAGAATAGCATCATTCGATTGTATCAATTTATATTACCCCGTCTCATTTATTTATTATTTTTTAAGGTCACTAACAGTCACGATTATTTGGACCTAGTACCAATCTATGTTTTTAATTTATTATTTCTGGTTAATATATTAACACATTTGCGTTCTCAGATCAGAACCTATAGAAACTATGCGAATTTCATAGTAGAGCCTCTTGGAATAAATATAATCAACATCATTGCATCGGCTGAAAGTAGTTGAACCTGTAGCATTTAAGGTTAGTAGATAACAGACGTTGCCTCGTTCCATCTGACCAATCAGCGTAAGCGCGGGATTCACGTCAGCTGAAGGACCATTAGTATTTTTATCAACCTGTAATGACAATATTAAAATTATCAAAATGCTTGTAAAGCGGCTATTTTATTAGGGTTGGTGCAAAAAAGTGTAATTAGATTTTGAAAATATGAATTGGTGCTAGGCGCACGTAGCTTCTGGAAGAATACTTTTTGATAGAATATTCGTCTCCGTAGAACTTCAGACTTATTGACTTTGGTCTCATTAGATTTTGGTATCATTAGATTTGGGAATTGCGAAATTTTGTGCATATTTCTTATCTTTAACAATTTATAGATCGTCTAACTATTATTAATATGTAATATCAGGGCTTGTTAATTTTTACTGAAATTTTCTTATTAAAAATTATTTTGAAAAATGATTTTAGAACATGGAAGTCGTGTACATGGTTTCCATACGAACTTTTCATTATACCTGCTAAATTTTATCTACTTTAGTTAATATGTTTCGAGTTTAGTACTAAGTCTTCTTAAAATCGTTATAAAATAAAAACATTTGTCAAAAATGTAAGTCAAAACCAATAAGCGCTTTAAGCCGATTAACTTTATAATCTTCACATGGATTTAAAGTATCTTATTGAGACAGTAGTCACTTCATAAGACATTGCGCCCTTTAGACCGGAAGACGGGGAAGGAAGTCAATAACAACTGCTTCAAACCTCCCATTGCAAACACGTTCACTCTTTCTTACACTATAGTGGTTACGGATGAAATGAGTTTTTTTTTTAATCTTTTTTTGTTAATTTAAAAACTATGTTTGAATAAGTAGTGGTGTTTTAATAATATGATAATTCTTATGTTCACATATAAAGAACCCTCATTTCATAGGCACCGGTATTTAAGCGTTCCTAAACTTATTTTAACGTTTTTATTATGAATTTCATTGTTAAGAGGTGTATGAGTAGGGGGGAGGGGATTAGCTACAACATTTTTAAGCAAAACGATTATGTTGCAAAAACTAACCATATATAGTATTTTTATTCTATACTATTCTGTATAGTCAATGTATGAATTATAATTATAATTTTTCGTCTCTTTCTAACAGAAACATTGCATAAGTTAAAATTTTAAAAATTTTGACAGAATAGCGCCAACAGACCGTTTTGGTGGATAGTTTAACTACTCTGTAAAAATAAAAAAATATATTTATATATTTTTATCAATTGACATTTTTTAAAGAAAGGATGCATTGATACTATATTTACAGTTAGTTAGTCGCAAGATTGTGCAGCTTTTCTTTTTTGGTGATAGAATGTACCTCTATCAAAATAATTATTCAAAAATTGTCAATTTGACATTTCAGTTAAAAAAAATATGTCGTTATTTCTTAACATATATTTATCATTTTAAATCTTCAACACTTCGGTCACAATAATAATTGTCGGTGTTATTTTTAAGGTTGCTTAAAAATAACACCGACAATTATTATTATCTACAAATCAAAATAACTAAAATACTAGGTTACGTATCTATAGTGCGTCAATTATTATTATAATATTATTACAGTGTGGTAAAACGAGCCCCCAGCTAATTTTACACAAGTCATAAAATAATCACACAGGAGATATATATGTAGAACGTATCCCTTATAAAATAACTAATTTTCATTTAATTTTGAAAATTTTTGACAGCTCAATTTTGGCCAAAATTACTTCTAATTCTAGACTGCGTTCAATTCTCATGCAGTTAGACAATGATTTACATTATGGAAATAGTTAACGAATGCGTTTAATTTACTTCACGCAACTTTACACCACTAGTGTTAAATGTGTCATTTTACAAGCGCTATCCAGGCATGAAAAGCAGCTGTTTAGAGCAAAGTATACAAAAATACTTTTTAGGGTGATCTTTTTTTTCTATTTCTTAATTATCAAAGAAGATACAAATGGCACCGCTAAATTACTAACCACGTTTCAGATATTAATTAACAGACTTTATATTTACTTGGCTAAAATGATACGGATTAATCAGAAGAATCTTGCAATTTTAAAGTGATTGAAATTACACGTATTATTTAAACGGTACTTTTTGGCATACCTTGTGATGATATCTGATTCGAGTAATACAGCCAATAGCGGCATAGTCATCACGGTAAAGCATGAACCAATTAACAATATGTTCTTCGTTTGTTATAAAAAAATGCGGGACGGATCCATTATTTAAAAGCGATAGTATTTCTGATACAAGATTCTATCGGTATGGTATTGTTTGTTCAATTTTTGTAATATAACTACTTAAGCATGGTTGTCATGGTCACGTTTCAAACTAAAAACATATTTAAAAGTAATAATTAAAAAATCTATATGTGGAGATAGATACTTATTATACTTTTTCCTGTAAAAAACGTTATCGGATTTTTAACTACTACAAACATTGGTGGTGGATGCGGGATATAGCTAAGGTAGATTAACCCCGTCCTAAAATTACCCATTAGTTGTACGAAATACATATCACGTGTCTTTGTCAAAATCTGGTTACTTATGTGAATTATTCATTAGTGGAATGATTGTTTATTCAACAAGTAGCATAACCGAAGCCACTGTGATTTACAAAGTGAAACTAATTTAAAAATTGTTAAACGAAAAATCGTATGTTGTCAACCAGTTTATCTGCTCTACTCCTATAGATAAAGAGATCTCATGAGCGGTGATGACGAAAGGTCAAGGTTTATTTTAAATAAACAAATAAAAAAGATAATTCTAAATTTCCTCTTTAATATTTTTCTACGCACTTTAGGTAAACAAAAGTTTAAACATTTAAAAAATTCTCGACAATAATTAACACTTTTTTATTTTAGTTTTCATTCAAAATAAAATGAATTGCCTTCTATTTGTAATAGAACACAAAAATAAATGTCGAAAAAGACCTGAAAATTAAAGATATTTATCAAAAGTTTAACAAGACACGCGAAAAAGAGTATAATTAAAATTAACAAAAAATGAGAAACGCTTCACGATTTTGCAAATCATTTATTAATATTTCATCTACTTATTTAAATTAAATGAAAATACATGTATGTAGATTCGATTTATTTTTCTTAGCATTATAATAATAGATAAGCGCAAAATTATTTTTTTTTGTCTGTTTGTCAGACTGTTCTGTTTTGACTAAAAACTTCTGGATCAATATTGACGAAACTCACAGTTTGCATAGGCATTATTGACACTAATATTTTTTATTTTATCTCGATTTCTTAAATGTTTCCGAAACGATTACAAAATATTCTCGAAAACAATGCAGTCAGTTACAAAGTGCAGTGCGCGCAGCGGGATTGTTGACAATGCGTTGGTGTTTTGTGGCGAAGGACTAGAAGTGTATAGCGAAGCGGATGCTTGCACGCTGGCACTCAGTAGCGCACGTGTGTTACTTCCTATCGTTACTTTACTCCGTACCCGGTTCGACTTCGCTTGAGAGCAATTTAATATAAATTGCGATTCTTCGAACAGAATTGATGTTCACGCAAGCGAAGCCTTTGGGGCAAGCTAGTATTCTATAATTAACGGGGCCTCTGTTTGAAATTTCATTTTTGCGGCTTTTATTAAAAAACTTTTAAATATTTTAATTGACTTGAAGAGAAAACGTGTACCTATTTTGCACTCGTACTTATCTCTCGAGAACGCCTGAATCGATTTTAATAAAATATAGGCTGCTTTATTATTCAGCTTCGGGCGCGAGCTAAGATATTTCTAGCAAAACAAACATTAGGGTGGTCGAACACGCAAGAAAACTATCTTTAATATCTAGTAGCCCAACGTATCAAAAAATCCATGCTTCCGCCTTAAATGAAATTCACTCTATATTGCATATATATATTTTTAAGATCATTTATTAAATGTAATCGCTATACGCAGTGACGGACTGACACTAACTGAGGTCTGAAACGACTTTTCATTTCGAAGCTTCTTTTAAAAAAATGTCTTCGGAGGTGCTTATACTACATATACAGTGTGGCCAGTCATATTCTTTTATAAATTAAACATTCAAAACTGTCCGTGACTACTGCTCAGAAATTTGGGAAGGTTTTTTTCTGATCTATAACTACCACGAAATGAAGAAGTTAAAATACATGAATCTATTAATCCCGGTGAGTTGAAACTACATGAGTTCTACTGTAACTGAAATTTGTATTTAGAGCATTTGCAATTATGTGATCATAGATAATAAAACAAAACAGAATAAAACTGTGTGTATATTATAAGAGTCCTTTAAATGTCCCTATAAACGTCTAACCAACTCAAAAATTAGGGATTGAATTTGAGTCATTGTATTATTGAACAACAACAAGGGAACAAGTAAGCAACAACCGTAAATGAGTCTATATTTCTACACGGCTTTGTGTGAAGGGGGTTATATGCAATGTGCAATGCAAACCTATTGTCTGAATATTCCCCATCACAATAATATCCCTTACCACTGCCTTCATCCCGTGTCGTCACCGTCATCGCAGTCTGGATGGATGTGACAAACGTTCGCCTTACGGGCACTCATATTGTCTAATGTAGCCTATAAATGCTGACATTAGCATTATAGGCCCCGAATATCGGAGCTTTTTCAATTCTAAAACTGATTTCAATATTTTGGTTCTCAGTTCTAGAATTCTGGAACTAGCTTCAATATCGAGAAAACGCTACAAGAGATACTACATGTAAAAGTAACATATTTTTTTTAACATATTGTAACAAAACTGTTCTTTGTGGTGGTTTAAAACTGGTTTATTTTCAACAAACGAAATAAATACAAAACAAATGAACTAATAACAATGACAAAAAGAAACTAACAATGAAAATAAACGGATTCTGATAAATAATAAGACAACAATGACTATGCACACAATGTCAATACACTATTTTAAACACGCACCGAAATTTATGTAACTATGATTTATGTCCGTCGTGTACTCTCACTGTAGTAAGCAAGCAACTGACTGACTATGGACTTAATCACTGTCTCTGACTGAATGCCTGTCGCGCCCCACATCGCTGTATTTATAGGCGATCATTCCAGAAACTTCTGACATTTGTACGAGAAGCCTATGTCATTTTAAGTGGCGTAACAATTGGGGACGCGCTACAATATTGATATAAAAAATGTTGAATGAATCTTCGAGTCAGAAATCTGCTAATAATATTCTAGGTGCACTTCGAATTATAACATGAAAAAACTTATATTAAGGCCAGATTTCTGGACCGCAAATTAAGCAATAATATATTCGTTTCCAATCTGAAATTTCGGAATTTCGAAACCTCGGAATTCCGGTATTGACGCCCTCAATAGCATAAAGTATAAATTTAAAATTTAATTATAAAATTTAAACTTTACTAGCAGTTCTGTAACTATGTTTATTTCGTCAACCTATTTACCCAAATGCCACACAAAACACATCCCATCAATAACGCCAACCAAAAGCGTAAGAGACTGTTGATAAGCTCGACGCTGCGAATTTCAATTTGACGTTTTTCAACTTATTCCAATTGTTGTCTCAAAATTAGGGTAAATAAAAGATGTCAAGGGTTTTTTGCTTTTTTTTTCACGTGATATTTTTAAACCAAAGCTGACCCACGTACATGGTCTTATTCTCGGAACAAACTGTAGAGTTAAATGTGAACAAAATTAACTTCGCTTTTACTAAAGAAAGTGATTTTTACTATTTACATTTGTTTGCCAGGCCTGTCGATATATCCGTCTTCCTGCATCTCGCTGTTTGTTAATACGCTAGGTATTGATGTGAGAGATGGTTATGATGCGTTGGTGCGACACACCACCTATATGCACTGCATGCAGTTACTATTGTATAGTGGAACCGCGAAAACATAATAATATTAAGTACTCACAAAACCGTAAACTTTTAGAACCATTGACACCGATACTTTGAAATGGACATTGCCTAAGTTTCGTTCAAATAATGCCCAGAGTCAACATCAGAGAGTTGTTACTTAATTTCTATTCATGTTGACTCCTGGTAACTCAGAAAGGTGATTGGGCTTTTAACCGGTCATGCTTTCCTGAGAAAACACCTACATATGATGGAGATACAGCAGAAATCAACACTGTAGATTTTGCGAAATGGAAGATGAAATAGTCACCCATATCGTGTCCTACATAATAGAAGACAACCATCTTTGGCTACATTGATGAGGATGGAATTGTTCCACAATCTAGCAGCCAATCTTCTGGAACTTATAAGAAGATCCAGATTATTTGCTGACTAGATTCAGTAAAAGGGGAATCACAAAAATACTTTCAGGATGCGGTGCATTTAGACCAAGAGACCACCCCATTCTATTTTAATATATTAATCTTTAATTACTCCTGGCAATTTTCGACCAAATCCCCTAGTAAATTAGGCAATGTTCTTTAATACAGACTAACGAATAATTTAATCAAGAAAATCTTATTTTAAACATAACTGTATTATCATAAGGTTTTATTTAACTTTACGTTCCGTATATAATTATATATGTTGGTTTATTTTCTGCAAATCTTGTGACTGATTTTTCGCCCACTTCACGTTAAGTGACAACTGAAATGTTGTCCACGTATGTATTCTTGATAACAATACTCGAGTCAATCATTCTTAGAACTAAGTATTAATCAACTAAATTAATGAATTAATGTTGTTTCAAATTAATGAAACTGGTATAAGTTAATAATATCGAAGGGTAGTGGTAAAATGGACTAGGTCAGTCAGTAAAGCAGGTTCGTAGGTTTGAATTGTTTTTTTTTTTTAAATAAAAAATTGGAAGAAGTAAAAGGAATCAAATAACACATTAAAATTTTTTTAAGGATAAGCTTTTATTGAAGTTGTCTACAAAGGAAAACATATTTTTAGTCATTTAGATTCATAATTATAAAAGTGTGGGTTCTAAACCCTATGACAATTTTTTAGTCACGACTCACGCTTTTATAATTATGAACCTAAATTACCTACTAAAAATTACTTTTTTTTATTTTTTAGTATATTTCAATAAAAGCTTATTTTTAAAAAGTTTTTTTTTAATATTTCATTTTATAAACTGTTTACTCATACAAAAATGAAAACAAGAAAAGAGCTTGAGGTTGGTATAAGTCGTTAGAATACTGATGTTTGTAAGACGTAAAATAATTGGTCTAAAAGTTTTAAAACGTGCCCAATTTTGGCTTTAGGTTTCGGTACTAGTTTTCATTAAAATTGATCCAGCTGTTCTTAAGTGACACAGATACAAATAGACAAAAATTTTGGAGACACGTTCACGTGTAATACAAAATACCTCATAAGAAAAAGAGATTAAAAGGCCCCATGTTACTATTTATATAAAATTGTTATCGATGCTAATACAATAGTTCAGCTTTGTACAATATTCTACTGTATAATTTACCGACCAGTGACAGCTTACTGTGAGCTGTGGGTACTGGTTTGACTCATATCGAACGCTTGACTGAAGGAGAAATGATCGAGGGTTTGCATCGCGCGCACCCTCTGATCATACCGATCATCATTTATGTGTGATCAACTGACAGCCGGTCCTTACTAGTAGACTGAAACGCACTGATTTCTTACAAACATGAGTCGGAAATGACACCTAGAGGAACTAAAATTCACATTCAAAAAATAAAATAAAAAAGACGCTTATATCACCGCACAAAAAAAAAGAAAATAAATTTGTTTATCTTCTCTCAATGAGATACTGGTACAGTAAGTGCCCCACGCTTTCAAACGTTATCAAAGAGGGAAAATATTTTCTACTTTTAAGTGCTTTGACATTTAAGCGTGTTTTTTTAACGATTGATGACACGTTTTCCCGTTATCAACACCGTCACTTGTACCACATGTTTTTTTTTATTTTTTAAGTTGTCATAAATATTATTAAAGCCAATATGTCAGAATAGTCTATTGTCACCAAAAGTGCGTACCTACGAGAAAGTTTCGCGACAATTGAAGATTTGGAAGAGAGTAAAAATCGAATTGCAATATTTTTTTAAATTTTTTTTAAAAACGCTCCTTTTAAAAATGTGATTTTTGAAAGTTCATAATATTTTATAAATTTTCATCATCAGTTGACATCTAAACAAATAAAAAAATATATAAATAATGTTAACTAAGTTTTAAAAATTATTTTTGTCGTAACCACTATAGGCGGACTGTAATCTATAGAACGCAATGATTTAACAATCTTAAAATGGTCCAGATAATCTCAGTGATAATTATTTAACACGTTAAACAACTCAAAGTCGCATAAAGAAGTAACACTTCAAAAAGTTTAAAATAATTATTAAAATTGACAATGATATAGGGTACACAAATCCATGCATCATGCATCACTCGCGTTCCCCATAGTCAGAGAGTATTGGTTGATATTATTGTACACACAATGATTTGATATGATTCCCTATAACTGTACATAATTTAATCAGTATGTTGACTGTTTTTAGTGTTGGTGCGAGAGAGCTAAGCGATGAGAATATTTTCAACACATCACATCAGCCCCCTACTGCACCGTGGTTTATAATAGAACTGTAATACAGGACCGAAGTTCCAAGTTAAATGAAAAATAAATTAAAGAAAAAAAATTAAAACCTAACTAAATAAAAAAAGAAAGCAAGCAAATCAAACCGAGAAACTATTTTTATTACCCCGACTACTGATATAAAATATAAATTATACTGTCTTTTGTTTCTGTTTTCTTCTTTTATGTAGTCGGGTTTTAGTTTTTTTTTTAAGATTTATTTTTAATTTAAATTTTCTTTGGCATAGAGAGGTAAGTTGTTTCTGTTCAAGTAGCTACTTATAAAATAAAAAAATAGAAAAAAAAACAACACAAATAGTCTAAAACACTCTTGACGTCGAGACGAATACGACACCTCATTTACCAAAATCAGTCCATTATTTGGGTCTCTAGGAGGGAATATTTACATCAAATACATAAAAATACTATTACTACTACTATTACTACTACTACTTCTACTAATAAAAAAACTAATGTCTAAATTATAACAGTACATCGGTCTATAGTTTCGTTTCGTTTCAATTCGAGAATGGCTGACCCGATTTTGAATAGACTTGTACATTATCAGTTGGCGTCCAAAAGTATACATATCACGAGTGAAAATAAAGTTCCGGATGTCCAAACTAGAATTACTACCATTTTACATTAATTCATCTTTAAAGTTCAATTCCAGATATCACGGGTAATGGGAATAATGAAAATAAATCAATTTAAACACTCATTGATTTATTTTCATTATTCCAATTACCCGTGATACTGTTTTCTATTTTACATTAATGTTATAATTTTTAAACTTCTTTATCATTTACAAACTGATTTTATGTACAATTTTTATAAAAGAATTTTTACAAATTAAATTTATTCTTACGTAACTAAAAACTTAACTAAAAAAATCTAAGTTCGATTTACATATACATTACAATTAATTTGTATAGTAGGGCTTTCACGATTTGGTTTCACTATTATAAATATAATTAGTATGTATGATCCCGTTGTAAAAAAGTGAAATATTTTTTTAAAACCGCGGACTAAAAACTACAGACAAAATCGACTTTCACGCAAGCAATGATAATCTGCACTTATTTGATTATTCTACCAGTTTCGAATCCATATTTGCTCATCCTTCATTACAAATAACTTTTCAAATAAACACTAACCCTAATTAGCTATTTTATTAATTTATTCGAGGTTTGTAATAGATTAGCTATGAAACGTCGTATAAGCAAGTAGATTCCTAATTCCTAGTTAAAGGATTTGGTCAATGAAAAATAGAAAAATATGTATTATAAAATATTCAATCGCACCAAAAATCACCGTTGTTTAATTATTGATTGTCATTTTGAATAAATGGTAGTAGAGAATGGAGATTGAGCAGGTAGACTGTTGCATAAATTATATGCATAATTTGTAATATATATTGTGTCTCATTTCTACCTGTATCGCATCCACATGAGCAATGCTAATCGGATATTAAAATGATGTTACACATGGGCGTCAATAAAAAAATTTCTAGCGGCGCGCAGGAAGGCAAAAATAATATGCATGTTCTGTTTTATTATACAGAGTGTTCACGTGAAAAATTTCCACACATTTGAATTAAAAATTAAAATTTTTGAGGTAGTCGATAGCGACGTGAAAAAGATGTAGAAACGTTGCGCCGTCTACAGCCGCCCCCGGCGCACACAGATTTGTAATTTTAATTGCCACCCTATATTGTTCTCGACAGATTTAGTATAGCATGTGTTATCTCATAAAGTATCAGGTTTCAAAAATATCTGAGGTTAAAGTTGGAGAAATAGCCAGTTGCCAGTTAATTTGCAATGCAGGCAACAAAAGTAATGGAAAAAATTTCAACTGTTTCGTTTTTTGTGTTTTTGCCGTTAAAAATGGTTAACCATAAAATTTCGCCCTCTCCATTTATTTTTAAATATTTTTTCAACTTTGATCTCGAATATTGAGGAAATTGTGTATTTTAACTTAATACTTTGTTACATGAAAAATTCTCAAATTAAGGCCCTCTTTCCCGCCAACAAAATATAGGATGCGACATATATAAAAAAATTTCACTTGGCAACGCTTATAAAATCAAACGTTAAAATACCCAAAAAATTCGGAAACTTCACAACATAACGAAATCATAGGCAGTATTATTATTGTTCCATTAACATATAATATATTGACAGCTACAGAAAAATCATTTTTGCACGGGGTTCACAAGTACAACATAAAAACCCGGGTCGCAGTGCCAAAACCCTGCCGACAATATAGTGTATTTGCTTGTATAGGGCCGTGTGGTTTTATACTTTTATTATGTGAAATTAAGTTTGTTTTTGGGCAAAATAAAAAATTTAACCCCTTAATACACCCCTTAAAATAACATTTTTTTCTTAATTGTAATATTATTATCAATCTAACGTCTACACCGAATTAAATACACCCTTCAATAAATAAGTCACTATCTGCAAACTTGTGTTTTCATAAAACTTGTAAATCCGGTCCTGTCGGGCCGATTTTATTAAAATTGTGGGGACACTTTTTAATCACTACCAAAGGGTTAAATTTCAATTTTGAAACGATTCGCAGAATTTTTTCGGTATTTTGGGGCCCAAAAACAGTTTTCAACCCCTAAAAACTACCCTTAAAATAGCCCGATTAGGCTCATTTTAAATAGGCTTTTTGCGGTGGTGGATTTCAACACGTGGCCCAAATTTCGTTGAAATCAATTAACTCTTTCGAAAGTTATCGCGCGTACACATATATATATATATAAATATATATATATATATATATATATATATATATATATATATATATATATATATATATATAAATATATATATATATACATATATATATAAACATTTTTAAAAATGGTGCCAAAGTGTTTAGGAGGTTATGAAACGTCGAGAAATTTTGGTCCGACCCCTAGGTCCCGCCATCCGACCGACGCCAATAGTGTATGTTGCCATATGGCAAATACACTAATAAATGTCAGAGTGATTACAGCATCAGTAATTACTATCAGTTTGTGAACTTAGAAACGCCTTAAGTGTATAATATATGTCATAAAGCAGTCGGTAATTGTTGTATGATCTAATTGTCTGAAATAGCTGCAAGCAAGCTTTTGCTAAACAATCACAGCTAACTGCTTCGAGCGTGTCCATCCATCACTCCAAGACGGTAGATGACAGATCATTTTGCATAACATTAGTGTCTGTCAAGGGTTATTAGTTTAACCGTTTGTCTTTAGCTGTCATAATACATCCATCCATTTCATCGATTCTTTTATACCTACGTTCTATACTTTTACTTTTTATGCATCCTCACTTAAATTTTGTTGGTGTTTATTTGCCTACATATTAGGGCACATACACCTTCCGCGTTCGTCAGATAACAGGTCATAAAATCTCGATTTTTCAATATACCTACAGGATGTTTCATGCCACCCACACAGGGAGATCTGATGGGTCCCTAGCCTGGAGGGCTCGGGATTAAGGAAGGGAGTAGGAATCCGGCTTCGCATGTTAGATGAACAGAAAACAAAAATCGAAACTATAGCTAGGGAGCCCTAGCCTCGGGATTTTTTTTAAATATGGACTCTGAAACACAACTTAAAAGCATTCTGAGAACGTTCAGAGTCAATAGAATTCTGCCTTATTTGAAGAAAAGTCCATAAAATGAGTGGAAATCATAAGAAAAAAAAACTATGTGTTTTCAAACAGGAGCACACACTGATAAACTAGATGTAATAAACACAACTGCGTAATGATAAAATATAGAGAAATTTCTATAAGAAATAGGTATATGATAAAATAGCTAATAGCATCAATGTTTTTTTCTTTCTAAGAATCAATGACATATTTGTAAAAAAATATAATTAGCTCTGCGGTTCGCCCAAAAATTTTCGACCCCTTAAACAAAATTTTCCCATCTGCCCTTGCTGTAAAACAAGTTAAAAGAAAGTGAAATACTAATTTTAAATTATTTTTTGTACTCGTTTTGACCATCTACAAAATAATGCTATAGCTTAGAAAACCAATGACTAGCGATTTAAAAAATCTTTTTTTAAAAAGAACAGCCTGTCATTTTTAAGTAATACTTCTTTGTTATTCAGATATAAAATGTAACGAACGTTTGGCAATGTACGTATACCGTATAAACACCAGCTGATAGAACATTAAGCTAAGGTGGACGCGAGGTGGAACACTTGCTTCGTAACCTAAGGTTGTAGGTTCAATCCCGACAACCGGTGCAGTTTTTTTTTGTTTTTTTTTTACAATCATACCAGTTTTACTTCTGTAGTGTGTAGTGTAAAATACATTGTCAGCTTTTTAATGTTTAGAAAATCTGTTAAATTCTGGGGTTTTTTAAATAAGGATTGAAGAGGGGTGGGAACCGGAACCAATTGTAGGTATGAAGACAATAGTAAAAGTTACCAGAAAATAGCTACAATATTAACACTTTTTTCATTCAAACTAAAGGCGTTGTAGTTTTAATCACCTCCTGATGATTCTAAAATGGTTAGCGAAACATACGTCGAGAAGATTGTTTTATGGTTATTTCTTTAATATTCAATGAATTCGCAGCAGGGGTTTGTTCTTGATCATTAATTAATATGTTCTATTACACTGGATATTAAGTTGATTTACTATAAACATTCACACATATTTCGAATAAAAGATTGCTTTGCGTATTATACTTAATCGCTCCTTTTACCGCAATTCTCGACATTTTTGGCTTCTGCATGACAATATTTGATGAACATTAATTTCATAAAACACTTGGCACGCTCTGACAACAGTCTTAACAGATGATGCCCGTAAAACATATTATCTATACGCAATGGAACAGGAATTAATCGAGAAGGGAAACTTAGCTCTAATTTTAAAACGTAGTAAAAGCGGTGCGAACTAACTGACGTTCCGGTTACCCTTATGCTAACACACTTATGTACATATTATAAATATACAGACTGTTCATTTCAAAGATTTCCATAGGTTAAATCATAAATGTTAAATGTATATAATAAAAGCTTTTCGAAAGAAATTTTAAACATTTTTTATGAATATAATATCTCACGACAAGCTTGTAGGTCAGGTCAACAATAATAATATAATGATTTTATTTGTTTTATTTATGGTATTTTATTTGTTTTAGTACATTTTAATCAAAACTTGTTTTTAAAAGCTCTTTTAATTATATTTTAATATTTCCGTTTTAGTCACCTACTCCATAGTATGGATGTATTACCAGCAGAACCGTCTGCTGATCAAAACGAGCCTGAAAACCATAGACTGTTAAAACGTTGCATACTGAGCTGACTATCCTGACTGTAGCATTCATGGTTATTTAGACTACTGATACTGTATTGTTACCGATATTACACAAGTACACAAAATTTCAAAATAATAGATCAAGTGAAAGTGGTTCGACTAGCAAGATTTGACTGACAAATGTGAAGTTGAATAAAAGCTTGCAAAAATTACTATTCGTTTCTATAGGCTTTCATAGTCAAAATAAATACACGGTGCACAAAATGAGTCTCATATTTTAATAAGAGCAACCCAAATCTCAACGCATAGTATGAGTTTTACATGATGATTTTATTGTTGGTGTAAGTAATAATCTAAGAAGGCTCACGTAAGCAAGCCAAAAACAAAGACAAAGGTGGAAATCTTTTTACTAAAAAGGCATCCCATTTCTTCAGCCTCCCAGAATGTGTCATGTGATATTATCTCGTGGTGGTTTTCGATTTAGTCATTGCGGCTTTGGGAAAATTTCTTAGCACAGTTACAGTTAGTATAACAAGAATAGTGAATAAAATTTTGTTGAAAATTCATGTTGTGTGTTTGCGAAGGGATGGTGCTACTAACTGATAATGATATCGTGCATGCAATGCTGCCTGTCGAGGAGTTAAAAAACAGTAACTTATTTTTATGACACATCTCGAATATGATACATTAATAGCTTATAAATGCATATTCTAATCCTGACCAAACTTTACACACATCTATATTCACGAACCGTTGATTGAGACTAATTTTGAGAGAAATCGATCGACGAAAAGTATAATATCGATAAATCAGTTTTTCATTATTGACTATTAGTTCTTAAAATGGATATATGTTCATCAGCAGTTCAATAAGACCCTTATTAAGCCACATAGCTTTTGAATGTGTGTGTGTGTGTGCATACAAAATGCATAAAAAACATTTCCAGAAATCTTTATAAAAAATCTTATTCACTCTTTGCTTTGACATAAACTAAAAGAATGTATCATTCCAGCCATTTATGACTTTGGACCAGTACATTATTTAATCTAAGTAAGTAATTTAAAATCAGGTAAAAATGACAAAAATACAGTAAGTTTAACACAAATTTATATCCAGAAAAAAAAATTCTGAAACAAACCAAATTTCTCAGTATTTTTAACATACTTCTTTCATACTTCTTTCGCACCCCAGTTTGCAATACATCGAGAGCATTTTTTTCAATATGAGTAAAGCGTCATCTTAATACCTAGTACTACATATTTCATAATATGGAAAAATGAATGCTTGTCTACAACGCTATTTTTAGTCGAGCATAATCTAGTAATAATAACCATTAGTCAGCAGCTGAAAAACATACACACTGTATACACTTATAGGTTCATCCATACATATTGTGTAACGCATATCTTGTACTCTGATGCCCTAAACACCCAGCCCGGTAGTTATACATATAACAAGTCTTTAGAGGGGTTGTTGCTTTGCTTGTTTGCACGTGCTACAGAGTACGAGATTACAAAAGCACATTGTAATTATTTATTCACTTCGAAAATTTACATTCATATAACATATTATTCAAACTAAATGTTTTAAGGTTAATTATTATTACTTATAAAAATATTTTATACTGCTTATGTCTTTACTTAAATAAATTATTAGATTGGCCATACTTCAATTCGAAAATTATCGTATTACTCATAACTAATATTCAATTAAGAATGATTAGACAGTTTAGAAATGCTGTCGAGTTTCCATGGTTCATCTATTAGAGTAAAATTGTTTTATAAAGAAAGTGGCGACAGAGAGAGGTAAATTATAGACGCTCAACCTACGATCTCTCTCTCTCTTTGTCTTTATAAAATAATACTACTCTACCAGCCCATATCCACCATATATGGTGCAATTTTTCAATTTATTATAATAATATTAAATTTAAAATACGAATTGGTGCTAGAACCAGATAAGTTTGGTCTTAATAAAAAATAATGATAATGAAATTTTGAAAGTTTGCTAATGCTATCGTTATTGATTTACTTTTTGAGGAAAACAACCTCTTTCAGTAATCATAAGATTTTGTTAGGGTTTTTTTTATGTTATCAAAGTTTTAAAGATCAAACAAAACTCCCAAGATACTTTGTATATTGTTTCGAATTCAACCGAATTTGTTGAATGTGAATAAATGTTTTTGACTATAATGGAATATAAAAATCACACAGTGGGCGGTCTGAAAGAACTACTTCTACCCCTCTGTTCGATAACAATGGTATACCCGGCTCTTACGTTACCTAAATAGGGATGCGAGAGGAAATCAGGGGAAGTTTCTTTGCTCAATCTCCCGCTTGTTAGGAAGGGTACATGGGAATATAAAGGGACAATACAAGGACACAAAATAACCAATGATTCATGCTTATGAAGGTTAGATTGGTATTTTTATTTACACGTATTATAATGCATTTAATTTTTAAAATATTGATCCTTTTTAATATGATTGTCATTACTGTTCTAATTTGATTAAATTCTGTTGTTATATGTCAAAAGTCAAAGCATCCTGTCTATTCAGAATGTACGCAATGAATTTGAGTTCTGTTTGCCGTAAAGTACAGGTTCAGTTTTGAATAACAGCAGAAGTAAGTACGTTAGAACGAATTACGAGTATATTATATTATACATATTATATTTATATATGTATATATTATACATATTTCAATAGTTTAGTTTAAAAAACTTGTTTTGCTATCTATCTATCTATCTATCTACCTAAGCATATTAGACTTTTTAGGAGAAATAAATTATGAACTATGGAATTTGTTAATAATCAACTTTTAAAAGGGTCACAAGTAAAGTACAAAAAATTCATATTTTTAGGTAAAACACTATCCTAGAAGCGAACCGGTTTTGACCTTTCTTCGTTTACCTTCTAAACCGTTATTTATACGAAAAAATATCACAGAACAAAAACTGTAGAGCAGATCTCACAATTATTTTAAATGTTTTTCACTATATTTTTAAATCTGAAATTTCTACGGTCTGGAAATCAATGGCTGAAATGTAATGTCCTTTTCAACAGCTGTAGGTATTTATTGTTCTTTATAGAATTTCAAATTGAAATTTAAAGCCCTAAATAACGTTCTTTGTCCTATCTCGATAACCTATTTTTTTTTAAGTTTTAAACATTTAAAAATCAATATATATTTTTTTCTTCTATTCAATTCGTTTGAACTAAAATTAATTTAAATGCTTATAACTTAAATTTTTCTCAACTTTAGACATTAAATTTCAAATGAATTTCTAGACAATTTTTTATGTACTGTAGAAGGTAGGTACTTGTAAAATATATCAAAAAACGTATACTATAATGATTTCAAGTTTGTCTATAACTTTTCAATTTTTAAAAATATTTAAATGGGACAGAAAGCAACATTTAGGCCGTTTTTTTTACGAGGAAAAAAAATGAGTAAAGGACATAATAAATTCAACTGTTGGAACGGGCATTACATTTTAGCCATTTGTTCTCTATAGCGCGGGATTTTCAAACTAAAAATCAGATAAATGATAATTATACCCTAGCATAATATAAAAAAATCGTGTAAAACCGTGAGTAATGGAAAACTTTCCAGTTAACAGATATGAAATATTTAGGAGTAACTGTACCATAGTGTTCTTAACTACATTTCACTGTCTAATCGGAGAAAAAATCGATCGATATGAAGAAATTCAGTTTCTCGTGAAGAGTTTTGACCATAAAATGGCTGGTGTAACAATAAATATAATGTTAAGTGCAATCACGCCACTGCAGTGTTCGTATCAATCAGGGTTTCTTTGTTGGCAAACTGAGCGTCGTCCGAGTGTTCTTTGTTAGCTACTATATACAACATGCATATAACCACTCCAGCAACTGTACCGATTCCATTATCTTGTATACGATGCGTCCGTAGAAAAACTGTCATCAAGTTTTTATAGCCATTCTAACTTTGTATTAATTGATCTGGTAACTATGGAAATTATTAATGCATTGCAGAAAATCGTTCCACATAAAATACGAGTACAACATAGACCGGACGCCTAAACGAAGTTTATATGCAAACTATGAAGAACGTATTCAGGTGTCTGATATAGGTTCTAAAGGTCACAGAATTCGATATTATTGATGTGTCAAGAAAAATTATGCTTCAATGTTTTTTCTTCATACCATGTCGAAAGTACGTACTTTCTAATTCGATTTTAAATCAGAAAGTATAACATTTATGCACTGTTGTAATCACAGCTGGAATTACTCGCATATAGTCTGTATACAGTTTTGTCATGCGCAATGATATGTGAGATTGCCGTTTTTAAGGTCATCTGTTCGCCAGTAGGCAGTACTACGTAGTCATCTGCTGTTATTACATGAACATTATTAGATCCATGTGTCATTACGTATAATCTCAACATTGCTCACTTGAATGTAATTCGACTTTTTATATATTGGTGAAAGTGCGTACTTTCGATCGGGTATGAAGACAAATAGTATTACACCAGACGAGCAGAAAGTTGAAAGTCCTGCACTGCGCGACATATGATGCCTCGACTTCGTCTCGGGCATCATGTGCCGCAGTGCAGGAAATTCAACTTTCGGCTTTTGTGGTGTAATATACTATTTCACACTTTCATACTTGAGTTTCAGAACGTTACTGTAGCGGAAACTTGTAACCATGACATTTGGAGGATACATTTCTTCTATAACATACGCAACCGTTAAGAAAAGGTTTTTTTTTTAAACACACCTATTCAGGATAAATGAAACACTAACATCCTATACTTTCTTCGGAGAAGTCGGGTAGAACTAAAGTAGAAAATTTGTGTGTCTGAAAATTCAAAGCCAATTCCAGCTGAGCTAAAGAGTTAAATTTTAATATATTTCTGGACAGCGACCCTAAACTAATGGAATGAACATTCTTAACCCAACTGCTACGAAGTAGTATAGTCAAAAGGAGCCGTGTGAGAAACCGGTTCTATTACCTCTTTAAAGGTTATATTGTTTTGTTTCACTGTAAATTACAGTAGAAGAGTTTTTAATATAAACTGAACGTCGATGTGCGTAGACTCGACTACTTTATCGAAGGCGACAATTTAAACGATACTGACAAATTATATTTGCAACATGGCAAACTCGCAAATGTGATATATAAAACGTATATTCATTCACTATATTTGAAATTGAACCAGAATACTACTGAACGTGTTTTTTTTTTTGCATACAAAAATTTGATATCGACGAATAATTGTGCAAATTAAAAAATAATAGGCAAGTTTAGATTGGTTTGTTTCTTAGTCTCTTAGATTAGGGTTTATTTAATGGCACAATCACGAAAATAAATGGCGCTGACAGATTGTTGACAGTGGGTTAAAAATTGATGAAAATATAATCATTACTGTAAGAAATAAAATGATGAAACCAATAAATAAACAAGAATTCAGTTATTAAATAAAGTATATTTGAATTCAGCAATACAACCGATGTGAACTCTATCCTGTCTCAACACAGAATTCCCCTACATACGTTTACAATCACCCCAATATCGCAGTTTACATAACATCAAGCATTACACAATTCATAGGACAATATAGCACGCTGAATAAACATTTTCTTACATTACATAATTTTAATAAGCAATCCACAAAAATTATGAAAAAATTGTGACACATTATGCAACTGAATATAAAAAAAAAGATAAGTGGGTGAGGTTATGTAAGCCATCTTATGGTCTTGTCAGTCGACATAATAGTGTTCAAGGCATTACCAATAATACATATTTATGCGCATTACGCTTTGTGTAGAGCTTAAAAATCTTTTAAATAGTGTCTCACTATTTCCAAAAATAACTGAATGTGAGAGTTTTATTCCCGGTACATCATTTTCGTCTATATAAATGTCCATAAATGACAAGAATGGCGTCATTTGACACATTTAACTTACGCAAACCTTCTACGCGATGCCTGAATTATTTTTAATTTCACAAAAATTCTGCGTCAATATCGTCTTTTTGTTTATATAAACTTGGCCAATACTCAAAAAACACTTTCAATTTACTCCCTATCAATTTCAAATCTAGTAAATGATTCTTTATTAGTTTATGTACCTTTGCGAGTTAATGTTAAAAATCGAATTTGTCCTTATTGTTTAAATTGCCGCCATCTTAGCGCTATTTATTTTCACGTATGCGTCCATGAACAAACTAATCTAGGCTGGTCTATTGATCAGTGATAAAATCGAACACATTGTATACTTGTATAACGCACATCAGCAGCTAACTAAACCACTCGGAGCCGCGCGCGACACAGGGAGTCGAGAAGCAAGCAGATAAAGAGGAGGGCATTGCATGTCTATATACGCGAAACCTTCCTTTCATGCCATAGATGCATACTTAGCTAATAGCTTAGTCCTTGTTCACAGTAAACATTTGTTGTACTGTGTGTATGTTTTCGCAACAACCTGTGACTATTATCCGATACACTGCAAATGAGTTTACAAATAGCGTCTGTTTGAACAAACATTATTCGAAAACCACTGAACTGATTTAAATTAAAGACGATATGTCAATTAGTGGTTAATTTTGAAGTATAAGCAACAATCTGGTGATAAGTTTTTTGTCAAAACTGAAAATGCGAGCGAAGCCGTGGCGAAAGACCAGTAAATCCGCTGAAAAAAATGAAACCCTTAAAGAATCAGTCTCATGTCATTCTGTTCATCTATTACAGGCTCACAAGCTTACTTGATCCGAATCTACTGAACACAAAAAGTTCAACTTTAGTACATATATAATGACTCAGGCATATAGCGTAAATAAAATAATTCCGATTATGGGAGTTAATTTTGGGGGTCAAATTAGAAAATTAAGAAAATATATTTTTCAAATGAATTCATGTCACAGAAAGGACTCGCTATGAGAAATAAGTTTTTTTTTCTCAAACTTGTATAGATTTGGTTATTTTTTACTGGGTGTTAGTTGATCCCCTGAAGCTTTTGATGAATTTATTACAATGAAGAGGCACTAAGGATTTTAGATAAAACCAGCTTTTCTAATTTTGAAAATACAATTGTAATTAAATTAGTAGGATAATAATATTAACACATTTATAAATGAACTCCACAAAATAATCCTATAATAACTTAATGATGACAGGTTATATAATACCTACGGGGACGAGTAGTGATCTCACCCTTATACACATATAAATCGTGCTAACGTTAGTTAATTTAAGGCTGTCGGAACGCTCTGAATTTTGTTTGTGCTGAGACCCAGCGGTAAGGGGCGAGGTAAGCAAAAGACATATTGTGGTTGTGACCTTCTTTAGCTCTATCTCGCTCAAATCATCCGCACGTTTCAATTTTTGGCTGGTGCCAACTACGAGGCTAAAAATGTTTATTGCAAGGGTGCCGCTGTCAATTGAATACTCTAATTCTTAGAAATATTTTGAAGATTTAAAAAACTTTTTCGAAAAAGGAAGAGTCACTTTAGGTTTGTGATGGAACAGTTTTGTGAAATAAGTACGAATAAGGTCATAGTGTGACATTGGAAACGTGTGTTTTTTTAGCACAATTAATGCCAAATTTTTTCTAGTAAATCGTACATAAATTACAAAAGTAGTCCATTAGAGACCTAGATTTGTCCTTTATCTTCATTATAGAGAAAGATTTTTTGCAAAATGTTGACGAATAAGTCTACAATCAGTTAACAACCGAAGCTCTATTTTTGACTTAAATTCAGAGCGTTCCGACAGCCTTAAGGGGCTGAAATGTTTTTTCGCCTGTAATTGGTTTCTGAACAATATTATGAAACTTCCATTGGAACTTCCAAGCATTTTTTGTTTAATTATAGAAAATTTAAACTCTTATTTTTTGCATTATTTTTCATATTCAATTTGTAATTAGTACACCCTAGTTAATTGAATTTGTTACTTTTATTTTCCTGCCTCTAATACATTTTGATATTGGTAAGGCAGAAATATTCGACTTATGTTATAGTAAGGTCATAACATCAACAATATTTGAAAAAAATATTTTAAGTAGTGTTATTCATTTTTATTCACAATTTGGTTTTCAGTGATTTGCACACAAGCATATTCTACAAACATCACTTTTTGAAGCTATGCTTTTTAACACAGGCCTCGAAACAAACAGTGAACTGAAAAAAAAGAAAAACGAACACTCTTTTTAAATAATAATTATAATATTATAAGGGAAAAATTTAAATTTTTAGATATTAATTAATAGTTGCGGTGTGTCACGTTTGTCTAGCAACTTTATTAAACAAACCAGAGTATAACCACTATCTTCACTTTTGTCGGAACCTTTGACCTTTTTGTCCTCGAACAAGTGACAGTCGACCAAGTTCTTGAAACTTTGTATCAAAATACTTTAATAAAATTTTGTTAAGTAATTTAAAAGACAACAAAAATGCAATTTTGATGATACGCTACTGCGTATGCGTCCTATTTGGTGCGCACGTTCTAATTTGTAAATTATAAATGTGTTTAAATAATGTATACAAACGCATTTGTTGTTTCACTGGCTTAAATCCGTTTTAGTTATTATATTATTGTTATATTTAACGTTCCTTTTTAGTTAACGCTTAGTTTTATATAAATTCAGCTCCAGTTGGGATTGTCATGAATATTTTGCAAAGTCTAAACTAAATGTTTCATAGCAATGGCACTTTTCGTTAATTAAAGTTAATTAATAATATACAAAATTAAGATTTCTGAAAATTTGTGGATGCACTTATTTCAGCGTCCTATTAAAAAGCTAACTACCTAAAATAGATTGGTCTATCCTAAGGTCTATGCTAAAATATAATTTTCAGAAATCCTGTAACGAAATGTCACCATTTTGAAATATATTAACTTTTCAGTTATTTAATGGAACATAACATCTACATATCTAATTAATTTATCGAAATGAAGACAATTAAAAAAAACTAGGGTCGCAATGCCAAATCTTGCCGACAAAATAGTGTATTTGCTAATACAGACAGTGTGGTTTTTTATGTGAACTTAAGTTGTTTTTGGGCAAAATAAAAATTTTCATCCCTTAACCAACCCCTGAAAATAACATTGTTTTTCTTAATTGCAGTACTATTATCAATCGAACATCTACATCAAATTATTTACATCTTTCAGTAAAAACTCACTATCTGTAAACTAGTGTTAATAAAATTTGTAAATCCAGTCCTGTTGAGCCGATTTTTTTAAAATTTTAGTGGCACTTTTTAATTGCAACTAAAGGATTAAATTTCATTTTCGAAATTATTCTGAGAACTTGCCTCAAAACAATTTTCAACCGTTAAATACACTCCTTAAAATGCTCCGATTAGGTCCATTTTAAAGAGTATCTGTAAGACTTCGCTTTGGGACAGACAAACAAGGAACCACGCAATTGTTATTGTTTTTATTGTTTTATTATGCCAACTCATGAGACACTGAAGTCACTTCCGGTCATTTTTTGGATTGCCTTCTTATGTTATCGACTACATAAGTAAAATTGACGTTAAAATGGCGATCTTAACGAATACATTCATCTCATCATAGGACCCCAGAGTTCACCCTTCCACAACTGCTCAACAGTTCTAATTTTTAAACTTTCATCAGAACAAAAATAATAATAATAATTGTGAACCCCTATATGTCTGCCCCAATGTTCTTACACAGACAAAGCGCGTGTATTCGATACGTAGGGAATCAGACAATCGACTCTGGGAATAAAATTTTCATTTCAATAAATTATTTCTAAGATACTTTTCCAAATATCCTCATTCGAATTTCGACTGGGTAAGTCTAATGATTATCATATTTGGTTAATTAAAATACCAGTGTCTAACGTCTTCTTATAGACTTACAGGCTTTAAACCAACCTTCTGATATATAAAACTTAGAGGTATCGATGCATATTATATGAACTTATGAAATACGGTTGGTTCTATAACCACAAAAAGCTTGCCGACCTATAAACATTTTTCTACGTGATTCCTTTACAGAGCGTGTGAATTGTTTTATTCTACACTCGGCGTGATAGTTTTCCAGTCGTCCGGCACTAGGGCTTTGCATGAAAACGGCATTTTTTTGGTCTCGTTTCTAGACTTCATGGTCTTGTTTCGTCGACACAAAACGGCTACCTAAAAATATTTAATTAATACTTATACACCCGGTAGTAAATTTGTCGGAGAGCCAAATTCTTGATGTTTTGTTTGAGATTTTAAAAATTATCTTTAAAAAAAAAAATGAAAAAAAACGTACAGATTAAACAAATTCTAATTTTTCTTAAGATAATGTATCCGGTTAAATAAACGACAATACCAAATAAAAGAAGGCGGATAATATCGGATCTTTTACGTCTGTTGAATCATTAATTTATATCGAGAAAATATCGAGATTGAACTTTTGCCGTTATAAAAGTTTTGACTATTCTTTCGAATAGAGCTACTAACACATTCTCTGTCTGTTCTCGACACAACCTAGAAAACAATTCTAGGTTCATTTTTACAAAATAAAAGATCGAAACGATACCTATAAAACATATCGAATCGATATCGAGACAGTATAGACTCCGTATAGAAAGGCGAAGCCTATTGACAGAGATTAATTTTTCGTTATGACAACAGTGCAAAAAACTATTTTTATTTTTATTTGAGTGCTGTGCCTTCACCTGGAAATGTCAAATGGGTAAAACATCTAATGGTAATGATTGCTGTGTCGTAAATTGCGAGAACAAGTCTAAAAAAAAAACGGAAGATGTTAAATATTATTTACTTAAACCTCAAACATTTGAGCACATAGAAAAGTGGATTCGAGCGATTAAAAGAATAAACATGAAACATATGCGTAATGATAGTTTTGTCCGTCCTGATTCCTGTCAAATGTTCAAAATTTATCAATTTGATCGCTTCACGTTTTGTCAACAACCTGAAATTGTCTTCAAAAATTATTTTCGAGAAGCCAGTTTCTAATACTACACTCATATCACCTGTCAAAACATATCATTTTGTCGAGAAAACAGTGTAATAGCGAAGAAAATATGTAGTTACTTAAGAAATAGTGAATACTTACAGACAATGGCAATTTCTATAACATTTATTGAAAACTTGTTAAATCTGTAAATAACTAATGACGCGTAAAAACACTACAAAACACCCAACAAAATATAAATCTCCATCTTTTATCATTACGTGAGTTTTGTAAATAGTTTAAAAACAATCAAAAACTATAAAATTTCATTCATTGTTACAATGCTAGATCAGAAAAAATTATTTTTATCCACCAACACCGTCTGGACTCAAACCAGAATCTTTCCACTTTCGCGGCGGAATGAGTTATCAGTTACTCTACGGTGCGATATCTAAACAATCAATTCTTCATAATAATGATAATGGATAAAAATAAATTTTTCTGATTTAGCGTTGTAACAATGAATGTTTAACAATTAAATAGCCGTTCTGCAGCTTGTAGAAATTAAAACTTTATCTTATATAAAATTTCAGTAAAAACAGTAATATATTAATTAATTATTCTTTTTATCTATAATATATGTATAAAAGTATTGTCTATAGCAAAAATATAAGCTTTGATGTCGAAATTAATTTGGAACGACTTTCCAGATGAAAAGAAAAATGTTTTTACTCTCAATTTTTAGCCCCCTAAAAGTAAATAAATAATATATTTTTCTGATTCAAATTCTTTGACCAAGTACGAACACAAACTAGTTAAAACCCATCCAGAACTATTTATTTTTATTGAAAATACGCACAGCTATAAGTAATACAAGACAATATCGAGATACTCAGCAACCATTCTCAAAAAAAACCTTCATAAATAAAAGTATCTACAGCATGGTAACAAAAATCTATAATAATATACCAAAAAATATAAGAGAACTACCGACACCAAAATTTAAAAAAGAATTAAAAAAAAATCTTATTGATAAGGCTCCGTATAGAGTGAATGATTTTATTAAAGACTTTTAAATGTTCAAGCTTTTTTTTAATGTAATTTTTTAAGTAATTGTATTTTAAATGTAACCTTTTGACATGTTTCATACACATTTATGTGTTCTACATGAAATAAAGATGGTTTATTATTATTATTATTATTATTATAGTTGTGCAAAATTTCAAGTGGCATATACACAGTTCCAGAAAAAATTGATATTCAGACAGACAACGAGTCTCACCATAAGAATTTCTTTTGTACCTTTTGAAGTCCGTGCAAAGCCCTAGTCGACGCACTGTGTTCGCTTGTACCATTGCAACTGTAGTACCATTGTCTGGTACTGCGTGGTTCTGCTTGGTTCCCATCGTACGAACCATCTAGCTTGAGCTTGACTGTCACTCTGACATTGCACACTGGCAACAAGGACGTTACACGCGAAGCACCGCACAAAACGAAACTGTGAAAGTTTCGTGTTTAATTCACAGTGGCGGGACACAAATTAATGACTAACGCAATACTTTAGTAATTCATTGAGATTTAAACTTAACAATTAACTTCGCATGGAAACAGTGATGACAGAGGAGAGATACTTTTTGTAAATATTTGCTGACGCGTATTAATCGTACGCATTAGTGTAATTTACTATCTACTTTCAATATAATTTGTTAATATTGCGTTTAAAATAGATTTTTGAGTGAGGCAAGAAAAAAACAATTATATTTATGCACCACTTCGATACGGGGCACATTTTTTTGTTCAATGAAGTAGAAATTTTGGACATAGAACCGACTGGAACTAAGAGCTGAATGTAAGTTAAATTATATAGATTCACCTGAATAATACAGTGAACTTTTGAACCTGAGTGGCTTATACCACAATTTACTAGACAAATATAGAAGAACTCATTGTTTGTCTCCAAAAAATGGTAAAAAATAATTTATTATCGCAATGAATGCTATCAAGACATGCTAAGTTATTTTCTGAGGTATTAAAAATTATTTGACACTGTATTTTAACATATACGCATTTATTTTGGATTATGTATTTGTAGAACCTGAGTTTTAAAAGAAAAATACACCTAAGTCACAGAATTATTTCTATTTCGTTAGGTTTCTTAAAAGGAAATATAAATGATTCTGTGACTTAGGTGTATTTATGAATGGATATAATTTTATCTTTGATTCATTCGTAACTCTCACTATCGTGAAGATTCATGTCAAGCGTTACCAAAGCTAATATTAGCTCTTGCATGATGTGAATCTAGTGTTCCAACTGCTTTATTATGAAGGATTATCTGTTGAGATATGGCACCGTAGAGTAAATGATAACTCATTTTGCCGCGAATGTGGAAAGACTTGGGTTTTAGTCCCGACGGTGACAGTTGTTTAAAAAATGAATTTTTCTGATATAGCATTGTAACAATGGATGTTTCTTAACAATTATAATTAACGATCGCTATTATCTGCTTTTTATAAAATAATAATAATAGGTTATCAGGGTTCCTATTTAACGTAAAATCCTTTCCAAACGACTAATAAGTCAATTTATTGAAAAATGAGTATATTCACATTTTTGAGATCTATATTCAAAACACTCATAAAATTGTAAAAAATCTTGTGAAGTTGAATCAATTTTTTCTGAAATTACTCTTTCCTTTTTGCTAGATATGGAGGGTTCGGAGGCGATAAAAACAGTTGTCTAGGGCGCCTAAACCCTTAATCAAGCCCCGGGAATATCCTATGCATCCTTCTTTTACGGACTTGATAGCTAAGTATATTTTTATTTCCTGTTGATTGTTGGTACGCCTGTGTGAAAAACAAACAAGAGGTATACACAGTGCTGGTACGTGCAACTTACATATACTTACTGTCAGAGAAGATGGTTCTCACTTGTGCCTGCAGGATTGGTAGCATTAATAGTAGCACGACGCTTCTAGCTATTCGTTCTATACACGAATAAAACATTCAGTTTGTTCTGCCATTAATTTCACTACCAGTTCTAAATCAGTTTGCTTAACAAGAAGCAGGATCTGATTTGAAGGATCTAGTTTATTTGCAGTTCAATTCTATACGGATTCTAAAGCAAATTTTCTTTACAAGAAACAAGATCGAATTTTAACAATTTAGTTTGTTCTGCCATTAATTTCAGGATCTGATATAAAAAATTCGTTTAATTGCCAGTCAATTCTATACAGGCTGCTCTAAAGTACATTTTGTTTACAGGAAACAAGATCGGATTTGAATGATATAGTGTTCTGTCTGCATTCATCGCTCTAGCGGTTCTAAATGTTTGTACAACAAAAGTTGTTTTCCCACCTTCAATCTCCATAGATCTCGGTTATCCCATTCTCCTTCTTCCAATCTCTTCTTCTTGTATACCATCTCCCCAACTTTTGCGTGGCCTTCCCCATTTCCTTCTTCTTCACGAATCTAGTCTATTACCTTCTTAGGTCATCTTTCTCTCGTCATTCTTCTTGCGTGTTTGTACCATACAAGCTTTTTACTTCGTACAAAGTCAATGATGGTAGCAGTGACATCTATTTCCTGTCTAATGTCATCATTTCTTATATGTTCCAGCTTGGATCTTCCACAACTCCGCCGTCAGACGTTCATTTCTACGGCCATACAAGACTGAATTTGAAGGATCTGGTTGGTTTTGTCATTCAGTAACAAATCAATTCGTCTTACAAAAGGCGATATCGGATATGAGGGAGGCAACAAGAGGTTCAATGCCTATGGCCTTCCCGAATTATCGTAAAACTTTTGATGTTAAACATCAATTGGCATGCTTGGACGGGAGTGAAAACGTTTGCTTTGCATGTCGTTTAGATGAAATGATAAAACATTCCGACGTACGATTTGTTCGGTCAGCCAGCTCTGCCTTCTCTACTACACTACACACATGTTCCTTTATTTTTATACAGTACAACTTCGATGTAACAAAGCTGAAGGGAATAGGGTATTTGACTACTATTGTGAATTGTTTTAATACTATTATTTATTACATTTAATGCACGATATATTCATATTTTCGTGAAAATCTGTCGTATTTTCGGTAAATTTCAGTGTTAAAAATTTGAATTAAAAAAAACGCGCCAAAACGCGATTTGCAAGTCAGGTGATACATGACGTCACAGTACGGTAAACATTAAGCACGTGTTTTGTGACATATAGTAAGTAAATGAAGATTTGTTTATTTTCTTGAATTTGATATAAACTAAGGTTTATAAATGGTGCATAGTGCCCCAATGTATAAGTACATCCATAAAAACTCCAGAAAAACTGTTTGTTTCTGTTCCAAAGGAACTTTATGCTCTGGACACATTTTACATTTTACTGTGCAAAGACCAGAGTCCCGATGCAGTTGTACATAGCCAATCGCATCGTCTCCATAACATTCCCTTGTAGACCTGGAAAACCAAAGAAATTGTTCACTTTACTTTACATACAATTTGTACAAAATGTCAACATAACCTAAAACATGATTTTATTAAAATGTTTAGTACAGCTCTCGAGTGATTTCTATAAATAAGTTACTTCAAAATAATACTTACATTAGCGTTTTTATGTTTTCAGTTCAGCAGCATAAAAATCAGGGTTATTTTTAAAGAACAATCCAACCATAAGTGCGTCTACTTTGGGTAGGTTGCCACTGTCCGGTTGTACAAAATTTCTTTCCATTTTGCAGTTAACTTGATAGATTGAAATATTTACGAGAAAAATATGTATATTGCACTCAAAAATCACACGATGACACCACAAATTGTCAGAACTCACGTATTTAGTAAACTATAATTCGATATGTGTATCACAAATGACCGCGTGTTCTGTAATGTTTACCATAGAACACTTGCGATGTTTACCGCAGTGTGACGTCATAGAGCGTTTTCGATCACATGATAAAACCTCAGAAAAATTAAAATTTTATTCAAGTTTTTTTCAGAAAATAAACATATTTTATCCTGAAAGTAAAGTGGATAGGCTTTTTTACGCCGTAATACATTAGAATGACAACAATTTATAACATATTTTTAATTGAGTCAAATACCCTATTAGAAAATATTGGTTATACCAAGTAATTCGTTATAATGAGGTTTGTTATATATATAGAGGTTAGGTTGGTCTAAGATTCATTTTAACAAGATAAGAAAACCCATTTTCTTCTGAAAACTTATCTTCAAGCTTTAAAATTGTGGCCAATGTATTTGCGGGAATTTCGAACTCTTTAGTGATGTTTAATTTTTTCTTTGTAGAATTCTCGTCTACATACTTAATGATATTTCATTTCCCTGCGACGGTTAGGTAACACCTTTTTCGTTTCTCAGCCATTGCAACAGTGACCAGCATTTTATAAAAGTTAAACTTATTAACAAAATACAATTAAATATTCAGTATTGATCACATTGAGAAGTTGGACCTCAAGAGCCGCACTTGTAAAATCCCTAGTACATGAATAATCTCACGACTTTTCAAATCTGTAACTGAAAAAATTTCATAACTTTTATTGAATATGCTTATATACTTGTTTTCCGGTAATAATAACAGTATCTACATATATGTTTGAGTCATAACTTTTTTACTACTAAACTTTTGGACTAGTTTCAAACCTTCAAAGACATTTTTGCAGGAACATAGCTGCAAAAGTTCACCCTTCGTCTCCTCCTTTCTCCCTCCGTCATCAGCACATCCTATCTCACTCACTGTTCATTCTTCAGGGGTGGAGAAAATCAAACACTTAACTTTTCACGACTATATTATGTTTAATTCATTTTCAACCATTTAACTTAATATTATTGTATTACAAATTACATCATATAATAATATTCCAAATTTTATAGTTACGGTTACGACTATTTTTATTTTATTTTTTTGACAAATGATTTTATATTTATGCAAGAGTGTAGGCTTTTACAGCCGGTGTTGCTCCAGATCTTCTTGGTTTTCAGGCTAGTAGACTGAGATCCATTGAGATTTCTACCTGACGTTTAGTCAGAAACTGCAGTAGATATTATCAAAAGCGGTGTTGGGAACTCCATACCATTCTGCCCTTGATAAGGTTGCGGTAGACTAAACGTTAGGTTAGAAATACCAATGGACCACAGCCTGCAAGCCCGGAAACCAAAAAGATTTGAGTATATATTTGCACGGTTACAACTTTTAAAATTAAAAGCATTTTAGCGCTGTATTGCCATTGAAACCGTGGTTTAAATTAAATGCGAAAAGTAACTTTAAATTAAATCTCCTTTGAAATTCTTACCAGAAATCGAGCTTTAAACAATGAAAGTTTTGCCAATATTATTAAAAACACTAGACTAACTATATATTTAATTTAATTAAAATTCCTATCTGAGATATATTTGCTTATTATGTTAAGTTTTTTTTTATTTTTTAATTTTAATCTGAATTTATTACTTTTTTTAATGAAGCTAGTAGCAACAATATTTTAGAATTATCGAGGGGTTTATAAAGAGTTTTTGTACCCTTAAACTTTCTCGAAAAAATGTTTTATCATATAAATAAAACCGAATCAAAATTGATCCACCCATTGCCACAGATAGTGGTAATTACACTTAAACACATAACACCTCTTTTTTGTGAGTTAGGGATTGAAAAGTTTAAGACCAAACTAAAACTATTTTTATAAAAAATGTGTTTATAGCATTGATGAATTTTTAAACTGTAATTATTGTTTATTTTAAATATACTCTGCGTAATCATTAAGTACTACGCGTACATTAATAGTTACGCAAATAATCTCCGCGCAAAGATATTATAGTTACCCGATAATTCTAAAATAATAGAAAAATGATCAGATTTCCATATCGTTGAATCGTTTCCACCCAAATTTAATAGATAACGATTGCCAACAAATCGAGATATCGACCACTGATTTATTTCTATAATTCAGTATTGTTTCGGAGCCGTCATTCAAAATTACCAAGTCATTGTCTTCTATATTTGCGTTTATTAAATAATTATTTCCTTCTTTGTCACAGTACATACAGCTTCAGCTAAAAGAGTGTGTATTAAAATTCTCCAATATTATAACTGACAAATAAATTTTTTGGAATTTTTTTCCCAAAAATTGTATTGCGCATTATATCTATAGGACCGCAGTAAATTGAAATAACAATAAAACGAGACCGGCACATTACCTGAATAGCGCATATTTGAATAATTTGATCGTTGTAGTTCGACAAATTCAAAGATTTAAATTTTACACTTTTATGAATCAATAAGCGCCGAACCATCTTTGCCGTCGGCTCTATTTGCTTTCACACATTTAAAATTATTAATGGAAAACTGATATTTATCTCGGAACCAGGTCTCTGAAATAGCGGCAAATTTAATATTTTCTTCTTATAACAATATTTCTAGGTTAGCTTTATTGGAGATTAATGACCCACGGTACCATCGCATTATGTGTATACAAAGTACCCATTATCAAATTGTTCTTTATAAATATCATTTATCTAATGTCTGAGTGCATTTATTTTTGAGGAAAACGGTATATGGGCAAATAGATTTGCAGCAATTTCTAGGATATTTTTATTTAGTGACTCCAATTTTTCACTCCCATTAACCTTATGAGGGTTGTGAGTTATTACTGAAGTTTTGTTCCTAAAACGATCAACCAATTTTGGCTCAAATTGCGAATATATTACTTTATTTGAGATTGAAAACCTCTGACTGTGAAAAGCATTTAATTGACTGATATTCAGGTTTATTGGGGCATTATGATGCCCTGAGACAATCGTTAAGATCACGCTCATAGTCTATGTCAATAGCTTTGGCCGCATTTTTTCTCTAATTGTATTGCTTTCGAATATGACAGATTACGTTGAACCATTTTTCTTTGACAACATTCAGTTTATTATATTCTGCACATTGTTTACCGGTCGCTAGATGAGCGCCTTTGCAATGAACACAATAATCGTCAGGGGCAGTGCACTGACTACGGGGGTGATGCTCACCACAAATTGAGGCAACGTTCAGAACTAGGGCATTGTTCCTGGGCTTTTAAAACATTGAACAACTCTATGAACATAATCACTTACTATTATCTATTAGAGTTTGATACAAAATGTTCTTCTCTCCAGGTGTTAAGGTTTTTCATGCAGACCAATGTTTTGTAGACCAGTGTCGATTTCTTGCTCTGGAACCCACTCACACACAAAACATGCAAATTCAGATTTGTTGATCAAGAAGCATGCGACTTTTTATTATTATTTTCGAACTCAGTACACTCAAAAACATAATCAGAACCAGGCAAATACGTTAAAAAGTTTTTTATTGCGCGCATGTGTTATTTGACGACACGGCATCATTATTGGCTGTTGTTTCTACTTCAGAAATTGAATGAAGCGATTCAACAGAGCCAAGTAAATTACCTGATGTTCTGGATGCTTATCTCAACCAATTGTATCCCATTTGTTCTTCCATCTTTGATACCAGCTTTAATATCACGGTAAAGGAAGTTTGGTTGTGGATCAATAAATAAATAAGCTTTACCAAAGTTTTGCTGATAGCCAACGTTTCGAAAAATTTATTTTCATCTTGGATCAACACCACCATATACGAAGACATTTAATATCACGATTAGAATTATTATTTTTACCTATTTTTCTCTTTATGTTAGGATCTTTGGAAAATTCGGTTTTCTTTTTTCTAGGCATAGGGGCCGTTCAAGTATTACGTAAGCACTATAGGGGGCAGGGGGGAAGGGTCTTTGCTTTTCTTATTTTTGATGACATGGGTGGTGGGGGGATCTAGATGGTAATTATGTCAGCAGTAATTATTTACTTTTTTCAAGAAGTATATCTGCTGCTCATGAATTAATAAAAAAAAAGATTACATTAAAAGAAAAATGCATATACCACGGGGGGGGGGGGTAAGAGCGTTGCTTACTTTTGTTGACAAGGGGGACGGGGGGATAAATAATTGTAGTAAATCTGCTTACGTAATACTTGAACGGCCCCATACTGCTACCTGCAATTTTCTTTACATCGTGAATCACGCTATCAGTACTCCTATCGCTTGCATAAAAAAATCTATATTATCGGCCGGCAGTCGTACACCACCACTTAAATCAAGTGGCATTTACTTCAACTTCAAACACATATTTATACCAATAAACAGGGCTTTAAAAATAAAAGATAATATTACACTTTTTTTAAATACACCAAGAGCAAATTGATACACGTCCTCACACTACCAAAGATAGGGACGAACTGGATCTATAGATATATCTATCAATACTGTAATTTCAGAAAAAAAATTGTTAAACCCCTGTTTTCAACTCTTTCTCTTGATTCAGGCTCTGCAGATTTAAAAATATGTTAAATTTGCCCCTGCATGCCTGTTAGTAAACATACAAAGGATTTTTAATTCCGACCTCCCACTGATGACTGTTGCAGATAGAGGATTCTTTCTTGTTTGTATAAAGTAACTAACGTTTTAATATAAATATATGACATATGTACTACGTATTTTCTTACCTATAATACTAGGTATGTATATAGAAAAGTCTGTTATTTTATGTTTTATTTACTATTGTGAAGGAAAATGAAGCAAACCACGAGAAAAGTGAACAACACTGTTTTCATCAAACCTGAACAGTGAACCGTTTACATTTTTTAAACAAAAATAGTATCGCTTCTATTGCACACGATCGTAACATTTACTGCATAACAAACCGTTAATGAAATAAGAAATATTTATCGATATTTCTTAAATGATATTCCTCAACGTCAATTTTATTTTAACTCGGATGTCAACCTGAGTTGAAAACAAAATAACCCATACTTTAAAGTATGGGGTATTTGTGGTATGATTGTAGTGTGTCAAGTTTTATTTAAATTGGCTTAGCCAAAACAAACAAAAATTCAAGATACGTATCCTCTCGTGTAAGCTCCTACAATACCCAACAAATTTTATTTAAAGTGACTTGGGGAAAGCGCTACCCAAAAATGTAAAAACCTGATTTTACAGCCTCTCGAAATGCCTACGTTTCGAAAGGAGCACCGAAAATGGGGCAAGAGTGGATTGTGCTCAGATTATTAGGGTAGGAGTGGGGATTTATTAGTGCAATACAATTTGATTCTTGCATTAATATTTATTTCTTACAGCAATACTGACGCCAGTGGGTAACAGCTGGTTTTGCAAATATGGGAATTGGGAAATATAATAACTTAATAAGCTATTGCAGTTATTCCGCCTTATGGCGTACACATAATATTGTTTTTTAGATTAAAGTATAGGTATTGAGTTTTTCACCTTTCTTTGGCCACTAGAAGCTTTTTGTGAGCTAGAGAAATATAAACAGAATTTTTAAGAAATTCTGATTATCTAGCGCTAATCTGTCACAAAGATACACAGTCGAACTAATTTCAATTTCAGTTGCATGCACCTTGTTTTCTTGTATAACTGCAAAAATACTTAAATACCAAATGTCAAATAAATAAAATATCTCTACTTAAGTGAATAATTAGAATAATTAGCAGTAGTAAAGAATAAAAGTAAACAAGCATTGTCAATGTTGACAGACGTCTAAATTATGTATTTCCATTCCTCTATATTATAGATTATAAAATAATGATAAATTGCCTTGACGTGCAATATAACCATAGGCATGTTTCACGGAGTCATTGTATATGAACGCAATTATGTATCAATACAATATTCATATTAGAAGGTAATTAATTAATTATAAATGCTCGCCTGTTAAGTAGTTCGCTACCTTACTCAACATTACTTACATTGTATTATACCGGATGAACTTTAATTTACAAGCTAATCTTCATATTTAAAAATTTAAACACAAGCCGTTTTTTTCGATAGTTCGTTATTTGTCTCTGCTCAGTCGATTCATTTAATTTATTTTTATTGATATTTTTGTCTAGATATGTCATTACTATTTTTCTTTTTATTAATATTATTTAAATTTATATTATGAAGTAAACATTCTGAATTCCCTTTTTAACAACCTTGTGTATGAATTCGAGTTTTACTTTAAACTCTAGTTCTAGTTGATTTTTGTTTCACTAAACCACTGTGTTGTGCGAAACTATTATTGTTATATAAAACACGTCTTAAGTGTAAATAAATAAAAATACTGTTTTTTATTTATTTTAAAATTCATAATACTAATTTACGTCAACTATTGGCTGAATCTATTGCATTATAGTAAGCTACCAAAATTTAAGGAGTTAGGCATCATATTATACGTAATACGGTTCGTTTAAGGCTGTCGGAACGCTCTGAATTTAAGCTAAAAATAGAGCTTCAGCTGTCAACTGATTGTAGACTTAATCGTCAACATTCTGCAAAAATTCTTTCTCTATAAGGAAGATAAAGGCCAAATCTAAGTCTCTAATGGACTACTTTTGTAATTTATGTACGATTTGCTAGAAGAAAATTGGCATTGATTGTACCAAAAAAACACACGTTTTCAATGTCACACTACGACCTTATTCGTACCTATTTCACAGAACTGTTCCATCACAAACCTAAAGTGACTCTTCCTTTTTCTGAAAAGTTTTTTAAATCTTCAAAATATTTCCAAAAATTAGAGTAATCAATTGACAGCGAACCGTCGCAATAACATTTTTAGTCTCGTAGTTGGCACCAGCTAAAAATTGAAACGTGCGGATGATTTGAGCGAGACACACCCACAATATGTCTTTTGCCTACCTCGCCTCTTACCGCTGGGTCTCAGCACAAACTGTGTGAAAGTGATTCAACACTGTTAATAGAGCAACAAAGCAATGTAAAGCATACCCGTTCCAATGTTCAATACATAAACACTAAGTCGTTTGTTTTACATTGATAAGTATAAGTGTATAACACTTCTTAAATTTTGAATACTGACTACAATAACATTTAAGGTTATTAACCTACTACCCTATAATTGTGTTCTTATTTTTATTTTATTATTTTTTATTTTTTTGTACTAAACAGATGTTATATAACTTAATTTATTTCTCATTCAAATCTTACGTACGTATATCCTATCCTATAAATCATAATTAAATTTTTTAATATTTAAAAAGGAGATAGTAGTTTTAATATTTAAGAAAATAATAATTGAACATTAGACATACTTTAATTACAGCAGTATATTTCGTATAATCATACAGAGCTAGTGTGACGGTTATTTAGGCAATTTTTAAGTAATATTTTTTCAAAACTACACGTGCAGATTTATTTTCTTAATTTTTGCGTTATCTAGAGGAATAAAACTTCCAAATAAGCAGTTACTGCCGAATCTTTTTTGAAGTCAGTTTGCTTTTATTTTGATTCGGTGTGTCTCATTTAACATGTTATAATAATATTTTTAATAATAGAAATTAGTTTCACGGGTAATTGGAAAAAAAATCAATTTAAACACTTATTGATTGCAACGTTTCGTCTTTATTAAATCAAGACTTTTTCGAGCTCTCAGCACGTTTAAATTATAATAAAACTATGATATAAAAGGCAATTTGCATTACAAAGATCAATAAAATTGAAAATTGTAGAAAATAATATCTTCTTTTTTTATATAAAAAAAAGAAGATAAGTATTATTTTCTACAATTTTCAATTTTATTGATCTTTGTAATGCAAAATTGCCTTTTATATCATAGTTTTATTATAATTTAAACGTGCTGAGAGCTTGAAAAAGTCTTGATTTAATAAAGACGAAACGTTGCAATCAATAAGTGTTTAAATTGATTTTTTATTCCAATTACCCGTGAAACTAATTTCTATTATTACATATTTTGGAATTGAACTTTAAAGATGAATATTTTTAATATTATTAATATAAATAATTACTTTAAAACTAGTCATTTCATAAAAAAATAATTTAATGTTTGAGAATTATTTGAAGTTAAAAAAGAATCGATCATTAATTGAATCTTAAAACAGTCAATATACGCAAGCACAAGTTCAACCGATGACCTTCATCAACCGGATCCCAGCTAGCTTCGAAGTCATTTATACGACACTTAAAATATTTCTTTGTTTTATGCAGATTTATCTACCTATCTAATGTCTGAATATTCCGACCATTTTTATTTTATCTCTTTTTTTTCATCCTTGTGCTAATCAGAATTAATGTTTAAAACACCGTGATTTTAAGTTTTAAAAATTATTTGCCAAATTCTCGTTTACCTACGTGTTTCTGTTTATAGTTTATATACCTATCTACAATAAGTAAGGTTGCAAAATTTAAGAAGCTAGTCATCACCTGTCATTATATAGTACCGTGGAACTGGTCGCTTAATGTAGAGCCAAGCATATCCGGCCCGTGCATAAAAACTATGCCGCGTATATGACATTGTGAAATATAAATGTGCGACCACTCTTTAAATTTTGAATTCCTAGTACAAGTATATTAATTTAATGATATGTACTCTCATATCAATTTTTAGTGATATTACTGTTTCGATTTACGGCCGAAAAAAGTTCAATATACGGCCAAAAAATATTATTTGAAAAGGCGAAACAATTTTTTAAACCAGAGATTTCTACAGCAGGGAAGTTGATGATCGTGGCGCAGTGTTATTTGTCAAGCCCTTCTTTAACATTTTAATTTGTGACTTTACATGCATGGTTAGCATTCATACTTATTTTATACTCGTTAGTGAGCTAGTGATCTGTTGAAATGAAAAAAAACCTCATCATTCCAAAAATTGACTCGAATATCGCAAACTCTCAGATATCATTGGAAATTAAGAGGAAAATGGCATGTACCCCAAATCTTCTTTAATGTCTTTTTTTTATTTTTCATTCAAACCAGTCGTCAGATTTTAATGACGCTGAAGATATTGCAGAGTCAAAAAACTTAAAATTATCGGCCAATTATTTTCGATAATATCGTCGAATGAATCGAGAAATTTTACAAAGTGTTCGCTGTAAACGAATTTCACTGATATAAAATGGCAACCGCACATATTAAAATAGAGTACACTTAGAGCTGAAATATAGGGCACGTGATAGAATCTAACAAAGTCAAATTTTTTATTTTGTCTCCGAGGACATAAATATGGGAGCTTTTCGAAAAGAGTGTCAACCCAAAATCATTAAATAATATTTTTATAAAACATACAAATCGCTATTATAAATATTTACGTGTGTGTAACAGCACGAGAAACATAAGCAGATTTACCAAAGTTCTAAGTGAAAAAGCAGATAAATAAATGAATTCAAACTTTTGGAGTACATATATCCTAATCATACGCTAAATATATGCCTCAGCTCATCAGATAATAATAATTATGTTATTGTAATATCATCATTATCAAATGTTTTTATTATTATTTTCTACAATATACTTTTGGTACCCTAAACAAATATTACTTCTATAAAGACTATTTAAAATGTATATGTCGGATCACACTGTATTTATACATTTACGTCATATATTTATTAGTGTAGACCACAGTGGTACAGTAGGTATAGGTATATACATAGCTTCATCAACTAGATATTTTTTGCTAACAGTCTGCTCTGCTAAAACCAAATCCACCCAGACGGCGAGACGTTTGAACCATTGCAGGACTGTTTAACAATAATTCATTCAAATTATATTTGAATTAAAGTAAGCTCGACATCACAGCATCTGGTAACAGGTAAAGGATTCGTTCCCTGTTCAATACGATAATTTCCGCCGGGATAAGTTCAGTTTCTCTCGTTTCGAATTTCTAGACGAGATCGGGATTATATTATCGAGATTTTGCCGAGACAAAAAATGAGCTTTGATAAATCTCGATAAAATTGTTTAACGAGCTAATATAATAGAAAAGGCGTTTCAGAACATTTTTGCAGGCTGATTATAGGAAAAAAACTAGAAACAACATAACATAGATCTTTATTCAATTTTAACAGAGTAGAATGCGTCAAGTGGTTAAATTAATATCATCCAATAAATTCTCTTATAAATTATATAATGACTTTTGTTCAAAAGATAATTTCTTAATTCTTTCATGAAATTATTAATACTTAATTCCTTTATTATATTATGGTCTATGGAATATAGTAATCGTGCACTGTCACAAAAAAAAAACAAACACAAATAACACCTTCAATATAAAATTATAAAATATTCATGTCACTTAGCTTGTGATGCATAAAAAAAACAAATTTAAAAGTAATAAAATAAATTTTAAAAAAAAATGTTAAAAAATCTTGTCGTCCATTGAAATTAGTTCGTGGATTCGAACCTGATGTTGGAGATTATTTTTTTCTAACTGTCGAATATTTTTTAGTGTTTAATTTTATTTGTATTGCACTGTTTTCAACATCTTCAAAAAAATTACTGAAAATAAATGATAAATAATTTATATATCAAATCTTCGGCAAATATGTTGTTCACTCCAGTTAATTCTGTCTGTTCCATAAGGATCAAATTTGTATCGCTGTTATAATATTGTTTACAATTAAATATCATTCGTTTGTGTTTGATTTTTGAGGCTGCTGTCAAAAACAGACAAACAAATATGACGCACATGTGTCACCTTCACTTGTTTCTTACTAAGAATTATGCATATAGTCTCACTTTTACGAATAACACCTATTGTCAACAAACAAGCTCAATTCTTACACATAAACTCGCCTTCATATGTGGCGTCGCTCGAGTGAACGTCGATTTTTACCGCAAATTTGCTCGCATTAATGTCAATTTTGAGGAAAATCTTATCTTAAACTGAACGTAAACATTATATAATAATGAGCCTATAACGGAGATGTCAATTGGTCAACACGCAGTTGCTATTGGACTCCGTTGGACTATTTTTTGTGGGGAGCCGTTAAGGAAAAGTGTTACACTAACCATCCAAAGACTACTCAAGACTTGAAAGATAAAATCGAAGCTGTCATTGATAAGATAGGAGCCCATACAATCGAAAATATTCTGAAAAATTGGATTGATAGAATATGGTACTGTAAAGCCATCCGTGGAATCATTTGAATTAAATTGTATTCCTTATTTAATGGCGACGTATACTCTTTCTAATAAAATAAACCGCTTTGAAAAATATTCATTCGTCTTTGAATTAGAGCCAAATTAAATAGCAAACTTTTCATGGAACATCCTTTATATTAAGTGATATTTTCAGAGCACTCACACTGCGTTATAATAAATACTAATAAATAGCATATGCCTCTCACTACAGGTCCAGTAGTGTCGGTCTTGGATTAGATGGTTCCAAAGAAAATTTGCAAAATTTTTGAGTTTGTCGTGCCACCTCCTTTTTTGACGCTCACCTTTACTTTTCGCATATATATTGGATAACGGTTGGTTTATAAAACCGTCTATACTCAATACGGCCTATTATCTGTGAGGCGATATACATGACCAGCCCATTTCCATTTGATCTTCTTACATATGTAGATTATATTTCTTTCACTTTAGTTTTTAATCTTATTTGTTTACACTATATTTTTACGCTAGCATACTGTGTTCCACGCTGCATTACAATGTAATAATACTTTTGTTTATTTGTTTTGATTTTCAGAAAATGTTATAGCTATGACGTCAAAATATGGTATAAACTATAAATGAACAGGTCCATCTTTCCGCATGGGCTCGCTGAGCTTATGCTCAGGATCCAGTAGGCCATACGACAAAATAACAACTATAAGTGGAAAGTTGTTAGTGTATTTGCCATATGGCAACATACACTATTGGCGTCGGTCGGATGGCGGGACCTAGGGGTCGGACCAAAATTTCTCGACGTTTCATAACCTCCTAAACATCTATATATATATATATATATATATATATATATATATATATATATATATATATATATATATATATATATATATATACGTACATATATACGTATATATATATATATATATATATATATATTTATATGTGCGGGCAATAACTTTCGAAGGAGCTCATTCATTTTAACGAAATTTGGCATACATGTTGGAATCCATCACCGCACGAAGCCTATTTAAAATGGGCCCAATCGGGTCATTTTAAGGGTAGTTTTTAGGGGTTGAAAAAAGTTTTTGGGCCCAAAAATACCGAAAAAATTCTCAGAATCGTTTCAAAATTGAAATTTAACCCTTTAGTAGCAATTAAAAAGTGCTCCTAAAATTATAAGCAAATCGGCCCGACAGGACCGGACTTACAAATTTTATGAAAACACTAGTTTGCGTATACGAATTTATTTACTGAAGGTCGTATTTAATTTGGTGCAGATGTTGGATTGATAACAATATTTCAACTAATAAAATTATTATTGTAAGGGGTGTATTAAGGGGTTCAATTTTTTTTTATTTTGTCCAAAAACAAATTTAATTTCATTTAATAAAGCCACAATACCTGTATTAGCAAATACACTATATTGTCGGCAGGGTTTTGGCACTGCGACCCGGGTTTTTTTTATTTCTTTTAATAACTCAAATTTCTGTAAAAAGGGTCACATATATCCTAAAGTGTCCTGAGCCTCCACTTGGCTTATCCCGTAAAATTTTCAATTTCTGCGAATTTCCTATTGCTTGTGTACAAGGTAAAAATACAATACATTTCGAAATATACACAAAAAAGTAAATAAATCAAAATAAAAATTTATCATGACAAACCGTAATTACCTGAAATAATGTAAGAAAATAGAAATGTTCCTTCTTCCGTAAATATACACCAGAGCAGCGTTTCCTGTAAACTTTTCACCTACGCGCTCATTAGAAATTATTAGCAAATTTGTTGCCGACACACATTAAAAAACAGAGTAATAAAAGTTTATATATATAATCTATATACACATGTATCTTGAATCGTTGAGATCAATTTGTTCTGCAGTCGCTATTTATTTATTATTTTTAGTGTTTCGCACAAAACGGTACACTTATGGAATCACTTCAGTATATATCCGTTCATCCGTCTTAGCGATGTTTCAGAAACTATTTGACGTAAACATTTGAAATTCGGCACAGAGAGTGTGGTGACACAATTAGAGACGTGTGATGGTGTGGTCTAAAAAGTGTATTCGGGGGGGGGGGGAATTTCAGGAATTAAGAAATTAAAAAAAAGTTTTCCAAGGGCATCATATAAGGTGTCAAATGAAAGCTTATCGAAGCACGAGTTCAACATATGATGATTTTTTTATATATATAATAAATTTTTCGAGAAAAACACTCCCCACTTTTGTCGCTCAGAAAAATCTGAAAACAATCATGGACATTGAGAATTCGGTGTCGATTGAGCGAAAGGTATGTGTATTGAAAATCTCTAGCGTGAACATTTGAATTGCCACTATATTTTTGATTTAATTTATGGACGTCAGACTGGTATATAATAATGAGCAATATGTTAAAAGCTAGGCTGGATGTGTCGGTAGAGTTCGAGACTCATAATCGAGTCTCACGCTGGACGAAAACGTATTTTTCTTTTCGTTTTTTTATTTATTCTTTATTGCATTAAATATTATTTTAGTAAAAAATTTTAAAACAAAAATTCTAGCGTAATCAGTTAACCATTTGATTGCTTATTTCTTTATAATTTGATAATCGAACACTCATCTAGGGCATGGAACAAGGATAGCTGGCACTTGACCGATTTTTTATAATTATATAATCCATAAATAAATCCGTGAACCGATTCGGTTATACTCGTGAATCTCACTCAGTTTGGGAAACCCTGAAATGGAACCATGGAAAATGTGTAAAGTTAGGCAGTGGAATAATTCATGAAGATATAATTTCATACCAAAGATCTGATCCCTTTCAGTTTCTGTTTATGAAATAATTGCAGTATGACAACCGAATGTCCTTGTTTTGTCTTATAACTCCCTTCCTCCCTCTCTGAATAATATTCTGGGTATGACTACAGGTAATTTCAGTATTTTCAGTTCATTTCAATACAACACGTGTGCAAATAACGGAAATAAGCTATTTATTGATTACTTAATTATTATAGAGGTGTCAGTAATTCAGGAAGAAGTGTGCGACTGAGTTGTGCGTGTATATTTTTCATAAGCGTAAAAAACAGTATTTCTAAAGAACAGGGAAGTTCTGTAAGAGGTGATTCTCAATGAGCGGTTACTTTAACGTTTATAATAGTTTCAATGGCTTTAACATAGCCCAAGAGCTGCTATGCATATTTGGGTAGGTATTTGAGGCACTGTGAAAATTTGTACAATAACTCATTAGTAATATCCGAATACAAAAACACAGACCTGGCTGAAGGGTAGCGGGGCTTAACTAAGCCTCAAATTTATAAATTAGCAAATTTATTGGCCAAAATAAAAAAATTTGAGACATTTTGAAATTTTTAGTACTTTGAAATTTAGTATTTATAAAATTGAAAAATAAAAAAGCCAGATCTTTTAACCGAGTCGAAAATTTAGCCAGGTGCTTGCAAAATTGCATGTTTTAAGACTTAAAAAATATATTTGAGGCACGTTGAAATTTACACAGAATAATATTGATAACTAAAAATAGATATATTCAAGAAGACAAGTCATTTCGCTGGGGCATTTTACACGCCAGGCGATTAATACGTTTATGTGAATGCGAGTGAACAAGCTGGCCAACTGTAACCAAAAATCGATTGTTTACCTTTATATTCATCGTGATTATCTACCTGCAGACAATCAGGTGTCACCTCTTAAAAATTTCTCTACTCTTCGGTCTATCTTAAATGGTGCTAGTTTAAGGAAACAATTGCGAGTACGACGGTAACACGTCGATTGCAATTTTATTATTGTATAGGTTTAAAAACTGTTCCATTATTCATTACCGCGTCACGTGGTACTGGTTTGCAACATTGACATAGAAAATGGATTGTGCAACAGACCAAAAACGTATCGCTCAAAAGAAGAATAAGTCAATGGGTCCCAGCTGGCGTCCTTTCAAGTCCATATTTGTTTATAATCAGTCTCGGAATCAGACTAAAACAAAATGTGGAAGCCACGCCTCTATATCAACTCACAGTGGCGTCGCGTGCGTCGTCACGAGTGACATTTCTAGAGACGATTGAATGAAACTGTTATCGAAACAACCGACTTTATCTCGATAACGTATCGATTTTGTGACGACTGATTCGACAGAAAACGGTCCGCCCGAAAACCTGGACCAATAGCATTCACAGTGATTGGGAATCACTTTGTTTTATGCCGTTCACAAAATAGTGCGTAAAATTTCAACACACTGCTGATAGGAAATGCGCTGTCGATTCTCTGAGTCTATACTGTCTGTAATACATGTGTGTTGTAGGTACAAACATTATGTATTGAAATTATAATATAAAGTGCACACTGTGCCATATTATAATAATGTGTGATCATTTACATTTCATAACAACAGTTATAATTTTAAGACGACTGGAGGCTGAACGGTTTAGTTGAATCTGACTAAACGCTACACGTACAAAGCATGTAGTTACATTTCACCTCTTAGTATGAATGCTAGCCATCTCATACAAGTTCAGTAATCTACTAGTCCCAGAGCCGACCGTCAAATTTCCTATGTATCGAATACACATTTGTATCTATCAGTTTAGTATTGGAATTTGGGACAGACAATCACAATTATTATTTTTATTCTGCTGGAATTGAAAAACAGGCCAAGCACGTGTCGTACACGCATCGACTTAGGGTTCCATAGAAAACTGAAAATTGTGGATATCTAAAAAAACTTGTTACCATATCTTGTTCAAACTAATTTTCGTTGAAAGTACAGTCAAAATCGTTTATTACGACATCGTTTAGAACAACATACCGGTTATATTGACCAAAATCATAGGTCCCGGGCCCCGGCTGAATGCTATATGACCGCCTTATAAAAACCACATTTAACTAATATCTTCGGAGAATTATACCTGTTAGAACGACCAGCTGTATTGTAAACAATTTGACAGTCGTATTTTTGTACACAGTGTAACAGTGTCAGATCTATAAAAATAACAATAAGTATCAAATTCATTGTTATGAACTTTAAAAGAACAACAATGAATTTGAAAATATTAAAGAGAACCGAACTCGACATGACAGAGAAAGTACGATTACGCTACGAGCAAGAGCGAAACAATAATATGGACAAATTTAAAAGAATATTATTGTTTGGCTTTTAATCGTAGCGTAATTATTGTACCTCGAAAACATCACCGGTTATTACGACTATCGGCTTTTACGACCAAATATGAGTTGTCCCTTCGAAGTCGTTATAACAGATTTTGACAACGACTTTAGAAGCTTATATCTAAGGAAAAAAGTCTTACTGCTTTTTAAAAGTCTTGTCCAACGATATCCCCGCAATGGGGTGCGCGAAAATAAAATATTAAACTAACTTTTTGTATTTCATTACAAAATTATTGTCACATTAAAAAAAGTGACTGAAAGTGACGTCAGTAACAATAATAATAATTGTAACTGCCTGCTTGTCTGCCCTGCGTTAAATCTGGCTTAGAAATGCATTGCAAATCTGACGATTGGCTCTCCGTTTATATAGTTTATAATATTATTGTATCATGTACGGCTATCCGTCTAAATATTTTATAGGGCTTAGATCAAGTTGACGGAGACGGTATTAGATATCACTGTCACTCTTAAATGACAAAAAATTAATCAGAAGTATGGGATTGCCAGGGATTTCCGTTGTTGTATGGTAACATTGCTGCTATTTCAAATTGTAATCCTCAATATCAAAAGTAGTTTAATTTATATTATTTATCCATCCCTATAGGATACACTGATATACGTAGCAACAATATGCACACATACATTTGCCAAGTTCTGCACACACAGGCATGTTCATACGTACAAAACATACATATTGGATATGTAGATATGTTTGTGTAGGTACCCAGAATACATGCAAATAAATACGAGGTATGCGTCCATATTGCGAAATAAAAAACCGAGCCTGTCCGTTATCCGTGCCTTCAAAATTACAGAATGTTAAGGTATTGATCCCACTATAGTGAATGTTTTGTGAACAAAACACCAATATAGTCTATTCTTTTCATTAGCTCCGTTACGTAGCGTTTGTTGGATACAAACGACACTTGAATTCTGCTTGACAAAGGCTTTTCATAGCATATTCTCTTTTACCATTCCAACTTCACTAGTGAGGAATGGTACTAATATAGGTCAAAATTCACTTTTAACAATTTTATAATATTTTTTCGTTTTGTGAAGCCTCAAATCCCAAAAACATATTTTTGGAAGAAGTCTGTGCGTCTGTGAACACGATACAAGTCAAACAGTTGAGCGAATTGAAACAAAATTCTGGGAGGATTTTTAAAAAGAGCCCTATTGTTTTTGGGGAGAATCGGTGCATGCGCAGAAGAGACATATGCTATAACGTTGTGTTTTATGTAATGATGGTATATTTTTCATAACAAGTTTATTTTTCTATTAATTTTCAGCCTCTTTTGTCCGGAAGTTCTGTCAAAAATAAAATAGTTAGGTATAGCTGACAAGCATGCTTTGGTTAATTTTTACATGTAAAACCATATTTTGTTACCATACAAACGAATAGCAAATTTTATAATATTTTTTGCAATTTTTAATAGGCATTTATCATGAAGAAGAAGAGAATATTGGATGCATTACTCTGTATGCTAATTTTATAGACCATTATTAGTCATCGACAAGCTCGGGTTCAAATCCCGAAAAAAATATTATGTTGTGTTGTGATTTTATTTATTATAATATACCAAATGTCAATATTTTTGAAGTTGGAATAGTCCCGTCGCTCAAGTCACTGGAATTTTGATACTCAACTTGATACTGGACCCTCCGTCCAGTGGCGTAATAAGCTCGCTTTTGTGATATTAGCACTGCGAAAAACTAAAAAGAGAATTATATTTTTTTTATTTTCAACTTTTTCTTATAAAAAAGGAAAGACCATACATATTCAAAATTAATCTTTTCTAGTAGCCATATTTTACTATTTGTGTTCTATTTACTGTTCGTACGTGATCACGGCGATTTTGTGGACACTGTTTGTAGTCACTAATGTTTAACATGCTATTTGCTTAGCAGAATAAAAAACAAACAAATGTGCCTATTTTGCTAAACAGTTGGTAATCACCGTGGTGATTATAGACGAATTATTATTATCAGTGAAATTTCACCATACAAACCTCCAGCGCTAAAAGGAGCATCTATAAAACCTACTTAATCTATGGTGGTGATCGTTAGTAGAATAGACCTGGTCTGTCAACGAAGTCATTTTTATGTAATTCTTAAGCTGTTCTACATTTTTTGTACTGGGAATTTACACTGTTGGCACAAATCTAGGATTCAGTTTTATCCAAAATAATATCGTCGTACAAATATAAAATAATAATGGTAAGAAAGGCTGTGCTATTGTTAAGTTATTTAATTTTATACTATACGTTAATGAGAAATCAAATGCGGAAATCGCATTTGGTGCCAAAATTAGTACATAATTCAGCTCACCGTGCAGATTTAACTCCTGAACAAACAAAAACACAAGTTTCGATTTAGATATTATACTATTTGAATTAAGAGGGGTTTTTTCGAATTCTGAATGTCGGAAAGTTCTGAGAGAATTTCTTTTGTCTTTTCTCAACATTTCGATTTTGTAAAATTAAACTGAATCAGTCAGCACACAGCGTACACAACTTATAGCCTCGAATATTTCCCCCCGACTTTTTTGGAAAATTTGATCTTTCAATATGCTTCCAGAACACGACGTGCTTCTCCATCATAATTGTCTTGACTGAATAGCGGCGTTATAATAAGTTTACAATGTATCAGGTACGTTTCTACACGTAACCAGTGAAGAAACTATTTCATAGCCGAGAATTGTACACACGAAGTGTCAATATTTCCTGTTGTACGTCTTCCTTGAAGGGGGTCTTTGACCACAGGCCGGCGCGATGAGACTGAGCCTCGCGACGTGATGGACTAGCGAGTCGTTTCGACAAAGATAACAACAGTGCGGGCCGCATGTCACAGAAAGAGACGGAAACAGTGCTATGCGAGGTCGCGGCAGGCGGTGAACCGTATAGCATAGAGTAGAACAAAACTAGCTCTATGTAACGTAAGTAGAGGTGTATCCTATACATAATATGTATTTACTTTACGGCGTTACGTATTATAATAGTGAAGGCATACGCTACCACAGTCAGTAAAGGTGTTACTACACCGAATAATTGCTTTGTAAACACGATATCTTAAGCAGAAAACGTGCAGCAGGAAGATTTTTAATAGTGTGGAGACATCGAATTTTCGCTCTATAATCATTTAGCACCCTCAGCATGACTATCATGAGACCTGTTGAAACACCAATATTAGTAAAATCGGATTTCATCTCTATAACCATTTAGCAGTTTCAGCAGGAATGTTGAATAGTGTAGAGATACCAAACTTGGTATTAATGGGGTTCTCACTCTAATGTTTAACATCCTCTGGAATAAACGAACAACAGAAATATTGAACTATATGGGATATACTAAGGTAAAAGTCTGATTTTCACTCTATAACCTTTTGGTATTTTCAGCAGGAATATTGAATAGTCGGTCTTCAGCAGGAAAGTGGTGTAGAGAAACCAAAATTATTAGTATTATAGGATTGAATTTTCGCTCTGTAACTGTTTGGCTTCAACAGGAACGGAATAGCAGGAGCATTGGATGTCAGATTTAGATTTTCGCTTTGCGACCATTTGGAGATCTCGGCGGGATACAAACTGCCGAAATAGTATCCAAATAATACTTGAATTTTCCTTCTACAAAGATTTCCCATTCTTAGCAGGAAACAAACAGCATGCATTTTAAATGTTGTGGAGGCACCAAAATAAGCATAATATTTTTTCTCTACAGCCATTTGACCAGCAGGAATAAATAAATGATTTAGAGTAACCAAAATATAAATAGTATTTTCGCTCTCTAAGTGACATTTACAACAGGAATTTTGAGCGATGCGTACACACCAAAGCTGGTAAAAATCAGATTATAACTCTTTTAGCCATTTAGCAGGAAACTGATAATCATAATACATAATTTATGTTACCATAATATGATGTGTCACATTTGAATAAATAGGCCTAGGAGATTTTATTAGCCGTTACCTTAAAGTTGTTTGACATAAAAATATAAAAAAGGAGAAATCAAGTTACTGTTCACGGAACTACTAAAAGTCCATATTTTTCAACTGTGTAACAGCAACTTACGATTAGCCTACAAGTTTAAGTACATAATATGTATATCAGATATTTTCACATTGTATAGTTATAATAATAGGTATATTCTACAGACTGCAGCACTAACACGAGCATTTTTTGCACGTCTTTACATATGTTAACCATTAAATCCCTTATATTTAATAAAATATTCTACAAATCTGTTAATTGATTCTTATGTTATCATTGATATAGATTGGACTGGATTGATATAGAATGGACTGCGCACCGTAGTCCTTAATTTCAGCAATATATCTACTGAAAATGTCCGCACTATTGAGTGAGCGAGATGAAATAAAATAGATTTTTTTTTTGAAAATAATTAATTTCAGCGTATTTAAGATAATTTATAAATAATATAAATCTTTTAAATTGTTGGTCTCAGATTGAATCTCTGTGAACGCTTTTGGTCCGAATCTGAATCTCTGTGATCGTTATTGGTCGAAGATTAAATTTCTGTGAATGCTACAGATTCGCTTCTGATCTATTGATCTAAATCTAATTAAAAAGAGACGTGAAGAGGCAGTTATCACTGCCTATCTCTTTCTATCGAACGACACGTTTTGTGGCCTGTTGTGCTATTCATATGACATAACACTTAATAGCTATCGTTTAAATCATGTCCATGCATTTTCTTGACATTGAAGTTGTTAAATGCATTTTATGTGAAATTAATGAAAAGGTTTTTACACCTGACAACCGATAATATAGCGTGTAGAACAAATTTTACTGCGAAAATAATAAATAAAGATTGTTATCGGACATATTTTAATACATTACTTATACAATTATAATGTTGATTACGTGACAATCATCTCTTACATCTTTTTCAAACTTACCATAGATATTTGTTGATAGACACGCCGATTTCAAAGGGCATACGTGATTTGCGTATTTCTCCACATTAAAAGCAGAGCAACGTTTGAAGTGTCTTAAAAATTTAACCAACCTACTACTTCTAAGTAGTCTTGGGCGATTATGAATGATATAATCGAAATATTTCGATTATGGCCAAATAATCGATCATTCGATTATGTTAACCGAGATATCATTCGTTTGAAACGATTATTGTTAGCGAGATATCATTCGCTTCAATCGATTGTGAGATATGAAATGTATGTGAATTAATCCCGACATATATCATATTATATCATTCGGTTTCTGCATTTGCGTGCACTGACGAGTGGGGGTACTTTCGTTTGTTCTGTGTTGTACTGTTTTGGCATTCCAGTCTCCCAGACTCCAGTAGACCAGTCATTGACTGCATTACTTAAAGTTAGAGCGGCGGCGTATCTTTTGAGATTACGTGTATACGGTACATACATTTCTCATAGTGACCGGTTATTAACTTATTACTTATTATTCACTGTCACTATATTACTACAAAAGCCGTTGCAATCATAAAACAATATTTGTCAATGCCCGATATATCTCGCTCTTCCAATCCCCTTATTTTTTGATCAGAAAACAAAAATTTGTTTCCTGAATTATACGAGCTTCATAAAAAATCTCTCTGTGCGCCAGCTACCTCCGTGCCTTCCGAAAGGATATTTTCAAAAACTGGTGTCATTACTAATGCAAGGAGGAACAGACTCTCACCCAAAAATTTAGATTATATTGTTTTTTTAAATACAAATCTATGAGTTATAATTAATTTATAATAATAAAGAATTCGTTTTATTTTTGTATTGAATCATACCAGCGATTCCATTATTAATGTGTTTTGTATTAACTATTAATCCCGACACAGTACTATGTCGATTGTCGATTATGAATTATCATACATCATTCGATTATGGCAACCGAGATATCATCATATCATTCGATTATGCTTAGCGAGATATCATTCACATGATTCGATTATGCTTAGCGAGATATCATTCGATTATGCTTAGCGAGATATTCACATGATTCGATTATGGTTAGCGAGATATGAAATGTATGTATGTCGATTGTCGATTATGAATGATATATCATTCGGTTCTGCATCTGCACACATTGGGAAGTCTGTTGCACTGGAGGTGGGGGTGCTTTCGTTTGTTTAAACCAGGGGCTCCCAAAGTTTTTCGTAGGCGGGCCAATTTGATATTCCCGATTTTTTTGGCGGGCCAAAAAAAAAGAACGTAATAAAATCAAAACCAATGCGTAATAACTAGACTAGACATACTACAATAATTTTTTAAATATAAAGTAAACAATATTTTATTCATACAAACGCGTATGGTTAAAGTTCTGTAAGAATTTTTTAAAAATATTAAAATATTTTATTGTATCTTATTTGTAATATGTATTATTTATTTTACTATTTACTTATTTATTTTTTAATAAAAATATAATATATCTTATCGATATCGCGGGCCGAATTCACAGGTTTTGCGGGCCGCATTCATAATCGATAATTCAAATCATTCATAATCGATAATTCGAATGATCATTCGATTATAAAAACCGATTATTTCGATTCATTCGATTATTGAAATGTATCGATTATGCCCAACACTACTTCTAAGCTATAAATGACGAAGAGGTTTCCATTTGGTTATTAAAATTCGCGTATTTGTTTCTACAAACATTGTCAATTTAAAACTTATTGAAAGTTTTCGATTTTGTGATTTTTTTATGTTCGAAACAAAAAGTGTGATGTTTAGAAAAATTCGAATTTCTTAGACTGTTTACAAATTAGTCGTTCTTGGAAAAAAATCAGAATTAATTACGTGTTAGACTACATCTATTGGATTCGTATATAATATAGGTGATTATATGATCTGATGTCGTCCACTGTGAGTGTCTACATTGGCTTCAATGATACTCGTTCGGGAAGCAGTTATGTTGTGGCGATGCCCAATGACTCCTGGTGATGATTGTTAGTGTATTTGCCATATGGCAACATACACTATTGGCGTTGGTCGGATGGCGGGACCTAGGGGTCGGACCAACATTTCTCGACGTTTCATAACCTCCTAAACACTTTGGCACCATTTTTAAAAATGTTTATATATATATGTATATATATATATTTATATACGTATATATATATATATATATATTTATATACGTGTATATATATATATATATATATATATATATATATATATGTATATATATTTATATGTGCGGGCAATAACTTTCGAAGGAGCTAATTCATTTTAACGAAATTTGGCATACATGTTGGAATCCATCACCGCACGAAGCCTATTTAAAATGGGCCCAATCGGGTCATTTTAAGGGTAGTTTTTAGGGGTTAAAAAAGTTTTTGGTCCTAAAAATACCGAAAAAATTCTCAGAATCATTTCAAAATTGAAATTTAACCCTTTAGTAGCAAATAAAAAGTGCTCCTAAAATTATAAGCAAATCGACCCGACAGGACCGGACATACAAATTTTATGAAAACACTAGTTTGCGTATACGAATTTACTTACTGAAGGTCGTATTTAATTTGGTGCAGATGTTGGATTGATAACAATATTTCAACTAATAAAATTATTATTGTGAGGGGTGTATTAAGGGGTTCAATTTTTTTTTATTTTGTCCAAAAACAAACGTAATTTCATTTTAATAAAGCCACAATATCTGTGTTAGCAAATACACTATATTGTCGGCAGGGTTTTGGCACTGCGACCCGGGTTTTTTGTGTTGACTTTTGCTAAAGAAGAACGTTTATCTGAATAAAAGACGCAGAAAAAAGGTATGGATGCATCAGTTTAATAAAAATAGATCTGTATAGCAAAGTTTTTTAAGACTTGCCAACCTATACAAAATTATCACGATAAATTTAAGGACTACAACTGTACCTATTACTGTAGAAACGTTTAACTATATTCAGTTAACAACCTGCTACCACTTTTCCTCATCATTATGTGTCACTGGAATGAAATATCAGACCGGGAACAAACCTGTTTGATCGATTCGTGCTCTGGCGTCATCGTTTATTGTGATATCGGACTTTTCCTTCCAATGTAGACATTTACATTACAATCTTCGTGTTTTTTTCTTCTTCTGATGTCGTCCTATATCGAGTCGGAAGAAATACAGTACAGTCTTACACGGACGTCTGGTTTTAAAGTGCGAAGTCTTCATGCGCGGTAGGCGTTTATGGCCATTGATTTAGGGATAATACTCATGACTCACTTCAGTCTTCATCCATTCATTCAGAAGTTGCATGTATGTATTACATGACATGACAGATGGGTGAATGGACTGCATAATATGGAATGAAATCAATAACTCACTGTAGTGCTTTTTATGCGATTTGTTCGTACAATTCATACTTGCTAAAAACCGTTCTTAATTTCATTCCTAGGTTTCAAAAGAAAAAATTAAAATTTACTAAAAACTTAGCATCCTATTTCAAAAGAACAGGAATATATCTCAGGGAATTGTAATATAAAAAAAAGAAATTTTAATAATAATTTGAATACATGAATTGACGTAGTGAACCCGGAATGCCTTGACATATTTGTCGCGTTAAACAAAAAAATAAACCAGCTTAATTTTTTCATTGTGTTATTTTGTTTCTAGACTTTTTTTAGTATTCCGTACTCCGTACCAGAACATAAAGAATCCACTCAATCTCTGCCCATCTGTCACAGCCTTTTTTCCAGTAAAATTTACAACAAAATTATAAGATCGTTCAAGTATACCAAAAAGTCAAATCAACGGTTTTCCTATATTAAAAATCTAAATATTATCTTGTGAAGCCGATATTGTTCGAGGATTTGACTACAGTGAAATTAAGTAACAGCATTGTAAATAATAAAACATTTGAGCTTCATACAACGATGTGTGTTAAATCACCCTATTTAGTTTTTTTGGATTAGCAAGAAGAAATGCGATTAGTTTTCTATACGCGCTGCAGTTGTTACCTGGAGTGTACTTTAAAAATAACACCCTTCTTGACATCTCTCTGTGGTACCACAGTGGCGGCTTGTTACATGGGGCAAATAAATCATTTAACACAGTATTTCTCAAACTTTTTACTGTGTTAGTATCTTTATTATTAACCCTCTCTCCCAAATTTCATGAGTGTGTCGCTGACACATCGAAAAAGTGACTCAAAGCTTCACTGTCAGCTATATTCTACATTCCTCAATCAACTGTCAAAATTTTTCAATCTGCAAGTTTACACATCTCGTACCGGAGATTCACTGTTTTTTTTTTTTTAATTAAATGGCCTCTATAAATATTTATGCGGAAAGTGAATTTCAATTTTTTTCACAGATCCAGTCGCAATTTTAATTGAATTTAGTAAAAGTTATAAAGTTTAAATTCCAAGTTAAAATCTATTTCACAAAAAAATATAAATTTGAAAATTACAAACTCCCAGGTTTCAATCTAAGAACTAGTGAAAATAGAATTAGATATTCGATGTATTATTAAAAAATTTCAAAATTTAAAAAGGAATTGGTACCAGGCCAAAATAACCCTGACTGTCGGTGGTCTTCAACAAAAAAAAATCATTTTCAATTGACAGCCTACATCTTTATTTCAAATGTTATAATATCAAAACCTGATATGAAATAAATAAGTGTTATTCACTTATAATTTCACGGTCCCTGGTTCGAATGCACCACCGAATTAAGCAACGCCTCATTTAGCCGTAGCCATGAATCGTCTTTAGTTATAAATGAACATAAAGAACGACATTGTATCATTAAAGTCAACGTGCAAAAGAAGAACCCCTTGCTTGTTTTCTTCCCCACCTTTCAGATATTGTTTCATTGTCTTTCATTATTTGTTACCTTTTAAAACGTACGCATAACCGTGTCAAATAGTCTTCAAGCGGCTGATTCTATACACTCCTCGCTTTACACTCTTCCCGCCTAATGAAATTTGAATGCTCGTTCCGGAAGTGATCTCATTCGATTGTTTGTTATATTATGTGTGTTTTTGTTTGAGGTCAAATTCGACCCCTGCTGTACACATACATGCATACCAACGTATGATAAATGTACCTACTGATACAAAAATGTGTGTCACGTGATCATCATAATGTAAAGGTAGACAGTGGGTACCAACCCATGTTACAGAACAGAGGTCCTCTCTCGCTCGCACTTATGTTGTAACAAATACGTAACGAACTAGACTGGGCACATGCTAATAGAAGTGTTCATGATACAGCGCGATACTGGGTGTGCTGAAAAATATAATTTTGGGGCTCGTACCAAAATTGTAGAAATGGAACCTTCATTGTCCGTCTGCCTGTCTAGTCTGTCTCACGTTTGTAACTTCTAAAGTAGGACGTTCAAATTTGGCACAATATATCCCAAGAAACGTTTAAAAAGTTGCACCCTCTGCGGACAATAATACATGTCATTGGCAAAAGCTCACTTTGAAGATATTAAATAGTAAGTTAACTATCTAGTGCACGAATTATTTTATGACGCAGTGTGACATTATGGTAAAACGAGAACCAACGAGTTTTAACACACAAGTCAAAATAATCACGCACTATACATATATTGCACGTAACCTTATAAAATAGCTGATTTTCACCTAATTTTCAAAAATGTTGACTGTTCAGTTTAAAGAAGATCTCTTCTAATTGTTGGCTGCATTCAACTCTCTTGTTAGACTGTAATTTACTAGTAATATGGTAATACGATTACTACTTTACGCAACTTTGCAGAACTAGTATTGAATGCCATATTTTACGACGGCTATCTCCGAAACATTGAATCTAAAATTTTGAAAAAAAAAGTATATAAAGAGGTTGGTAAAGAATACAATGAAGTGTAACCGGCGCTTCTTATTTAGAATATAACTTTCTTTTGATTCAGCAAAAAAGTAGGTATATAATATGTTCCATTGAAAATACAGACGTTTCAACGTGAAGTTCAAATGTGTTACAATTTTAATCAGAGAAAAACGACACCAAACTTCATTTTTTCAAATCAATACTAAATATGTCAGAATAATACGAAATACGTATTTGTATTTTCTTATTAATTTAATATTGAAGCTTTCATACATTTTTTTATTTCATCCATGGACTACCAGAATTTCAGAAATTCATTTTTAAGTAATTGATCGCAGAATCACAAAGTTGTTGTTGAAGATTTTCATCAAAATGATGGGAAAAACTGTTTTTTTTTTCGATAATAGACGTGCTCGTTGATCTTTTTTTTAAGATTCACATCAAAGTGATGAACGCTTCATCACTTTGATATGAATCTTAAAAAAAAAATCAACGAGCACGTCAATTAACAAAAAAAAACAGTTTTTGCAAATGGAAACGCATGACTAACAGTTATTTGACAAGGAGGTTTTTTGAGTTTCCGCGCTATTTCTGAGCCACTTGTATTTGTGGACAATGCGGCTGACTGCTGCAGAGAGATACACAATATAATTGACCGACTCGAACTGCTTGGCTTGGTCGGCCGATCACCTTATTAGGCCACTTCATACAGCGTACGCCGTGATTTACTACTTTCTCTGAATTAGAATGTAGATTATTGCTTACTTGTATTATTTGAGAGCGTTATGTGGCACTAATAACAATACATTTGTGTCTGATGTCTTCGGTCAGGTATATTATTATATACGTATATTAATATTGTGTGCAGGCCAACTACCTTATCACGTTTTAAACACGATACGGAGGTATTTTTTTACAAATAAAAGAAAAATGAGAACGGAGTGCAAAATTTGTAATTTTTCAAAAATGGTAAAATTTATTTCGTTTTGTTAAAGCTATCAATAAGGATGTTGACTGTATTCAAATAAAAACATAATTTTAACGTTACGTGGTAGTTTCTATGATAACAATACTAAAAAACACAATATTTTCCTTTATTATTAAGGAATTTAATTAATATTTTATAGATAAAACGTAATTAAATCAATCTCGAGTCACGTGACAACGAACACCAATCAGAGTTCATGACGTCACTTGTTCGTAAACATCACCAGACACTGTTCACGCTGTCAAAAGCGTTTATTGTTTGGTTAATATTTAGAGCGTAATTTATTATTATTTGTTTATAGTAAACGTCAAAATACATATAACTATAGCAACAATTACGAAAAAACCTTACACCATCCCGTCAGTTTAGCAGCGTTTATGAACATATGACCTCACAGCTGTCACGAGTCAACAATTTGCCCTTCGGAGCGAAGTTTGAAACGGAATTTAAAATACAAGATTTTTAAAGCTTTAGTCGTATTTAAAAAATAATAATAAATATTTGTGGCTATATTAGGTACTTATGCACGATTTAAAACACTTTCCCAAAAATAGTCAACATTCCTATTATCAGAGCCCAATTTGTTGTGACTTTTAACAACTTTAGCCAATGGTTTCGCTTGCGTCAATATCGATTTTGAAAAAACCTTATCTTAACTCGAATGTACAGACAAAAATTCTGTAAACACGTTTTCTCGTGTGAGTGTTTCGCAAAATAGCCGAAAACATCGAAACACCCAACAGAAAACGAAATCGCAGACGTAAGTTCGTTACTATTTAATATAAATTCAATCAATACTTTTACTAATTTCCAAGTCCTGTACCTGAGAACTGAAAGAATTAAAGGAACAAATGTTTTTTCTCATTACAACAAAAATCCAAATAAAATAGTAGCGCACTTATTACTTCTTACTGTAAAAATACTGATTCATGGGCTGCCTTTAACTGCGCCTCATGTAAGGACACCGTACGTTTTTTTTCATGACCAAATTTTATTAAAATATGTAAGGAATCAGCCCCTCAAATCTATTGACGTCCGTTACATGATATTAGAATTACTTGTCCACTGATTTTGCCATAGCATAATAACATATTATATCACCCACCAGCATTACTGGATCCATAACAGTCTATTTTATGCCATAACTTGATAATTTGTTCGGACAATATACGTACAACACTCAAACAAATTAGAAGAACATTTTTTTCGTTACGATTATTTTTTTCTATTACCTACATAATAATGAGAGCGATAATATTTAGTATTTCTAGTCATTATTGGTTTGATTTGGCAAGAAATTAGAACACAGCTAAAAAATATCTAAGTAATCATAATATTTCTTTTAATGTACCTAGATGTTTCAAAAACTAATATAAACTTTAGAACCGTATGCAAAATTTATTATTGGTCCTCTAGTTTTTTGGAGCAATGTACAACCATCTCCTGTATTAGCAGGGCTGCACTTCATCAAATTAAGCCACCTAATACCGATTCTGATTTAAATCGTAAACAATAAAAAATCTTAGGGCTGGTGGAATAAAATGCAAGAATTGTTAAAAAATTGATTTCCGATAAAATTGTCACCAAAAAACAGCAACAAGTTTTTAAAGAAGTAATTTATTTTGGAACTCCTCTAATTGGAACCACGGGAAGATTTATCTTTAGTTGATAAGGAATATCATGCATGTAATTCCAACGTGTCGGCAGAAATGTACTGACATCCTCAGACCACAATGTCGCCAAAACTTTTCTATAAACTTGTCAAATATACTAAATTATATAAATAATATTGTATTTACAAATTATGATAAATTTTAGTAACAAAATATTTGTTTTTGCACACACCCCTATAAAATAGCTGTTTTTCATGCCTCTATGGTATAAGAGATAGTAAAATGACCCATTTCACACTAGTGCGTAAAGTAAAACAAAAAATGAGATCTTAACAATCCAACAGTAAGTTTCAAAAGCGGCCTGCCAGTTATCGATTAAATCAATAAGATGAACAAAGATAACAAAGCGACACAATGTCGGTGTAATTTTCATAAACAATCCAAATAAAATGCAATATGGCCGCACACAGTGTCACAGCTGTCAGAAATATTGTTATAAAGGGAAAATCAGCTATTTTATAGGAGGTGCATATATGCAAAAATGTAATATGTATCTCGAACCTAATGCTTTAATGGCTCGTTTTTTCATGTCACAACTCGGACATAAAATAATGCATTATTATAGTTATTACATTCCAGATACATAAATTACGTTTATAATTCTCATACCAACTTTAAAATTAAATTCGAAATTCTGAACTGTTAGTCACTAACGCTTAATTATATTACTTGGACAGAAAAACGCGTGATTGAAAGTGAAAATTTTTTTTTTAAAAATGAATCGTGCCGTCCCTGTCGATAGCTCAGTTTGATGCAAACAGAAAGAAAAGTGGCCACCGCCGTCGGCGCGGCGATCCAGTGCACTTTGTGTCCACCAACCAAAGTTGGCGGCGAAGGGGCATATATAGAAGGAACGAACGGAGACGGCAGTCAAGGTGGCGGTGGTGAAATAGCGATGCCATGAACAAGAACACCGCCACCGTACAAACGTATCCGACTACCTACTTTACTTATTCTGTTTCTCGCTCTACTACCGTTACAATCCAACCCTCGATGTCATCAGGGCTTGACAAACTATGTGACGTAGTAGGGTCACACAACAATCGATAGTAACAGTTTCATTGTCTTATGTTTGTTTTTTTGCAAAGTTTCCGGTTATTTTGTATGATATGGTGGAGAAAACGTGTTTCTAGAATTTTTGTCCGTGTAACTAGTTGTTTGCAGCAACATCATTCTAAAATGGCCGAATATATTTTAACTATACGCTATCGATTGGTCATTTGGTAATATTAGATACTGTTGGGTCTCCTAGTGACAACATTAATACTCTGCATTGTCGACTACAGCATTGTTTTGTTTGAAGTTTCTATTAGCAACGCTTGAGAAACAAAAAATTATAATTTTAAATCTCGTTGTGATCAGACACATTTAGACTTCGTCTTGATTAAATCAAATTTTATTGTGTTTTATTTATTTATTATTTATTTTATATATAATAGATCAAACAACGATCATTATAATACCTATCAATGTCCTATGTTTCAAGACTGACTATAAAGTAGGTTGGCAAAGTAGGCAAAATAGACTAAATATAAATATTTATTTAAGGACAAGAATGATACCGGATGGATAGTTTAAGCAGATTAATAGATTAATTTTGAAATTCGGCATAATTTAATTTTTTTTTTCGTTTCGATTGTCGAGAAGAAACGCCCAAGACTCGGAATAGCGTCACCCATACTTTGGATAGCCTAACGAATAGTACCTACTATAGTAATAATGATAGCGTTGCTGAATTTGCAATTCATTGCGCTTCACTCAACCCTAAACACTGTAGCGTTGTTACAACTGTGACTAGTGACATCGTGTTAGCCTGTCTCTGTCAGGACGAGTCGACCGAGCAACAAGAATCTCCTCTGCCTTCTGATAGTAAACTAAATTGTGCGCCTCGCTCATCCCTACAAAGTACCTATTCCATGCACGGCAAACCACCACTACGAATGTAACTAGTAGTAGTACCGCCGCCGCTACCCCGTCAGGACGACTCGACCGAGCAACGAGAATCTTCCTTGCCTGCTTTGCCTTGCCTTCGCTACGGCGATGCTTGTGATATCGATCGAACGGAAGTCTCGGTCGCTGTTGCCATGGCAACGCGAAAGCCAATCTGGCCAGGGGTTCAGACTGAGACAGATACACAGTGCGAAAAAAAGACAGATTATTTTTTTATTTATTATCCCTCCATTATCCTGTGAATGTGTACGTTTGTGTTTGATTGTGGACGTGCGTTCGGTGACGCTCGTGAGAGATCGGATGACATGTCGTCAGGGTGCTCTCCTTTTTCTCTACACGCCATACGCTATTATTGTTCAAGTTCGTAAACAACTGTTCCAAGAAGCGTTTGCATTCCTGACTCTCCTCTCCTTGTATTTACTTTCAAACTTTAATGTTTTAAAGCCAACAACTTACTGTTTATGATTTAATCAGTCATACATCGTCAACATCGACGAACTCTTTATATTTACTGTTTTCATTGAAAACCATTGTTCCATCATAATTTTGCAAAACAATCTCTTCCGTTCCTAATTATCAGTCGTTTTTTTCATCTTCTCAATATATTTCTCGAACCTAATGGAAATGTGATGCTATATCTATTTTACACATGCATCCTTTATTAATTGTTTAACTATGATCAGACAATTATTTAATGCCACTATCTTAAACTTCAGGAATGAAATTCAATTTCAACTCACGAGTCACATCTCACCATCAATATCAAATAGATATTTAAAAAAGTTTATGAATAACTATTGATGAAAATAGTTATCTCTAAAATTTTATAAAATTAAATAAACAAAACAAAAATTTAAAAATTTAATATTAAATTTGTAGATAGGAGGATGCATATTCCTGTTATACTGACACCCAAACTCTGGACCCCACATCGTAAGCAAATTAAACATAAATAAACTGCCTGCTTTCCACAAAAGCAAATGACTGTTCAGGACGTTCAGGTGCATATCTTAACCATTGGAAGGAGCTGTTCTGGTGGTTTTCAAGCACTTTTGCTTGACTCTTTGGAAGTTATATGGATCGATCAGGTTACTCTGATTGAACTAGTTGCTTTCAAAGAAGGCACGTCCACCATTGTCCGTACATCGTAAGCATCAATATAATAAGTTAAGTTCTGCTTAAAAAGCAATTATTTAAAAGTTCAGTACGTCACTGACTTCATCCGTGTCGAAATAGCTAGCAGCAAATCAAATACTTCAATTTATCATTATCAACATTACTTAATATCGGAATAAAAAATTTCGCTCATATATTGTCATACAAATTTGCACCTGTCATTATTTAAATCTTCCAACAAATTCATAGCTTAAAGCATTGGTTTGTTGTTATGAGACAATTTTTCATTCGTTAAATGCAAAATTTTATTATATTTCTTTCAAATAAAAGTTCACTATTGTAATTATATATTAAGTTATAGTAATTTATTACCTTTCTATTGATTTGATTCTTCCGCTCGCTTTTTTTTATTTAAGATTTTTCATTTCAAACAGATTATTTTATTTATGAAAGTTGAAGACAGAAAGCCATGCCATTAATATATCTGCGAGCGAATAGAAAAGTTTAAAATCGATGTGATCACTCATTCACTAACAATTTTAATATCGATTCTAAATTGAAAACTTTAGATAAAACAGTTAAGAAATTATAGTTAATAGTAGATTGTATACATATAGTGTCATTATGCTAAAAACGACAGGTGCTCACTAGTCGTAATACTATTACGCACGAGGTATATATGATATTTTGTGAGCGTATACCTCCTATGAAATATCTACTTTTCACTTCATTTGCGTGGCGCGACCAGCTTCGTTTTACTTTACCGCACATAGCGGTAGTAAAATGACCTTTTTCGCACTAGTGTGTAAAATAAAACAAACGTAATGCGATTTTAGCAATTTAATAATTATATATCTATCAGTTGTCATTATCTATCTGATCGACAAAGAAGGCTTTGTCATCGTAAACAATCCTTTCCAATATAGGCGAATTGTCAAGGATATAAATATATATTTATTACAAAGTGAAAATCAGCTGTTTTATAAAAGATACGTGCAAAAATTTAGTATATCTTATTTATAACGATATTACGACTCGGTGACTGTTAAAACTCGCCGGTCGTTCGTTTTAATATAATGTCACTTACTCATTGACGAACGAAATATATAAAATATTATTTCTTTTGGAGCCGGTTCCTAAAAAAATTGTAAAATGATGAATCATTAGTGAAGTATTTACTATATCCTTTCAAAAGTTAGAAATTAACTGTCAGATTTAAGAGACATCACTTTTCCAAATATTGATCAATTTTTGAGATGCACATCTTAGTTGTTACAGGTCTTCTTTTACTGTTTTGTATACTGTATATTATTTCGTATATTTTTCATTTAATTTCTGTTTTAAAATTTTTTCATGGGCTTAGTGGAAAATAAAAGCAATTATTATTATTATCATTTACTCTAATCATTTCATAGTAAAATCACTGTTTCTAATTGAATTGATAGTAAATTAATCAAATCAGGAAGTTTTTGAATATAAATCGAATAATACAAAAGATTAATCATTAACATGCCAAACAAATTGGGATTTCGATTTATCCGTTTGACATTTCATTCTGTTTGTCTGCCTACCTCATTGTACTACGATGACGACCAAATGTGTGAACTGGTTTTAAGAAAATTTATCAAGGACCTTCTTTTAATAGTGATAAGGATAGAATATAGTTGTGGCCTGTTTGTTTCTATAGTATTCTGAGAGAGCTGACCACACATTCATTATTAAGAGACACTGTTTACACCGCTAGGGCATGTCCGGAAAATTTAAAATCGATGCTTTTAACCTAGACTAAATGGTTTTGAAGTTACTTTATATTTTGAATAATATAATCTGCTAATAGCAATCGTTTGAATTGTGTGAATCTTAAAAATCCCGATCGTACGACAGCAAGCGAACCATGTCAGCGTTATAAAGTATACTATACTGTATATGAAGCAGAGAGTATGGTGGGGTGCGGGACTGACTTTACTACGTATACGTGGTATAACAGAAGTTTAACCATTTGACCAACAGGGTAGGACTATCAATTTTTTCTGCAATGTTTTAGTTTGACTCTGTGCAGGCACAAATTAGATTGAAAGACAAATGACCGCAAACCTTGCCATTTAATGATTAATGTTAAAAGTCAGAACCGTAGTGAAAAGGGTTTGGAGAGTTTAGAAATTTTGTTTATTTCAACAGAATAAGAAAACCGTTTTTGAACTGTTCGCCAAAAAGAACGTTTGCAAAGTTATGTTTAATTAGATTAATGTTTTTTTTTCACACCCCATTATAAAATAGTTGCTTTTCATGCTTATACAGATATTGTAGTAAAATGATTCATTTCATACTAGTGAGTAAAGTAAAACAAATAAATGTAATTTAACCAATCCAACAGTAAATTCCAAAAGCGACCTGTCAGGCTCCATTATATCACTATAAGAGTAACACAAACAGCAAATCAGACGTAGTTTTCACAAGCAACCGAAATGAAATGCAATATAGCCAGTCAGAAATTATTATAAAATGAAATTCAACTATTTTATAGGAGGCACGTATAAAAAATGTTGTATGCGTCTTGAATGTAATACCATTATGTTTCGTGTGACTGTTAAAACTCGCTTGTGCTCGTTTTAGCATAATGCTACAACTCGTGCATAATAATTCACGTTCTAGATATATAAACTATTATTTTGGCCTACCCTCTATCAAATAGCTACTTTAAAATTTACATGCATGTATACCGACACGTAACGTGACTCATTACGCACTAGGAAGGTAAAATAAAACGAAACTGATTGAGCTATACCAATTCCATAGTAAATCACTGTTTGCCACTTGTTATTTTTTTATAATCTACTGTTAAAAGTGACGTTTGCTCCAATGAGAAATCTCAAAATTTTTGAAAACGAGATGACTTGTAGTTATTTTATATTATGTAGGTCAAAAAATACCATATAATATACTTTGTGCCTAATGTTATTGTTAAAACTCCCTGACGTTCGTTTTTATATAATGTGACAACTCGCCGTGATATAAGTCATTACGACACTAGGTATACAATCTACTATTTCGATTTTCTCATTAGGTATTAAGGAAAACTAAATTAATAATTGAAAAAAGTAGAACACTTATTTTTTAGAAAAAAGTTTTTTTTACCAAATGTTTTTTTTTTCTTAATCAAAAAATATTAATATTATTAATTCTAATTTACTTTTCGTGGTGTTTTTGTTATTCCTTATCCCACAGGAAACAAAAAATAATTTATGGCGCAATTCTGTAACGTCTGTTAAGTGTGTCCAGCACTGTATGAACTTTAACGTAATGTTAAATTTGTTGGAAAGTAACAAAAAATTAACAGCACTGTAAATTCTTACATTCTTAGCACCATTAATATATTTCATCCACGGTCCACCAGAATAGATATGCATCCTGGGAAATAAGAATATGGAAGGTAGACATAAACTTTCTACAAAACCCTGTAGATACAATGATGATGGCGGCGGCGGGATGATGGTGGTGCACTCGTTGACGATGATGATGAAATATGGGACACGTGGTTAGACTCAGAATGACATAACTTCGCGCCGTGGAGTCGCGGCGCGGAGGACGTCGGTCGGTCGGTCGGATTGTTGCGGCGATATTATATGGATGATGTGTGCGGCGGACACAAAGGGAGTGGTGCCAGTAAGCTAGTGCTACCCGATGACTGAATTGAGAGCCGAGCAAAGAAAATCCTCCTTTCTTTGTCCAAGAGGACAACCAGCACCCGTCGCGTCATCTCAACACTCTACTCGTTCTTTTCCTGTTCTGATTCTTAACAAGGGCTGGAATTATTTATCTTATCGAAAATTACTATTTCCGTTTTTCTTACTAATCGAATTCTGTTTAAAACTCCATAGCAATTAGCAAAGCAGAAATGTTAATAAAATCAACTAGCATATCGATTTGTTATCGACATTTCTTTAAAATGTAACTGTTGATTTTGTTTTAATTGAACTAACAAATTTAAAAAACCCGGGTCGCAGTGCCAAAACCCTGCCGACAATATAGTGTATTTGCTTGTATAGGACCGTGTGGTTTTATACTTTTATTATGTGAAATTAAGTTTGTTTTTGGGCAAAATAAAAAATTTAACCCCTTAATACACCCCTCAAAATAACATTTTTTTTCTTAATTGTAATATTATTATCAATCTAACGTCTACATTGAATTAAATACACCCTTCAATAAATAAGTCACTATCTGCAAACTAGTGTTTTCATAAAATTTGTAAATCCGGTCCTATCGGGCCGATTTTATTAAAATTTTGGGGACACTTTTTAATTACTACCAAAGGGTTAAATTTCAATTTTGAAACGATTCGGAGAATTTTTTCGGTATTTTGGGGCCCAAAAACATTTTTCAACCCCTAAAAACTACCCTTAAAATAGCCCGATTAGGCCCATTTTAAATAGGCTTCTTGCGGTGATGGATTTCAACACGTGGTCCAAATTTCGTTGAAATCAATTAACTCTTTCGAAAGTTATTGCGCGTACACACACACATATATATATATATATATATTTCTCGACGTTTCATAACCTCCTAAATACTTTGGCACCATTTTTAAAAATGTTTATATATATATGATATATATATATATATATATATATATATATATATATATATATATATATATATAACATTTTTAAAAATGGTGCCAAAGTATTCTAGGTTAACGGGAAGTATGCCATAAGTTTTAATAATGCATGAGTCACTAACAAAAAAGTAAATTTTTTGAAATAATTTTTTTGCATTAAGTTAGAAACTCAAATTTTTTACACGTTTAACGATCGAAGAAGTTAATATTTGAAATTAATTTCGACTTGATACCTTTCGCCGTACCTGAGAAAAAGGATCTTAACGGACAGACAGGCAAACAGCAAAGTAACTTTATAAGGATTCCGTATCTCAGAATGAAAACAAAACGGACCATTATAGGATCATTTTGTTCCTTTAGAAATATGTCAGAATACAAATTCATTTAAAAAGAACTTCAGAAATATTTTTGTAAGGGTAAATGTCAAATTAATTCTAAGATTGATTCCGATCGGATAGTCTTAGCGACAAATAAATTGACGAAATGAGGCATATTTAGAACGATACCCTGCATTTCTAAAACTATTGACTTTACTTGACTGAGTGGTATGTATGTTCGTTTGCTCGCTTTTGACTTTTCCGAGCAGTTCTGATAAAACCAGAATCAGCCTTCAGCGTTCGGTATTGTTTCTTTATAATAACTAAAAATAATATTGATAAAAAGAAAAATTCTGATGACACATTGGTGTACAAAAAGCTTAAAAAATATATATAATTCAATCGGTTGAGTAGAGACTACTAGCAGACTATCGAAAGAATAAGACTTGTACTTAATTTTCAGTCTCTCCCAAGCCCTATTCTCAATTCTCTTATGTAACTGATTTCATCTAACTTCACACGGTATCGACACTGAATGTTAATTCTTCTCTTAAAAAGTTCTCTTCCGCTTACTTTTTTATTTTTCTTTAGAGAATAAATCCAAATCGATACACTTTTTTATGAAATAAAAAATACATGTACATTTTAGACATTAATATCTGCAATTTTGACCACCTATCCCACACATTTTCTGTTTTTAAAACATGAATAGTTTCTGTGAAAAATGTGATTTCAGCAGCCATTTTTGAAGATGGCCGCCGTAATACAATTTTTCTCTTACTTATACGACTTTTTCCCTAATTTTCCTACGATGATACTAACTGAGTTATCGATATACAATTATGAACTTGTTTTTCCAATAATTTAAATTCTCGTAAATCGAAAAATTGTAAACCGAACGTTGAGTGTAATTATTATTTCAAAGACTGCGAATACAGATTTTATTAAAGAATGAAAAATATAATCACAAAATCTGATACTAACAATGCTATAAATCATCTTCAAAGAATGGATTTTCAAGTTTACCACAAAAAGAACAAACCAGCTCCTGAACGGCATTGAAAAATGAAAAGCAAAACATTTTTCAACTACACTTGCAAAATATATCATCGTAACTAGTAGAATCAAAAAGATTTCGATGTACAAACTTACAAAGAGCTATTTAACTCATTCATAACTGACTGACTGATTCATCAGAATCTGTAATAATTACGCTATACAGAATGCCCTTTAAATAATACAATAATTCGTGTCGAGTGGAGACCGACAAACATACGCACAGACTTTTTTCAAAAATATGTTTTTAGGATTCAAGGGACCTCAAAACAAAAAAAAATATTGTAAAATTTTGAAAAGTTAATTTTGATCTAAATGCCCCACTAGTAGGTTGGAATGGTAATTACATGGAAACATTTCGTTATCTTCCTGAACAAAACAGAGTTCAAATCGGTTAAGTTGTCGATAAGTATTTCTTTGTTTTGGAAAAATAGAATTTTGGAAAATTCGAAACATTTTATTTTTTAAATTAATTATTATACATGTTGATAAAGTTTGGCTAGTTCACACACATGTTTGATTAAGAAAATAAAAAATCTTTGAAAGCTCACAATCTAAAAGCGGTACTATATTTTCTTTTGTTTTTTAAAGTCAGAGTATATGTTTTTTATGAGTGCAATACATGTAAGAAGTATCTAAAAAAAGTAATTTGTGATTTTTTTTAGATTAAATTTCTAATTATTTACTTGTAAAATGAAAGCACGCGTAACGTAGTTCTTGCAATAAAGAGAAATGAAGAAAACATCTAGTCATAAATCTAATACATCAAAAAAGGAAAATGCTACAAATACGAGGACTATGAACTTTAATACATTGAAAATAAAAACGTATAATAGAAGAAAGACAAGGATAAACGATAAGTTTATTCTGTGTAACTATACAGGCAGGTACAGAGTCCTGTAAAGTTTCACTGCATTAATCAAGCTCCTTGTATCAAAAATAACTATTTTTTGCTACTAACACAAAAAAGTTTCTCAAATAATATTCAAACAAAAAAGTGATAAACCTTTTAAATGTAAGAGATGATAAAAAAATCTCATTGTACAGGGTGTCTCAGAACAATCTTCTGAGGGAAATAAGTACAGTGAAACAAAGAAAATAATTCTGAGCAGAAAAGTCCCTAGACATTTTTTGCTCCGGCAATGAAATATTAATTATAATTAATATCTACCGCGGATTTTATCCAAACAATTAATCTCTTTTAATTAGAATCAACCTCCTAAATTTAATCTTCTTTCATTACTATTTACTTTTTCAAAATTCTAAAAAATATGGCAGCAGTTGAGACATGCGCACAAAACATTTTGAAGTATATGAAAAAGTCTATTCGGAATTTCACTAAAAATAATCAATGATAATCTTTTATGTTACGTCGGAAACACTTTGTATATAAAAGATAAATTATAATCCATAACTATTGTATATATTTTAAATTTAAATGGGACACCGACGCATAAATCTATTTCTCTATAAAACAATAATTATTGTTCTTTCTACAATTGTTTGTTACGCCTGTTTGTAACAAAACCGTGATTAGAAATTTTTATAAAGCAACTGTTCATTTTGTCAGTTTTGTGATCCGTTAATAGCTGAGAAAAATACATAGCTGCTTTGACCGAACAAATTTCCTTATTGTACTGTTGTATAACTACAGTGAATTCGCATATTTAAAATATTTCTTTAGGAAAAATTCCCTGATTGATAGAGTAAAAATAGTAAATTCTCGTTTTATGGTTTTTTCCCGTAATAATAATTCTGATTCCTAAAATCATTATCAGGTTTCAAATCGATTTCGATTTCCTTCAGCAGGGAAAAATATTTTAGTGCATTTTCACGTTTCCATAATCAGTCGATAGCAAACCTCTGCTTTTCAAGTTCCAGTCTGAATGAATGTTTATGGTTCAATTTATTGTTAAAATAATAAAATATGAATTGGTACTCTGCCGATAATAATAGAAATCGTAGCTGTTACCGGTCATAAAAATAGATAAACTGACTAGAGTCATCTAATATTTTATTTTTGTTTGTTCCTACAGAAATCAAAAACCGGCCGTGGATCGTGGACGTCAGGATTGTGTGTGTTGACTGCGAATCAGAAAACTTAGTGGATAGTACGGAAATTTTTAATTACAGGAATGCGTAATAGGTAAATGTTTCTGAGGTTACTTATTGCACATACCTACCCGATGAGTTTCGCTGATACAAATAGTTATATCTAAGTTAGTTTCCCAAGAAATTGATTAAAATTGAAGCTTCTTGAAGAGGGGAAATACAGTTGTTTAAAAGAATCGTTTTTAAATTGATTCGCGTTCATAATAAATCCTGAAATTTCAATTAAAAATCGCGAACAGCAGGCGTCGGTTGCAGGGATGTCGAAACAATAATGATATATCGATGTTTTTTGGCGATATTTTAATTTTTTTATAATCTAATTTTTAAATTCGTCGAAAACGTGTCAAAAACAATACTTCTTTTTCAGAAAGGACAATCGTTAATATTTTGTATCACATACCTCAAAGGCTAAAAGACATGGATCGAAGTCGCAAGACGGCCACGCAAAACCAACGAAACGAACGTCTGGTGTCTATAGGCTCGATAATTTTTCTCGATATTTCCAATATTTTAAAACTTCGACATCCCTATCCGGTTGGTCTGTATATACGTACACACGTCCGAGCTCCACAGGTCACAGTTCTTGACAAATCGACTTGATTTTATTTTCATTGAAACTGTCAACATCGCTTCAGCTATTCTAGCTAACAAGCTTGGGACTAGTTTCCAATTATTCATATTCATATAGTGAAAAATATCAGAAACGGGTTTGGGGAAAAAATCAGTGGACAAATCGACTGTTTCACTGTACATACACATTGTCTCTGTGCGTAAATTCAATGAATTGCGAGTGCATATTGTGTATTTCGGCATCTATTGTTTTTCATAAACATTTCGTCTATGTATTTTTCTTTTGTTCATACACAAACGAAATATACGCGTATGGTGTATCTACACATGTGTAGTGTTTATATGTACATATTATATTTGTTTACTAGTGCCATTGTTTTTATTTTATTGTAGCTTCACATTCAATAGAAGCAGATACTATATGGAAATGATTCTGAGACATCCGTGTGACAAACGAGAGAATGAACTCTTGAACACTCCGTCTGAACCAGATTTAAATTACATATATACACAAACGGTTAAGGTTTCTGATGGAACAGTAATAAATAATTATGGATTACGAGCCAAAGTTTCTTTTAACACACTTTATAGGGATGTCAGAAGTGCCAAAAAGTATCGATATATATCGTATCGATATTTTTTTCAAGTATCGATATCGATACCGATATATTTTTTAAAAAATATCGATATATCAGTACAATTTTAATGAGAACATTGGCACTCGAAGAAATTTAGTATACATATTGGCTAGTTTAATATATTCTCAAGTAGCAATGGACGGACATTATTTCTAATAAATCAAGTAATAAATAATTATCTGAAATCAAAAACAACGATAAGATTTTTTTTGTTTATCAAACAAACGTCTAATACATCTGGAGCAGATAATTTTAGAGATTAATCGAACAATTAATAAAGCCAGGAATGCATGTCTGCCAGAGGTAACATTCGACAGAAAATTGTTGGTATACAGCATGAATTGAGGTGTAAAACGAAATACTTAAAAATATTCTAGATGTTGTAGAAATGAAATGAAATATTGCTATTTTGACTGTTTATTATTCCGAAAATATAAAAAAATTCGGAATAATTAAACGACCATAGTCCATAGCCCTATTATTTTTGGGGAAAATCGACGCATGCGCAGAAGCGATCTTTTTATAACGTTGATTTTTAGGGTTCCGTGCCCCAAAAGGAAAAAACGAAACCCTTATAGGATCACTCGTGTGTCTGCCCGTCCTACTGTTTTAGTCAATTTGCTCCGAACGACTGGACCGATTGAGTTAAAATTTGGTACACATAGTAAGTCGGTGACCATAAGACGAACATGTAACGTAAATAAACATGGGAGTCATTTTTGGGGAAAAAATTAGGAAATTAAAAAAAAAGTTTAGCAAACTGTATCGTGTGATATATCCAATGAAAGAGCTTGTCGTAAAGGTCTCAAATAATTTTTTTTTTATAATTTTAAATAGATAATTTTAAAGTTACTTAAGAAAATAGATGAAAATTGGCCATTGCCCCCCTTTTATCTCCTACTGGACCGATCGAGTTGAAATTTCGTACACATATGTAAGTCGGTGACCCAAAAACAGATGTGTAACGTAAATAAATGAATTTTGAACATGAGGGTCATTTTTGGGAAAAAATTATGAAATTAAAAAAAAAAGTTTGGCAAACTGTACCGTGTGACATATCAAATGAAAGAGCTTGTCGTAACGGTCTCAAATATATATTTTTTTACAATAAATAGTTTTGAAGTTATTTAAGAAAATAGATGAACATTTGACCATTCCCCCCCCCCTTATCTCCGAAACTATTGGGCCTAAAATTTTGAAAAAAATAGGGATTGTCGGGTGTCACCCATAGTTTGCAGGAAAACCTAAACTAAAATCTTAAGTCTTAAAGTACTCACGGAAAACAGAATAGAACGAAACCCTAATCTTGCGAGTTCGACTCGCACTTGACCAGTTTTTTTTATTACAACGATATTCTTTTAAAAACATTTTCTCCAAAAAAGTTTTGCAAAAAAATGTTTTTCTAAACTTTTTCCAAAATGGTATTGTCAAAAAATTTAGTAACTATATTAGAAATTGCATCCGTTTGTCTTTTAAAGACAGGACGTACGCAATCTTCTAATGTCCATAGCATACTGTACAACAAAGAGAACCGAACCCACTGCACGATTTATTAAGTAAAATCGAATTTTTATTCTGTTTTATATATATAAAAAAACTGTTTCTGCGTATTATGTTGTACGAAATTTATGTATAATTTCTTCCTCTTTCATTTAAGACAAGTCTCGAACCGATCTGATTTAAATTGAGTGAATTATAAGCAAAACACGTTATACTTATAGCTACAGATATTAGCTTATCGGTCGCGGTGACGCGGTGACGCGAACTCAAGATTTTATCCCCATCCAAACAGAAATAAAAATTGCCCAACGCGCCTAAAGAAGTTTTCACTTCAAAAATCTATTCCGAATATTTAGCCGACACAACGGTGTAAATATCAGGTTAAAACACTATGAAGCACTTCTAATATAATATTACATGGTATACGTAATATTATTTTGATACTATCGATTATATTATAAATTAACAGACCCATAACTGTTTATGAGAACAAAATGACCTTCACTATTTATGTTTAATGTGTTCTGATTGACCTCTAACTGGTCTTCTTCATCATCATCGTCGAATAGGCAATAACGGACGGAAATACCAGAGCGTGCTTGTTGAACACCAGGTGAGGGGTTCAATTGTTCTGTGGGAGTCGTTGCTCTTTGTTCCACTGCACTTCAAGTATACTTTATTACACACAGATATTTTATTAATTATTAACTTATTAGTGTATTTGCCATATGGCAACATACACTATTGGCGTCGGTCGGATGGCGGGACCTAGGGGTCGGACCAAAATTTCTCGACGTTTCATAACCTCCTAAACACTTTGGCACCATTTTTAAAAATGTTTATATATATATGTATATATATATATATATATATATATATATATATATATATATATATATATATATATATATATATATATATATATATATATATATATATATATATATATATATATATATATAGGTATATATGTGTGCGGGCTATAACTTTCGAAGAAGTTAATTTATTTTAACGAAATTTGGCACACATACTGGAATCCATCACCGCACGAAGCCTATTTAAAATGGGCCCAATCGGGCCATTTTAAGGGTAGTTTTTAGGGGTTGAAAAATGTTTTTGGGGCCCAAAATACCAAAAAAATTCTCCGAATCGTTTCAAAATTGAAATTTAACCCTCTGGTAGTAATTAAAAAGTGTCCCTAAAATTTTAATAAAATCGGCCCGACAGGACCGGACTTACAAATTTTATGAAAACACTAGTTTGCAGATAGTGAATTACTTACAGAAAGTTGCTTATAATTTGGTATAGAGGTTCCATTGATAATAATATTGCAATTAAGAAAAAAAATGTTATTTTAAGGGCTGTATTAAGGAGTAAAATTTTTTATTTTGCCCAAAAACCAACTTAAGTTCGCATAATAAAGCCACACTGCCTGTATCAGCAAATACACTATATTGTCGGCAGGGTTTTGGCACTGCGACCCGGGTTTTTTATTATAAGGGCTTACTATTTGTCTATCATATAAGCGTGATAATAGGATTGAAAAATAGTGCTCGAAATCCCATTCTGGTTGATCTATCCTCAAAACGAAAACATATGTAATTTTTCGCATGAAGATGGTGCATGTGGAATTTTTGTTTGTTCAGAATATTTTCTATACAATCTACCAGATGAACAGACGTTTCCAAAAATATGTTTTTGAACTCGGGGAACTTCAAAATAAAAAAAATTGTCAAAAAATTTAAAAAGTTAATTTTGAACTAAATTAGAACCATTTTCCACTTCTCAAGTTGGAATCGCAAAAAATTAATTGTGAGCTATAAATATGAATAAAATCTTATTTGCAGATTTAAGGAAAACCATTTTTTTTAATTGTTCGGAAATAGTTCTTTTGCACGACCTCTAATGAAATAGCTGCTTTTTATGTCTGTACAGTGATTCTAAAATGACTGTTTTCGCGCTAGTGCGTAAGGTAAAACAAAAGTATAATCCAATAAATATCTCTGTTCGTTGCCATTAAAATCCATATGAGCAATAGAGACCAGCATAGTAGGCGTTGCATCATAAATAGTCCACATATAATTCCACTATGGCAGAATTGAACTGTCAAAAATATGATGTTATGATGTGAAAATCAGCAATTTTATAGGAGATATGTGCAAAAAAATGTTGTATGTATTTCAATTGTTATGGTTTTATGAGTGGTGTGACTGTTAAAACTCGCTACTCGTTCGTTATTATCACAATGTCACGACTCGTCATAAAATAATGCGTTACAAACTTGATACTACTATTTTTAAGATGTTTTTTATATAAAAAATATAAACATTTTGTTAAGATTTCAGAGTATAGATTTTTTTTCAATGTAAATGGTTATTAGTTTATCGTTACATGTAAGGATATTGAAAGAAACAAAATATATTATTTGATGTGCTTTTCTAAAGACGTCTAAAAATCATATTAGCCGTTTGCGTGATTATTTAGCATGTGAGTTATGGCGCGTGTTAAAACAAATGCACGCGTGTTCCGTCAAATCACTTGCGCATGTGCGTGCTCACATTTGGAGAGTGGCGACGGCATAAGACGTGTTTACTTATGTTTTTTACATAATATGTCAACAATTTGTACAAATTAAAAAACTAGTTGCTATATAATTAGTGAAAATTTATAATAAATTGGGTTATTTAAAAAAACTGTATCGGGGAAAATACTGGAATATTATTTTACTAGCAGCCCGGCCCGGTTTCGACCGGGTTTGTAAAAGATTGCTGTCGCGGACTTTTTTAATGGAAGATAACCGTTTTTACCCGGTGCTGTCCGGGAATAATAGCTCCCTGTTATGAAAGCATGATGAGACATAGTTCAAAACCATCCCACAGATTTTATCTCGGTAGTCGTGGAAGTCAAAAAAAAGTTTACGACTGGAGCACTTGTATACACGGCACGTCGTGTGAAGTCAGAGACTTTTGCGCGTACCTTATATAATTATAATTTCATAGTTAATTTTTACAATATAATAAGTATACTCATTAGTAATATTTTTGACACTTCATTTCGGCCATATTGGATATACTCGTATATGTGGACCGTTTTTGATAGCAACACTTATACTATGCATGTCTTTCTTGCTCATGTAGATTTAAATGGCAATTAAGAGAGATATTAATATAGAATTGGAATCGCATTAATTTTGTTTTACTTTACGCACTGTGTGAAAATTGGTGATTTTGCAACCGCTATATAGGCACGAAAGGGAGCTATTTTATAGAGGGTCGTGCAAAAAAGTTATTTAAATACACTCTGGTGTGTGATAATATAATTTTAAACAAAATTATTGTTTTCTTTGATTTGCTGTCGCTCCTACTAGATGTTAGAAGATTATATACCTAAGGTTTTTTTATCTCTGGAGTCTAGACACGAAAATAATGAATGCGCAAATTTGGTTGGTATTAATAAATTTCGTTATTATTCAAGTTTCAATGCAAATTTTCTTTTCAATTTTTGTCGGGAAATGTTGTTTATTTCTAGAAACTTGTATTGTAGTTAAGATCAATAGAAATATCACAGCGTAGTCTGTGTAAAACCCACACAGATTTTATGTTAATAAGAGTATCAGCGATATGCTTGTCATCGAAGATCTTATTACAGATAAAGAGAAAAGAAACTAAAGAAATATGCTTCATTTTCTACTCTGAACTTTTTAATAATGAAAAACCGTTTTCAAATATTATATTTCTATTTTTACTTTCGGGCGACAATAATGGTAAAGAAAGTATTGGGCATGACAAAAAAACCGAATTCGAGATTTCGATGGATATAGAGCTGCATGGTTCCTACATACCGTACGTCTGTTCGAATTGCTGCAGAAGTCTAGCTGACGAATCGAAACAGTATTATAGGAATCCCAGAGACATTTTTCTTATTTTCTCCCTACTCCTCTAAATAAGGATAGTTTACGAATGATCAAGCATAGAAAATTACGATTCCCTCGAAAACGGTCCAAAGATTTTAATCATGTTTCATAAAAGGATATAGCGAAGATCCGCGATCGATGCATTTCGGCGAAAATACCATTTAGCTCTATGTAAATAAAATAAAACAAAGTCGTTATCAGCGTTTGGTTATTTTAAACCACACAATGTATTTTGTTGCGGTTTTCACTATCAGAATTACTTCTGGAAGGTTCGTGTGTATGTTTTCAAAAAATTGTATTTATTGATGTGGCACATATTCAGAATATGTGTGAACAAAATATCACCACAAATTTCTCGCATATGTTGAAATTCTCGCGGAAGCGGGGTGTTGTATTTGTCGTATTAGCATAGATATATAGATTAGACTTTAAATTTATTGTTTCTCGCAAGAAGGGGGGGGGGGGTGTTGGTGCGATATATATTAAATGTACAGCCGTGTGACGCTCTTGAAACCCCAATTTTGACACTTTTACCAGTACTCGGATTGAAACCTGGAACCTGAGGACTTGTAATGAAGGATCTTGGAAAACACTATATAAACAACGGCATTGATGTAACAAGCTCGGTCGGCAACGGTTCACGATTAGGGATTGCAATGCTGGATCCAGCAATCCAGCTGGATCCAGCACATTTTTGGCCTTTCTGGATCCAGCACCTGGATAAATTAATTAATTAACTAGGTCTGAGAAGGATTATGATAAGATATTGAAGAAAGAAATGGCACTTTATGAAAGTGAGGGAGTAAGAGGTGAAAACCTAACTTTAATCTATGATTATTTGATGACTCTGAAACCAACCAGCGTAGAGGCATTTGGGTATATTTACAGTTCTTTAAGAAGTAGCCTGGGAGTAACACCATCAATAACATTTCTTTTTTAAAATCTTATTTAAAAAAAAGTAAAAAAAAAAATTGTTACCTACATAATCGGTTGGCTTTATTCTTTAAAAGACAAGTCAAGTCTTAAATTATATAATATACTTTATATTAAAGTTTTGTTTTTAATAACAGTTAACTAAATATTTTATAAGCGGGAAACGCAATTTTATTTCTAAAATTATTGAAACTGAGACTACATAGTTTGTAAAATAGGTAAACGAATAACTATTTCAGATATTTAGAATATCAGTTTAGGTGATATAAGACTGTATTGTGATAATTAATAATTAAACTCTGGATACTCGTAACTATTAGTTACTATTAGAGTATTTTACTAGCGCCAAAAAAACGAGTATTTGATGTAAATATTAAAAAATTGTTACATATATTTGAAAAATCGATTAATGCTGGATCCGCGCTGGATCCAGCTGGATTTGTTTTAATCCAGCATAAATTCAGCTGGATTGAAAATGCCGCTAGATTGCAATCTCTATTCACGATTATAAAAAATGTTTTATAAATGACCTTCGTACGGAAAAAAGTTGTGCATCACTGGTATACGTGTAGGTATGCACGCATTCTTTATGTCATAAATAACATGTACATGATTTGTACAAAAATAGTTTTTAGAAGAAGCAACCATACAGATGTTAAATGGGTAACAAAAAGGTAAGGGCATTTAGTCTACATACATAGTTTGGTTCGGACACCGGGAAACCTTTTGTGTTTCGCTAGCGTGTTTGTAAAGGTATTGACAGGCTGCGGTACTTCCCTTCACAGTGAAAAGTTATTGACGTGCCGGGTAAAATGTGCGTAGGTTCGCCACACCCGCCCTCTCAATGCTACTGAAAAAACGTCACTTCATTCACATTTTTGAACATCTACTTTAATTGCTGCCAAAATATTATGACGATCACGTAATAATTAAAAACGCTTATGACGTCTGTTGTCGAGCGTCTATATCGATCTGTTGCAACCGAATTGTAAATTTAGACCGCGCTATTTAGTAAAAAAACTATGAGAGCATTTAGAGTCCTTGGGGGTTCACGGACTCCGCCAGCGATTGAGTTGAAGCGATGTTTTATACGACCGTAGTCGAGCCTTCGGCTCCACCTTATTATAAACTTGCCTCGCGGGGCTGCGCCTCACTCGGCAGCAACCACCATGTTACAGCATATTTGTTGGCTACTTTATTGCTATTATACTATGTTTCTCTATCATAGAATATGAAAAAAATATATATATATATACTTGTTTTTAAAGGATCTCACTTAAATTCATACACTACGAAAACCTAACCTCGCTGCATTTTTTTGTCTGTCTGTCTGTTTATTAGTCGGGCTAATCTCCGAAATGGCTGAACCAACTTTACGAGACTTTCCTTTACAGGTAGACGACTTTTCAAAGATTATTTTAGACTAGTTTTTATCGGGGAAATATTTGGGGTTACTGTGTAAAAATTGAAAAAGTGTCTATCCGGGCTAATCTTCGAAATGGCTGAACCGATTGTGATGACACTTCATACAGGTAAAGGGTAAGCCTTAAGGGGTTGGGGGGGGGGCATTCATAAAGAAGAAACTGTATTTCTAAAATTGATTAAGCCAAAAACGTGAGATCGGGAAAAAATACTCTTGTTCGAAAATAAAGAAATACATGTTCGACTGTCTTTTGAACACATCTATCCGAACGGGGTGGGGATGTCCTACGGCCCACTCTAATCACTGGTCCATAAAATTGGCGTACAGAGAAATTCGTCCAATATTCTTTTCTTTTCTTTATGATGAATGGATGTTACAAATATCGATATTTGGACATCAAATCTCAGGAACTACTAAATTTTGTCTATAAAATTTAGGATTTTCGGTAATGAGCCAGGTCATAATATTAGATGTGCAAAATTTCAAGTGTGCACGTCAAATAGATTTTGAGTTGTAAGGGGGTCGAAAGTAGTTCGAAATGGTTCGGATAAATATACATATGCAGTTTCCAAGCTTGCCTGACACTGCCGTATATGTCTAGATGATTTAAAATGTTTAGTAGTCGTTATAAACATTCATTGTTACAATGCTAAATTAGAAAAATTTATTTTTTATCCACTGTCACCGTCGGTATTCAAACTCGGATCTTTCCACTTTCGCCGCGAAAGTGGAAAAATTCGGGTTTGAACGAGTTTGAACGGTGACAGTGGACAAAAAATAAATTTTTCTAATTTAGCATTGTAACAATGAATGTTTATAACAACTATATAGCTCGTTTTGAAGCTTTGCAGAATTAACATATATCTTATGATGTTTAGTAGCTTCGTAAAGCAGCTAAAAACAAGTTCGGCTGTGTCATATTTTTCACCGCCTCATAATTATTTGAGATCAATCTTAATTTGTTGATTTTAAAAATACAATTTTTGTAAAGATAGAGAAAGCTGTAACAAAACTATTTAGCATTTTCGTGCATTTTTTCAAAGGTCACTAGCTACCAAGATTTAATCTGAGCCTAGCACCGTTTAACTATTTCAAATTAATGTGATAAAAAATTAAGAATTCAGTTGATATAATTTTACCAAATCTTAGATTAACTGCAAGAAAACAATATTATTATTATATCTTTAAAGTTCAATTCCAAAATATGTAATAATAGAAATTAGTTTCACGGGTAATTGGAATAAAAAATCAATTTAAACACTTATTGATTGCAACGTTTCGTAGTTGACTGTGAAAATAATATAAATAAAATAATAAAAAAAAGAAGATATTATTTTCTACAATTTTCAATTTTATTGATCTTTGTAATGCAAAATTGCCTTTTATATCATAGTTTTATTATAATTTAAAGATGCTGAGGTTAGTCACATTATTGTTTCTTTTTAGTAAATTATTTAATTCATAAGGTTTTATATTTTTATTATATGATTGTTAATTTTTGTAAAAAAATTTTTTTTCCAGAGCTTGAAAAAGTCTTGATTTAAAGACGAAACGTTGCAATCAATAAGTGTTTAAATTGATTTTTTATTCCAATTACCCGTGAAACTAATTTCTATTATTATTATTATAATTCAATAATAAATCGCAGGTATTTGGATTAATAATACAAAATAATCGTGTTATTGTTAATCTTGCTACGTTTCGACTACTTTATTTAGTCTTCGTCAGGCTCTGAAAAATACATACGAAGATTAAATAAAGTAGTCAAAACGTAGCAAGATTAACAATAACAGGATTGTTTTGTATTATTAATCCAAATACCTGCGATTTATTATTGAATTATAATAATAATTTTGGATGCGATATAATGTCTAATATTATTATTAAAAGTTTTATATATTATTTTTCATTTTAATATAATTTTGTAAAGCAGTACTATTGAATCAGAATCACTGTATACCTTTTTCTTTACAATGTGTGGAATTGTTGATCGTCAAAGCATTATTTGTGTGTCTTTTTGTATTGACAAGTTGGCAGTATACCTGCCTCTTTTAACGTCTTTTGTTGTACTCAATTATTCTTTAGCTGTTATAAGTTTAGTAGTATAACGAGATGTATTTACCGTTTATTAGTGGTCGTTACAATGTTGCCAGATTTATATCTACCACCCCTAATTTCTTATGGGATAAGTATTTATATATATTATATTATGTCATTTAGACATGATCGTTCTCGCACATTTGTAACTTTTCGGAAAGTTTTAAACTTAAACCAGCTAGTTTTGTTTTAAAATAATGTCAATTTTGATCAAAATAGTTTCTTAGTCCGAAAGTGACGAATCAAAGAGTATGCTGTGCCTAGGTTTATAATGAGTGTTGCAAACAGCATACAGGCAAAAATTCGAAAAGAAGCACGCAAAATATCCAAAAAATTCTATAAGAAAATGGAACTACAGCTACTATGTTATGCTAATTTATGATGTGCGATTTTGCGATTAAATCGGTTGAAGATTGCGTATATAATGTCGCTCACTCTTTGCTTATAAAACTCACAACTGGTGTATCTCGAAAAATTCCCAGTACCCGAGTAATCGTCAAATCGCTATTTGGTATTCTAAATCGCGCTTTTTCAATTCAAAAAGCAGTATGTGTACGCGCTTGCTTAAAGTAATGTTAATGCAATAATTTGTAAGTCTATAAATTATTGAGTCAGGAAAATGTGTACTATCACTAAACGAACCAAAGAGAAGAAGCCCTAGCATCGTTGGCGTAAGCATTTAGAGTTTAAACTTTAGAGAAATCGATGACATAATCTGGACATCCATACCGCCCAATCCGTTCCTCAAATAATTTGTTACCATTGTATCGAGCTCCATTCATTTTCAGGTTTTCAACAACACTATAGCCCTTATACCGTAGCAATGTTTTCTTCAAATCGGCACAGCGAATGTAAACATGTTGGCTGACGACTCTAAACTATTTGAATTTTTTCATATATAGCTCTCAATAATTTTAACAGATGGTGTAACATTTCTTCCAAAATGTGTGCGAAATTTTCAACACAATTTTAGTAATAAGTTTATAAAAAAAAAGACACAGTTCCTCAATAGACAATCGTCCATGATAACCTAATCATAACTAATATCAACGTTTTTACTTGACATCTGTCACTATGGTACAACATTCAATGAAAATGTGTATAAATGGCAGTCAATTTAAAACGGAAGGTTTTTGGACACACTCTATAAAGCGCTCTACACATCTAAGCAATCACGTCTTTAGTAAACAAGTAGATCCGCTGATACCTGTTATGATTTGTCGGTGATCTAAGCGCACATAAATCCGCTCAAAATGGACAGCACGCGCAATGATAATATTTACATGAAAAATATCGACTTCCCTCTGCCTCGGAGGGTATTTACGTTACAGGACTGATTTTTTTCAAGGGGCTTAAGGTTACTAAAAAGAAGTAGTCTTCCAAATTTCATATGCGTCTAAGTAGATAGAATTTACATAGACGGATCTGATTGCCAGCGCGATTGATATCGCGATCGCGTTGATGTTTAAAGCGCTCAATTTGTCAGTCTTTAGAACTAGTAAAATTCACAAAAAATGTTCATAGATTCCAAGTACTTACAAAAATGTAAATAAAAATCGTCTACTATAAAATATGTTATCACAAAAAGTTTGTGATTTGCTAAATTATTTTTAAAATCAAAAAAACCCGGGTCGCAGTGCCAAAACCCTGCCGACAATATAGTGTATTTGCTTGTGTAGGGCCGTGTGGTTTTATACTTTTATTATGTGAAATTAAGTTTGTTTTTGAGCAAAATAAAAAATTTAACCCCTTAATACACCCCCTAAAATAACATTTTTTTCTTAATTGTAATATTATTATCAATCTAACGTCTACACCGAATTAAATACACCCTTCAATAAATAAGTCACTATCTGCAAACTAGTGTTTTCATAAAATTTGTAAATCCGGTTCTGTCGGGCCGATTTTATTAAAATTGTGGGGACACTTTTTAATCACTACCAGAGGGTTAAATTTCAATTTTGAAACGATTCGGAGAATTTTTTCGGTATTTTGGGGCCCAAAAATAGTTTCCAACCCCTAAAAACTACCCTTAAAATAGCCCGATTAGGCCCATTTTAAATAGGCTTCTTGCGGTAATGGGTTTCAACACGTGGCCCAAATTTCGTTGAAATCAATTAACTCTTTCGAAAGTTATCGCGCGTATACATATATATATATATAAATAAATATATATATATATATATATATATATATATATATATATATATATACATATATATATAAACATTTTTAAAAATGGTGCCAACGTGTTTAGGAGGTTATGAAACGTCGAGAAATTTTGGTCCGACCCCTAGGTCCCGCCATCCGACCGACGCCAATAGTGTATGTTGCCTTATGGCAAATACACTAAAAATATAATTATTCATTTAGACAATTTTTCATTCTCTTGCACGCAAACATACAGTATTATAATCAATTTGTCCCCAAAACTAACTACATTACCGAGCCTTCATAAAATTAAAATTAATAAGATTAAATTCAAAATAACTTCGTTAAGAATGCACTCGTTCAATTTTGAAGATAAAAGAAAAACACTTTTGTTTAATATATGAAAATTGATGTAAAAATTAACAGCGGAGTTAAAATTACATATAATGAAAACACACAAGTGAGTTATAAAATGCTTTGCTAAAAAAATTTCTCCAAAAACAAGTTTCCTTATCTTTTTTATACGTTTCTTTCCAAATTTCTTCGAAATGGAAGCGATGATACCGGTATCTATACCTACTGTTACTTGGTACATGGGAACTCGTTTGTTCGAGTTTTTGCTCGGCCCCCTATAAAATATTAACAAATAAAATTACTTGCAATACTGTTCAATTGATTTTTATTTAAATAAAAGACGTTTCAACCAACAGTTTTGGTCCTTTTCAATTTTCAAATATAAAATTAAATTACAATTGTTTAAAATAGTTGCTTTACATGCATGTAAAGTGACCCATTACGCACTAGTGCGTTTGTTCAAAGATGTTGTCAAAAATTTTGAACCCTGTCTTATAGGAGGCATCTGGAACAAATACCATATAAAATATCTCGTGCGTTATGGTATTACGGCTTATGTGACTGTTAAAACACGCTTGCGCTCATTTTAAACATGTCACTTCTCGTCATAATGTATTCTAATCTATTACAACACTTACACAATCTACTATATATTATGCCGTAACATTTAACAAGGATGAAAACTGAAATAGTAGACTATATACCTAGCGCCATATTTGTTTGATTTACGACGAGATGTAACATTATGTCTGTCACACGAGTCGTAATATTAATACGCACGAGGCGCCATCTGGTATTTTTTGCACGTACCTCCTATAAAATATTTACAATTGAAATGAGTTTAGGTTCACCTAAACTCATTTCAATTATCAATAACAAGATTTGAATCATAAAAATAAAATATTTATTTTTCACTTAATTTTCAAAAATTTGGACAGTTCACTTTTGAGCAAATGCCACCTCTAATAGTAGCTCGTAGCTTAGAAAAAAAACAACTGACACAGGGATTTACTACGATATTGATATACCACGACTAGTTTTACTTTAAGCACTAGTGGTGTAATGGATTATTTTACATGACTGCATACACGCTGATGCATGTACAGCAGCTATTATATAGAATTTTTCCCACCTGTAAATAATTTCATTATTTACATCTTTTTAGTGACTTTTTTGAAGGAGGTTAATATTTTTTTTTAAGTTTTTTATTTTTTACATTTTTGAAGATTTCCCTCGATTTCTCTGAGGTTCCATCATCAGATCCTAACCTGATGACCATGCGACCACCTGGGATGTATACCCTTTCAAACAAAAAAAGAATTTTCCAAATCGGTTTAGGCGTCTTCGAGTAATCGGGGAACATACATAAAAAATTTAAAAAAAGATTCCGACGAATTGAGAACCTCCTCCTTTTTTTTGAAGTCGGTTAAAAAGAGGCTGGAACATAGTTATATTGAAAACTAGCCTGAACTTTACGTTTCAGTACTTATGTATTGTACACCAAATTTCATCAAAATCAATCCAACCGTTTTCGACTGATACCTCTAAAGAACACCAAATTACAAACATATAATCCTATTGATCTTTTATATATGTATATGTTTGAATTGTAACTATCGAACTTCTTGAACGCACGGTACATTTAAAATTGACATTAAAATACTAGCTGAAATAAATCAACAACTAAGAATTAAACAGCCACTTCAGTGTTGGTTAGCAATGGTAAGACTAAGCATATAAAGGCACCTTGAGGTATATAATATGGTTAAATGCTACATGTAAATATATTATATTTCAATTGGTTAAGCCTTAGGTCTAACACAGCTTTTCTCGATGCATAAAGTTCACTGTTCTGATTCAAAGCCAGCGATTCTCAAACAAACAAAAAAATGATTTATGTATCTCGTACATTAAAGCATTAATTATGTTACGAGTTGTGACATTATGTTACACGAACCTCAGTGAGTTTGACAGTTACGCGAGTCATAATAGTATTACGTACAAGATCCTACAAAATAGCTGATTTTTACATCATAATAAGTATATTTGTATTGTTTTTGACAGTTCACGTTCGGCCACTTGAGGAATATTTATTGGATGGTTAAAAACACAAATGACATTAATTTAATTAACTACTACAAGACACTAAAAAAAAATCATAAACATAGTATTAATGAAGCTAAAAAATTATTTTTTCAGAATAAAATTAGTACATCTATAAACAATACAAAAGAATTATGGTCTGTGATTAATTCAACAATTAAACCTAATAATAGTTTAGAGCACGATTTCATTAAGTTAACCCATGAAGGTGTTAAATTAGTTGACCCTGTTCAAATAGCTAACGTCTTTGGGAAATACTTTTCTAATATTGCCGCTGAAACAGTTGATTCTGCATACACGAACTCATTAATATCTGATTGTACAACGTCCAATAATGTCTGTAATTCTCTTTGCATCCTAGAAGCTCAAGAAAGTGACATATTGGAAGCTCTGCAAAATTTATCGAATAAAAACTCTCATGGTATTGACGAAGTACCAATAAAAATTTTAAAAGCAAGTGTAGAATCTATTTTATCTCCACTCACTTATATTTTAAACTTATCTGTTAGAAACGGAGTTTTCCCATCATTGCTAAAAACTTGTTTAGTCAAACCGCTACATAAAAAGGGTGATCGGGACAATTTAGCTAATTATCGTCCAATCTCTTTGCTTTCAACTTTTTCTAAATTGTTTGAAAAGGTTATATATAAATTTATATTTAATTTCTTAAACAAATATAATCTCATCACACCTCATCAGCGTGGCTTCCGGCCAAAATTTTCATGTGAATCGGCAGCTTTCAATTTTGTTGAATTCTTAAACAGCAACTTGGATGTAAATAATCATGTAGTAGGAATTTTTTTTGATCTGACTCGTGCTTTTGACTGTGTAAATCACACATTTTTACAAGAAAAATTAAGCTGTTTGGGTATTCGTGGGGTAATAAATAACTGGTTAATGTCATTTGTTTCAAATAGAAAAATGGTGATATCTGCAAATCATTGTCGATCGAGTGATTATGATTGTGACTTAGGAGTGCCCCAGGGTTCGGTCTTGGGCCCACTATTGTTTTTAATTTTTATTAACGACCTACCCATAAATATATCAGAAGGGCAGTTAACTATTTTTGCAGATGACACATCTATAGCGGTTAGTGCAGCTACCATTGATAATCTTGAAATTAAAATAAATTCAGTTCTTAATGACTTTCACACTTGGTGTGTAAAGAACAGATTACTTCTCAACGTTAATAAAACTAAATGTCTCTACTTTCACAAGCGTAGACCCACGCCTAATCTGAAGCTGAAAATAAATTCATTCAATGTCGATCTGTCAAATTCTTGCGTTTTTTAGGATGTGTGATGGATGATAAATTAACCTGGTCTCTGCATATTGACAAAATTTGTAAAAAGCTAAATAGTGCCTACTTCGCCATTAGAAATGTGAAATCTTCTTTAAATGTTGAGCAATTATTATCCATGTACTATGCACTAGTGTATTGTCATCTTAGCTACAATATAGTTTTGTGGGGTCAGTCTGTGGATATGCATCGCAAATTTATTTTACAAAAAAGAGTACTACGCTTAATTTTTAATTTAAATTTTACTGAGTCTTGTCGTGAAATTTTTAAAAAATATAATATTATGACACTTACATCCATATTTTTATTTAAATTATTACTAAATGTTTTTAAACAAAAAAATCAGTTTTACGTCGTTAACTCCAATATACATAATTACAGCACACGCCAGTCTGCACACTTAAGGAACCTTAAATTTAATTCTACTTCATACAGTAGAACTCCTGTCTGTGCAGGTTCCAGATTTTTTAATAATCTGCCAATTGAATTAAAAAATTTAAATAATTTCAAACTTTTTAAAAAACATTTAAAGACGTTTTTAATTAATGGATGTTATTATAACATAAATGAATTTTTAAGTAGATAGTAAGTAGATAATAAGTGACTGAATTGTAGATATTGACGCTATTATGACTTGTACCAGGTCCTTTAAATAAAGATTATATTATTATTATATTATTATCATATTGATATTTATGTGTACTGATCTCTGTCGTTCATATGGATTTAAATAGCAATTTACAAAGACATAACTAATGGATTGATAAAATCGTATTACTTTTGTTTTATTTACGCACTAGTGTTATACATACTTGAAAAGCAGCTATTTTATAAGGGTTTGTGCAAAAAATAAATTATGAAACGGTTTTTTTGAATAATGCACTCCTCTTATATCCCGTTTCTCGTGACGAACTGATCATATATACATATATTAAATCTAAATGTAGTTAAAGACAATCTGCTGGTTATAATGAATTTCCTGGTTGTCTTATGATTCACGTATTTCAATTAAACTGATAAGTTTGAGGGCTGTTCCTATTCGTAAAAAAAGTTCGTTAGATGAGCTAAAAAAATATCGTTCAATTTTTTCTAAATTATTAGAATTAGTGATTGATAACATAAATATCTCAATGTCAATAAACAGAAAGCAAACCGTTCGACCTCGCCGCCACCTTAGTTAATGTTCTACAGCCGGTTTTTTCCAAAATAAGTTTTACTTTAAAATAACTGAGTTGACGGTTAATTTTGTCTAGGAGTGGTATATTTCTGAATGAACGGTCTGTGGCTTAATATTTACGAGTGCGAAACCGCGATCAAAAGCCTATTATTCCATTTGATAAGTTTGAAACAGTTTGTTGGACGCTGTTAGCCAGGCTAGTGGCTCCCTCTCCTTGACCCCATGCTCACCGGTGGACTTACCTCCGTTTCCATGAGCCATTTGTCATCGGGCACGAGCTGTGAACGCAATGCATAGCATACTGCTCTTTCTTCTTTCTTTCTTTCTTACTCTCTTTCCACTCCACCTTATTGCTTTCGAATACCTTATTCTACGGTCCACACATAACATTACAATATACATACCTAAAAATACAAACGATTATTAAAAAGAAAAGTAGAGGAAAACTAATGCTATGTATAGTTTATTATGTTAAACGGTACTTTCAAATCAATATCGAATCTTTTGTTATGTAGTACAGTGCTTTACCCTCTGAAATACGAAAAAACTGGAAAGGCTGGAAATGTTTTGTTTCGACTTTTCATATTATTCTGAGAAAAAACTTTAGCATATTTTTATGTGACCTTTTAATACTTACACACAATTTTTTGTACACCCCCCTATAAAATAGCTGTTTTATGCGGTATTAAATGACCCATTCAACGTTAAAGCTGTAGAATAACAAATCCGATAGTAATTTACAACAGCGACTTGTCAGTTACCATTTTACAATATAAGAGGAACAGAGATAGCAAAGCAGGCGAAGTTTTCGTAATCAAGCCAAATAGATAACAGATAGACACACGTAGATCTATGAAAAATATTAAAAATGTGAAAATCAACTATTTTATAGGTGTGTACAAAAAATTTAGTATGCATCTCGAATGTAATGATATCATTACTCGAGTGACTTAAAACTCGCTGTGCTCGATATTAACATAATGTCTTATGTCACTTTCTCTTATAATAAGTTCATTCACGTTCTAGATACATATTTTGTTTTATAAAACTTAACATAAAAAAAATCCAAAAAACATTTATATGTAAGCTTTTAAATGATAACAGTTTTGTCCCTTCGGTATTTTTTTTAAATCAAGTTTATAATAAAAATACCTAAATATTTTATTTTTTTCTCAGAAACGAATTGTCCAATCAGGATGAAACAAACACAAAAATAGTCAGCCAATTTATAATAATTATAACATTTTTTTCATTTTGATTCTTACTGTTATTAACAGTGAAAACGCCATTTGAGTCGAACTCTCACTTTGAGTTCTTCGCGCGTTCGTTCGTACGTACCGAATGCCATCTACAACGCGATGTACAAGGTCGACTCTAATAAAGCTTTCATTGTTAATGATTGAAAGTTGACTGATTATTTTCGTATTTGATTCATCCTGATCGGACAATTCGTTTCTGAGAAAAAAATCATAAATATAAAAATTTTTCAAATCTAAATTTTTAAAAACTATTGTGAAAGACATTAAATGTTTATTTTGATCAAGTTTCGGCTTACATTATCTTTTTTAGATTTTCTCTTTAAAATTTTGATTTAATAAATGAACAGTTGCTTATAACTATTAAATGATCGCATTGAAAAGTGCATACCTTTTTTTTGTCTCCGAATAAAAAAATCGAAAAAAAACATTTCCACCCACTAGAACAATGAGTGGTCGTTTAGTGTAGGTGTTCAAAGCGGGGGTAAACCGCGAGTTCTATACTTTATTAGTAGTAATTGCCACCAATATTTTCTTATACTTTTAGAATAAGATGGTATGTTTTATAGAATTTAGTTCAAAACTGCTTCCTTTTAAAATTCTTCATGTCTACGTGCTCACAATCACAGTAGGTTGAAGGTTTGAAAAACGTAACACAAACTTGAACTACCATAAATATCAAATATACAAAGTGTATATTATGTAAAAGTGAACTACAACTGTAGAGTTTGGAATATTTGGATACTTATAAGTACCGGAAAATATTTATTTGTCGTTTCCATGACTCGCCTACTTTAAAGTTTAAAACTTCGAAAATAAAATCTTTAGGTATATTTTGCTTCAAACTAATAATTCATTTTTAGTGTATTTGCCATAGGCAACATACACTATTGGCGTTGGTCGGATGGCGGGACCTAGAGGTCGGACCAAAATTTCTCGACGTTTCATAACCTTCTAAACACTTTGGCACCATTTTTAAAAATGTTTATATATATATGTATATATATATATATATTTATATATATATATATATATATATATATATATATATATATATATATATGTGTGTGTGCGCTATAACTTTCGAAAGAGTTAATTGATTTTTACGAAATTTTGCCCACATGTTAGAATCCACTACCGCAAGAACCCTATTAAAAATGGGCCCAATCGGACCATTTTAAGGGTAGTTTTTAGGGGTTGAAAAAAGTTTTTGGGCCCAAAAATACCTAAAAAATTCTCAGAATCGTTTCAAAATTGAAATTTAACCCTTTAATAGCAATTAAAAAGTGCTCCTAAAATTTTTACAAAATCGGCCCAACAGGACCGGATTTACAAATTTTATGAAAACACTAGTTTGCAGATAGTGAATTATTTGCTGAAAGGTGTATATAATTTAGTTTAGAGGTTCGATTGATAATAATTGCAACTGAGAAAAAAATGTTCTTTTAAGGGGTGTATTAAGGAGTCAAATTTTTTATTTTGCCCAAAAAACCAACTTAAGTTCGCATAATAAAGCCACACTGCCTATATTAGCAAATACACTATATTGTCGGCAGGGTTTTGGCACTGCGACCTGGGTTTTTCAATTTGTTATTAAAAGTAATAATAAATTAAACATATAAATCGATACTGGGCTCAGATCATCCTGTCAGTTAAGGGCATTGACTTACAAAAATTAATCGTGAGGTTAATAGTTATCTTTCAAACAAGATTGATTTCAGCGATACGCAGTAAAGCAATATTATGTGCTCTTTTTCTATCCGTGAATTCTAAAAGATGCCAGTCAGAAGTCTCATTCATCCAAGGGAAAAAACATAAAGGCGTCATTTATCGAGTTTTAAAAGTATTTATTAGTGTATTTGCTATATGGCGTCGGTCGGATAGCACTATGTGGGTGTGTGTGGCTATGTGTGTGTAACCACCGACAGACAACTGATTTAAACGAAATTTGGTTCACACGATTGTAATTCTTATTTAAAATACACCCAATCGAGCCATTTAATGGTAGTTTCTAGGGGTTAAAAAATGTTTATAAGCCCATAAATACCGAAAACATTCTCCATTCATTCATTCATCCATTAGTGGCAATTAAAAAGTACCCCTCATTTTTTTTTAAATCGGATTGACAGAACCGGACTTACAAATTTTATGACAACACTAGTTTGTATACATATACGAATTTACTTACTGCAGAGTATATTTACTTTGGCGCAGATGTTGCATTGAATATTTTAACTAAGAAAAACATTATTATTTTAAGGGGCACATATGGGGTTAAATTTGTCGGCAGGATTCTGACACTGCGACCCGAGTTTTTTTGAAGTTTAACTTCTTCAAAAAAACTTAAAATCGAGGGAAAGTAGAAGTGGTCCCGAAAAGGGAAGTTAGTTTGTTTCCTAAATTACATGAAACTGACAAGGACAGAAGTTTTATAGTGTAAATATGTGTAAATATTATTATTTAGTTTGACAGAAACAAAAATTAAACTTGGGAATAATATTAAAAACTAAAGAACTTCTTATGTGAGCTTATGAAAGCGAAACTCATTATATTTTTTTTGTAATTGCGTTTGCTTTTAAAGATCATAAAATTTTTTTTTAAATATCTATTTTTTGCACACCCCCCTATTAAATTTAACACTGTAAGAGGAACAGGCATAGCAAAGCAGACAAGTTTTCGTAATCAATCCAAATAGATTGCAAATGCCCGACCACAAAACTGTCATAAATTTTAAAAATATTTGTATTATGTGAAAATCAGTTATTTTATAGAAGATACCTGCAAAAATATATTATTACGTACAAGATACGTATCACATCATCTTGTACGTAATAATATTATGACTTGTATAAGAACTGCATTTACATACAAGATACTCAAACTCCTATTACGTGTTCTTCTTTCTACAGTGATTTCTCTGAAAAGAAAAACAACAGTAAATTAAAACAAACCCGAATCGCAGTGCCAAAACCCTGCCGACAATATAGTGTATTTGCTAATACAGGCAGTGTGACTTTATTATACGAACTTAAGTTGGTTTTTGGGCAAAATAAAAAATTTGACTCCTTAATACACCCCTTAAAATAACAGTTTTTTTTCTTAATTGCAATATTATTATCAATCGAACCTCTATACTAAATTATATACACACTTCAGTAAATAATTCACTATCTGCAAACTAGTTTTTTCATAAAATTTGATAATCCGGTCCTGTCGGGCCGATTTTATTAAAATTTCTGGAACACTTTTTAATTACTACCAGAGGGTTAATTTGCATTTTTGAAGTGATTCGGAGATTTTTTTCGGTATTTTGGGGCCCAAAAACTTTTTTCAACCCCCAAAAACTACCCTTAGAATAGTCCGATTGAGCTCATTTTAAATACGGTTCTTGCGGTAGTGGATTCTAACATGTGAACAAAATTTCGTTAAAATCAATTAACTCTTTTGAAAGTTATAGGCGCACACACACGCACACACACACACACACACATATATATATATATATATATATATATATATATATATATATATATATATATATATATATATATATATATATATGTACACATTATACATACACACACACATATATATATATATATAAACATTTTCAAAAATGGTGCCAAAGTATTTAGGAGGTTATGAAACGTCGGAAATGTTGGTCCGACCCGTAGGTCCCGCCATCCGACCGATGCCAATAGTGTATGTTGTCATATGGCAAATACATTAAAAATATATCGTTTTACTAGAAAGATTTCTTTTTCTTTTATATTCTTTAACAGACACCTATCTTGTAAAACTGTATGCCGTGGAACATTTTTTGTATGCTCAGTGCATGAACAAGTAATCGAGCAACAAAACACCAAGAATTCTTTAACAAGACATCTCTGTGTGACCCTTCCAGAGAAAAACAACTCTCTTGAATCAGTTTGATCTTATTTTTTATTTTTTAGTGACATGTAAATACATATACAAGTGCGTGCATAACCATAAGGCATAAAGAATTCATTTAAAATATATTACATCTGCTTCAACTTACATATATTATGATTCTTGTATTATTATATGCCGTATCACTAACAAATGAGAGGTTACAGTGGAGCCCCTAAATGTTCAAAGTTCAAATGCGCTTACAGAATTTTTTAAATTCACTGCAGGTACCCCGTTTCACCGAGGTTTAGCTAAACCACTCCCGCTTGATAGAGCTGAAACCGTTATATGGATTTGAAATATTATTTCATTTAAGTTCAAGTGCCTAAATACAATCAGTTTTAAAAACTCCTGTAGAAGATATAGTTTTTAACACCTAGACCCTCCAATGTCGTATATATGCTGAATTGCGAAACTGATATCAAAATTTAATTCTCAGTTCCGTAGTTCCGGAGCAATAGTTCCGATACTGAGAACGGTCTGTCAAAACATTCCATTATCTACTAGTAATCTACTAATAATAATTAGAAAAATTACGGATGTAGTTCCAGAGTTGACATTGACCGTAACAGAAACACTTCGAATATTTTTTAAAACTAAAATAACATGCTCAACGACGATTCTAGGTTAATGTGGAAAGTATAATATACTTTATAAATAGGTCATACTAATAAAGAAATAAATTAGTAGTTAGTCCTACGAATAAAACTATACTTCGAATATTAAACTTAGGAAACTTGTCTAAGTATACTATTATATAAAATTCTTCATATGTATGTATATATAGAACGGATTTTAATTTTTTTATGTGTTTTCTATCAATAAGCTATATTTTGTATCACAATTTAAATTAATTTTTGAGTTATAAAGTCAATTATATTTATGTAGGTGTCTTTAAAAAGATGGACCCAGCGAAGCTATGTCTGTAATGCAAGCGAGGTCGCGCGGGCCTACAGGCGCGATGGACATCCTATGCAGACCTCTTCTATGAATGTGAAATATTTTCTTTATGAGGATTTCCAAAGTATTCTAATTTTGTTTATAATTATCTATTAACAAATTATTTATTAATATATTTAATAATAACTAATTTAATTATAATAATAAATTAAAACAACGCCGGGCAAATACGACTATATTTTATTCTATAAGAAAGGTCGCTGCAGCATAATATGTCTGTTTTTAATAGGGAATCTACAAATCCGGGCGAAGACGAACCGGACCGTTATAATTTATATAAATCTAAAGAGCTCATCAATCACTGGCAAATTATATATATTAAGGAGTTTCTGGTCGGCAAATTAAGGAAAGGTTTGTTAATTTTTTTAGTCCGATATCAATTTCTTCAATTCTGGAATTTATGTTCGAAATTCTGGAATTGTGAAAATTCTAAATTCCAATATGAAAGTCCTAGTCCTACCCTTAAAATATTAGCGTGCCGGAAATGCGAACTTTTCATGGTAATAAATTGTATAACCATAATATATAAAAATGTATTTAGCTATTTATTCTTGTTAACTTTGACCGGAAAGTCACACTGTTTATGCGGTAGACTACGTGCAAATAGATTAGTAATATCCTTTAGAATTATTAAATGATTAGTTTCAAATAAACAATGTGGGTGGTCTGGTTTGTATTCATAAAGATTACATTTAATGACACAAATATAACTAAACACTTCAAAAATACAGGTACGTTCTAAACACCATTGAAACCAGCTCATGGTCTACAAAGACATATTGGTTAGGGGATAGAGAATGTGCCGAACGTGCAGCAATGCCGTATTCTAGTCCCTAATAACCCTAGCTGTTAGTGGTATCAAAAATTGTTAGTTAAAATTGAATGCTGAATTTAAAAAAAATATGGTTTGAAATAATTTTTTCATATACAAGTATTACAAAATTAACTAAATTTATATTTAGCAATTCCCTTTGCAACTTTTGGCGAAGGATGTTATTTACTTTACTAAAATTACTGAGTTGATTTTGACTAGACGTTTACATTACTTCAGATTGCTATAAATAAGGGAATAAGATCACATCATCACCCTTCCAGTAATGGGAGCTAAGCAGTTGCCAAAAATACGATATTAAAACGAGAGGAGTCGCAGGTACAACTAGTTAAAACATAAAAAGTGAACGCAAAGTAACTTACGAAGAGATAATTACGTTTCACACGTGTCGATAATTACAATAATACACTAATAAAAAAAATGGAAATGTTTCCATTTTCAAACAGTAGTACTGAAATTATTTAAATATAAAAACACTTGTTGACCTCCAAAAGTTTTTATTTTACTTTTTGTCGAGTCAATGAATATGTGTAATATTTTATCACCTCCCTTCTGTTTGATAATTTCATTAAAATGTTTGTCTGTCATTGGAGGCCATCACATCATGCAGTTTATTTTATTTATATCATACTAATATATCAAAATTTAAGAAGCCCTGTCTCAGTATTGGTTGCTACGGTTTAACCGTTGAACCTAACTTAAAATATAGTATTTTACATTCTGAGTTTAACTGATAAGATTATAAATATAATATATTATTGTGTAAAAGACAACAGAAACAAGTTCCTTATAAATCTGTATAAAAAAAACTATTTGGACATATTCTAATATACGAAATCTATGTAGAAATTTCTCCTCTTTCAGTTTTCGAACTGATCTCACGTTAATTGAGCGAAATATGCTGTTTTTTTTTTATTTTTATTTAGTTCCTTTCGGTACCAAAATTCAAAAAACAGGCGACTGCAGGCACAACTAGATCTTAGAAGGAATTGAACAAAATAAAGCTTTTCAAAATAATTTAAACTAAGCTTAAACTGAGTTCACTGAAACTGATTCTAAACTCAGATTGTAAAACGTGATTCTGGAATTTTTGTTTATCTGTCTGCATAGCTCAAAAACGGTTGAATCGATGTTGATAGTTATAAATTTAAGTATCATTAAACATATCCAAATTCAAAATTCATGGGGAATATTTGTAGATTAGATCAAAATGTGAATAAAACTCTACCCTTTGAGTATGGAAGCCCCGTAATACGTGTGTCAAATATTACTGAAAATTAGTTCTGTTGTTTGTTGATTTTGTATGAATAACAATTTCATTTGTATGGTATTGGAAACCCTTTCCCGATTGACCTTGAACCCCACTCTTAAGCTAGGTGAAGCTTTGTGTGACAAGAGCTAGTGGTAAGCACGTGCGCGGCTGGTGAATTTTTAAATTTTTTTGACTGAATTTTGACAAATTTTTATAAGTATACATTTTGAAAAAATTTTGGGTAATTTTGGCAATTTTTTTGATTAATTTTGTTAATAATTTTGATAATTTTTGGATGATTATTTGACAACAATTTTGACAAAATGAAACCCCATTAGACTTCAATAAGCCCTAGGCTTCGAAAAATCTAGATTCGCCCCTAGGTGTAATCCTACATTTAGAGTCGCCAAGAAATGAGGCATTGAAAGACATACCTATCGAAACTTTAATCATGACTTTTTAAACACCTGTAGAGCATAATAATAAGCTTGTCGGCTTGTATCATCTTATTTATTTGAATTTATGATGAATTGCAGTCGTCATCGCGGTAAGATGAGCTGATTCCTACGTGACGCGGTGAACGGGGGCATCGAGAACTCACAAGGACAAACCCATTGGATTGCATTCTCACTGATTCATATTACCGCGCATCCTATAATATAAATAATTAACAATAATGTGTAATCCTGTATATTCTTTTTCCTTGTGGACAGAGTTTATTTTTTTACTTTTAGGTCTACTTTAGTCATTTATGCTTTCGTTCTGGTAACAAAAATGTTATTTTGAGGCGATTTTTTAAATTTAACACCACTAAATATCAATATGTTGCCTAGATCCAAGACCAATCATTTTCAATAAGCCTTTTTCGATACCTACCGTTCCTGTAACGACACCATGGTGCCGCAGACACATTAATTTTTCGTTTGTGAATAACTATCTTATGGTAATTAAAAAATATTAAATTAACTGAAGAAGATGTTCCAGCAGCAAAACTAAAATTTACAAATATTTAGTACAAAGTTTTGGATTCAAAACAATTACTTGTTTGACTCGTTTTTTGGAAAAAAATAATAGAAAGGTTAGCAGTGAAACTGTCAGTTAAGATATTCTTTCTCTAATAGTATATTAAAAATTTTTAAAGCTTATGTGTACGATTTATGATATTCTTAGACCAGTAAAACTGATGAATAAAGTAAAAAGACATTACACAGATATTCACGAGGGAAATGCCACCACACATATATAAAGTAGCGAGTATATAATGTAGTAGAGAGGAAAGAGCACAATATAGGTATTGAGATGGGAGCGTCAAGATTAGATGTTTCTTCATCTTTAAAGTTCAATTCCAAAATATGTAATAATAGAAATTAGTTTCACGGGTATTC